>OY744484.1:5789917-6339025 GCA_963556165.1 Tipula helvola
AGTTGATTTTCAATAAAATTAAATTTTCTACAAAATGTGTAGAAATATTCGAGCGATCTAAATACCCGTTTGCATCACAATTACAGGTCTCAGCACCTATTGATAGAGGTATCAATCATCGAAATCGGAGCATAATTGCAGATTTTCGATTATTAAAGCTCTGAATTTGTGGGCTATAGTTCAGTTGATTTTCAATAAAATTAAATTTTCCACAAAATGTGTCGAAATATTCGAGCGATCTAAATACCGGTTGGCATCACAATTACAGGTCTCAACACCTATTGATAGAGGTATCAATAATCGAAATCGGAGCATAATTGCAGATTTTCGATTTTTAAAGCTCTAAATTTGTGGGCTATAGTTCAGTTGATTTTCAATAAAATTAAATTTTCCACAAAATGTGTAGAAATATTCGAGCGATCTAAATACCCGTTTGGCATCACAATTACAGGTCTCACCACCTATTGATAGAGGTGTCAATCATCGAAATCGGAGCATAATTGCAGATTTTCGATTTTTAAAGCTCTGAATTTGTGGGCTATAGTTCAGTTGATTTTAAATACAATTAAATTTTCCACAAAATGTGTAGAAATATTCGAGCGATCTAAATACCCGTTTGCATCACAATTACAGATCTCAGCACCTATTGATAGAGGTATCAATCATCGAAATCGGAGCATAATTGCAGATTTTCGATTTTTAAAGCTCTGAATTTGTGGGCTATAGTTCAGTTGATTTTCAAAAAAATTAAATTTTCTACAAAATGTGTAGAAATATTCGAGCGATCTAAATACCCGTTTGCATCACAATTACAGGTCTCAGCACCTATTGATAGAGGTATCAATCATCGAAATCGGAGCATAATTGCAGATTTTCGATTATTAAAGCTCTGAATTTGTGGGCTATAGTTCAGTTGATTTTCAATAAAATTAAATTTTCCACAAAATGTGTCGAAATATTCGAGCGATCTAAATACCGGTTGGCATCACAATTACAGGTCTCAACACCTATTGATAGAGGTATCAATAATCGAAATCGGAGCATAATTGCAGATTTTCGATTTTTAAAGCTCTAAATTTGTGGGCTATAGTTCAGTTGATTTTCAATAAAATTAAATTTTCCACAAAATGTGTAGAAATATTCGAGCGATCTAAATACCCGTTTGGCATCACAATTACAGGTCTCACCACCTATTGATGGAGGTGTCAATCATCGAAATCGGAGCATAATTGCAGATTTTCGATTTTTAAAGCTCTGAATTTGTGGGCTATAGTTCAGTTGATTTTAAATACAATTAAATTTTCCACAAAATGTGTAGAAATATTCGAGCGATCTAAATACCCGTTTGCATCACAATTACAGATCTCAGCACCTATTGATAGAGGTATCAATCATCGAAATCGGAGCATAATTGCAGATTTTCGATTTTCAAAGCTCTGCAATTGTGGGCTATAGTTCAGTTGATTTTCAATAAAATTAAATTTTCTACAAAATGTGTAGAAATATTCGAGCGATCTAAATACCCGTTTGCATCACAATTACAGGTCTCAGCACCTATTGATAGAGGTATCAATCATCGAAATCGGAGCATAATTGCAGATTTTCGATTATTAAAGCTCTGAATTTGTGGGCTATAGTTCAGTTGATTTTCAATAAAATTAAATTTTCCACAAAATGTGTAGAAATATTCGAGCGATCTAAATACCCGTTGGCATCACAATTACAGGTCTCACTACCTATTGATAGAGGTATCAATCATCGAAATCGAAGCATAATTGCAGATTTTAGATTTTTAAAACTCTGAATTTGTGGGCTATAGTTCAGTTGATTTTCAATAAAATTAAATTTTCTACAAAATGTGTAGAAATATTCGAGCGATCTAAATACCCGTTTGCATCACAATTACAGGTCTCAGCACCTATTGATAGAGGTATCAATCATCGAAATCGGAGCATAGTTGCAGATTTTCAATTATTAAAGCTCTGAATTTGTGGGCTATAGTTCAGTTGATTTTCAATAAAATTAAATTTTCCACAAAATGTGTCGAAATATTCGAGCGATCTAAATACCCGTTGGCATCACAATTACAGGTCTCAACACCTATTGATAGAGGTATCAATAATCGAAATCGGAGCATAATTGCAGATTTTCGATTTTTAAAGCTCTAAATTTGTGGGCTATAGTTCAGTTGATTTTCAATAAAATTAAATTTTCCACAAAATGTGTAGAAATATTCGAGCGATCTAAATACCCGTTTGGCATCACAATTACAGGTCTCACCACCAATTGATAGAGGTGTCAATCATCGAAATCGGAGCATAATTGCAGATTTTCGATTTTTAAAGCTCTGAATTTGTGGGCTATAGTTCAGTTGATTTTAAATACAATTAAATTTTCCACAAAATGTGTAGAAATATTCGAGCGATCTAAATACCCGTTTGCATCACAATTACAGATCTCAGCACCTATTGATAGAGGTATCAATCATCGAAATCGGAGCATAATTGCAGATTTTAGATTTTTAAAACTCTGAATTTGTGGGCTATAGTTCAGTTGATTTTCAATAAAATTAAATTTTCTACAAAATGTGTAGAAATATTCGAGCGATCTAAATACCCGTTTGCATCACAATTACAGGTCTCAGCACCTATTGATAGAGGTATCAATCATCGAAATCGGAGCATAATTGCAGATTTTCGATTATTAAAGCTCTGAATTTGTGGGCTATAGTTCAGTTGATTTTCAATAAAATTAAATTTTCTACAAAATGTGTCGAAATATTCGAGCGATCTAAATACCGGTTGGCATCACAATTACAGGTCTCAGCACCTATTGATAGAGGTATCAATAATCGAAATCGGAGCATAATTGCAGATTTTCGATTTTTAAAGCTCTAAATTTGTGGGCTATAGTTCAGTTGATTTTCAATAAAATTAAATTTTCCACAAAATGTGTAGAAATATTTGAGCGATCTAAATACCCGTTTGGCATCACAATTACAGGTCTCACCACCTATTGATAGAGGTGTCAATCATCGAAATCGGAGCATAATTGCAGATTTTCGATTTTTAAAGCTCTGAATTTGTGGGCTATAGTTCAGTTGATTTTAAATACAATTAAATTTTCCACAAAATGTGTAGAAATATTCGAGCGATCTAAATACCCGTTTGCATCACAATTACAGATCTCAGCACCTATTGATAGAGGTATCAATCATCGAAATCGGAGCATAATTGCAGATTTTCGATTTTCAAAGCTCTAAATTTGTGGGCTATAGTTCAGTTGATTTTCAATAAAATTAAATTTTCCACAAAATGTGTAGAAATATTCGAGCGATCTAAATACCCGTTTGCATCACAATTACAGGTCTCAGCACCTATTGATAGAGGTATCAATCATCGAAATCGGAGCATAATTGCAGATTTTCGATTTTTAAAGCTCTGAATTTGTGGGCTATAGTTCAGTTGATTTTAAATACAATTAAATTTTCCACAAAATGTGTAGAAATATTCGAGCGATCTAAATACCCGTTTGCATCACAATTACAGATCTCAGCACCTATTGATAGAGGTATCAATCATCGAAATCGGAGCATAATTGCAGATTTTCGATTTTCAAAGCTCTAAATTTGTGGGCTATAGTTCAGTTGTTTTTCAATAAAATTAAATTTTCCACAAAATGTGTAGAAATATTCGAGCGATCTAAATACCCGTTTGGCATCACAATTACAGGTCTCACCACCTATTGATAGAGGTGTCAATCATCGAAATCGGAGCATAATTGCAGATTTTCGATTTTTAAAGCTCTGAATTTGTGGGCTATAGTTCAGTTGATTTTAAATACAATTAAATTTTCCACAAAATGTGTAGAAATATTCGAGCGATCTAAATACCCGTTTGCATCACAATTACAGATCTCAGCACCTATTGATAGAGGTATCAATCATCGAAATCGGAGCATAATTGCAGATTTTCGATTTTCAAAGTTCTAAATTTGTGGGCTATAGTTCAGTTGTTTTTCAATAAAATTAAATCTTCCACAAAATGTGTAGAAATATTCAAGCGATTTAAATAGCGGTTGGCATCACAATTACAGGTCTCACCACCTATTGACAGAGGAATCAATCATCGAAATCGGAGCATAATTGCAGATTTTCGATTATTAAAGCTCTGAATTTGTGGGCTATAGCTCAGTTGATTTTCAATAAAATTAAATTTTCCACAAAATGTTTGCATCACAATTACAGGTCTCAGCACCTATTGATAGAGGTATCAATCATCGAAATCGGAGCATAATTGCAGATTTTCGATTTTTAAAGCTCTAAATTTGTGGGCTATAGTTCAGTTGATTTTCAATAAAATTAAATTTTCCACAAAATGTGTAGAAATATTCAAGCGATTTAAATATCGGTTGGCATCACAATTACAGGTCTCACCACCTATTGACAGAGGAATCAATCATCGAAATCGGAGCATAATTGCAGATTTTCGATTTTTAAAGCTCTAAATTTGTGGGCTATAGTTCAGTTGATTTTCAATAAAATTAAATTTTCCACAAAATGTGTAGAAATAGTCAAGCGATTTAAATAGCGGTTGGCATCACAATTACAGGTCTCACCACCTATTGACAGAGGTATCAATCATCGAAATCGGAGCATAATTGCAGATTTTCGATTTTTAAAGCTCTGAATTTGTGGGCTATAGTTCAGTTGATTTTTAATAAAATTAAATTTTCCACAAAATGTGTAGAAATATTCGAGCGATCTAAATACCCGTTGGCATCACAATTACAGGTCTCAGCACCTATTGATAGAGGTATCAATCATCGAAATCGGAGCATAATTGCAGATTTTCGATTTTTAAAGCTCTGAATTTGTGGGCTATAGTCCAGTTGATTTTCAAAAAAATTAAATTTTCCACAAAATGTGTAGAAATATTCGAGCGATCTAAATACCCGTTGGCATCACAAATACAGGTCTCAGCACCTATTGATAGAGGTATCGATCATCGAAATCGGAGCATAATTGCAGATTTTCGATTTTTAAAGCTCTGAATTTGTGGGCTATAGTCCAGTTGATTTTCAAAAAAATTAAATTTTCCACAAAATGTGTAGAAATATTCGAGCGATCTAAATACCAGTTGGCATCACAAATACAGGTCTCAGCACCTATTGATAGAGGTATCGATCATCGAAATCGGAGCATAATTGCAGATTTTCGATTTTTAAAGCTCTGAATTTGTGGGCTATAGTCCAGTTGATTTTCAAAAAAATTAAATTTTCCACAAAATGTGTAGAAATATTCGAGCGATCTAAATACCCGTTGGCATCACAAATACAGGTCTCAGCACCTATTGATAGAGGTATCGATCATCGAAATCGGAGCATAATTGCAGATTTTCGATTTTTAAAGCTCTGAATTTGTGGGCTATAGTTCAGTTGATTTTCAATAAAATTAAATTTTCCACAAAATGTGTAGAAATATTCGAGCGCTCTAAATACCCGTTGGCATCACAATTACAGGCCTCAGCACCTATTGATAGAGCTATCAATCATCGAAATCGGAGCATAATTGCAGATTTTCGATTTGTAAAGCTCTGAATTTGTGGGCTATAGTTCAGTTGATTTTCAATAAAATTAAATTTTCCACAAAATGTGTAGAAATATTCGAGCGCTCTAAATACCCGTTGGCATCACAATTACAGGTCTCAACACCTATTGATAGAGGTATCAATCATCGAAATCGGAGCATAATTGCAGATTTTTGATTTTTAAAGCTCTGAATTTGTGGGCTATAGTTCAGTTGATTTTTAATAAAATTAAATTTTCCACAAAATGTGTAGAAATATTTGAGCGATCTAAATACCCGTTTGCATCACAATTACAGGTCTCAGCACCTATTGATAGAGGTATCAATCATCGAAATCGGAGCATAATTGCAGATTTTTGATTTTGAAAGCTCTGAATTTGTGGACTATAGTTCAGTTGATTTTCAATAAAATTAAATTTTCCACAAAATGTGTAGAAATATTCAAATGATCTAAATACCTGTTTGCATCACAATTACAGGTCTCAGCACCTATTGATGGAGGTATCAATCATCGAAATCGGAGCATAATTGCAGATTTTCGATTTTTAAAGCTCTGAATTTGTGGGCTATAGTTCAGTTGATTTTCAATAAAATTAAATTTTCCACAAAATGTGTAGAAATATTCGAGCGATTGAAATACCGGTTGGCATCACAATTACAGGTCTCAGCACCTATTGATAGAAGTATCAATCATCGAAATCGGAGCATAATTGCAGATTTTCGATTTTTAAAGCTCTGAATTTGTGGGCTATAGTTCAGTTGATTTTCCATAAAATTAAATTTTCCACAAAATGTGTAGAAATATTCGAGCGATTTAAATACCGGTTGGCATCACAATTACATGTCTCAGCACCTGTTGATAGAGGTATCAATCATCGAAATCGGAGCATAATTGCAGATTTTCGATTTTTAAAGCTCTGAATTTGTGGGCTATAGTTCAGTTGATTTTCAATAAAATTAAATTTTCCACAAAATGTGTAGAAATATTCGAGCGATCTAAATACTCGTTTTCATCACAATTACAGGTCTCAGCACCTATTGATAAAGGTATCAATCATCGAAATCGGAGCATAATTGCAGATTTTAGATTTTTAAAGCTCTGAATTTGTGGGCTATAGTTCAGTTGATTTTCAATAAAATTAAATTTTCCACAAAATGTGTAGAAATATTCGAGCGCTCTAAATACCCATTGGCATCACAATTACAGGCCTCAGCACCTATTGATAGAGCTATCAATCATCGAAATCGGAGCATAATTGCAGATTTTCGATTTGTAAAGCTCTGAATTTGTGGGCTATAGTTCAGTTGATTTTCAATAAAATTAAATTTTCCACAAAATGTGTAGAAATATTCGTACGATCTAAATACCCATTGGCATCAAAATTACAGGTGTCAGTACCTATTGATGGAGGTATCAATCATCGAAATCGGAGCATAATTGCAGATTTTCGATTTTTAAAGCTCTGAATTTGTGGGCTATAGTTCAGTTGATTTTCAATAAAATTAAATTTTCCACAAATGTGTAGAAATATTCGAACGATCTAAATACCCGTTAGCATCACAACTTCAGGTCTCAGCACCTATTGATAGAGGTATTAATCATCGAAATCGGAGCATAATTGTATATTTTCGATTTGTAAAGCTCTGAATTTGTGGACTATAGTTCAGTTGATTTTCAATAAAATTAAATTTTCCACAAAATGTGTAGAAATATTCGAGCGATCTAAATACCCGTTTGCATCACAATTACAGGTCTCAGCACCTATTGATAGAGGTATCAATCATCGAAATCGGAGCATAATTGCAGATTTTCGATTTTTAAAGCTCTAAATTTGTGGGCTATAGTTCAGTTGATTTTTAATAAAATTAAATTTTTCACAAAATGTGTAGAAATATTTGAGCGATCTAAATACCCGTTGGCATCACAATTACAGGTCTCAGCACCTATTGATAGAGGTATCAATCATCGAAATCGTAGCATAATTGCAGATTTTCGATTTTGAAAGCTCTGAATTTGTGGACTATAGTTCAGTTGATTTTCAATAAAATTAAATTTTCCACAAAATGTGTAGAAATATTCAAATGATCTAAATACCCGTTTGCATCACAATTACAGGTCTCACTACCTATTGATAGAGGTATCAATCATCGAAATCGGAGCATAATTGCAGATTTTCGATTATTAAAGCTCTGAATTTGTGGGCTATAGTTCAGTTGATTTTCAATAAAATTAAATTTTCCACAAAATGTGTAGAAATATTCGAGCGATCTAAATACCCGTTTGCATCACAATTACAGGTCTCACTACCTATTGATAGAGGTATCAATCATCGAAATCGAAGCATAATTGCAGATTTTAGATTTTTAAAACTCTGAATTTGTGGGCTATAGTTCAGTTGATTTTCAATAAAATTAAATTTTCTACAAAATGTGTAGAAATATTCGAGCGATCTAAATACCCGTTTGCATCACAATTACAGGTCTCAGCACCTATTGATAGAGGTATCAATCATCGAAATCGGAGCATAATTGCAGATTTTCGATTATTAAAGCTCTGAATTTGTGGGCTATAGTTCAGTTGATTTTCAATAAAATTAAATTTTCCACAAAATGTGTCGAAATATTCGAGCGATCTAAATACCGGTTGGCATCACAATTACAGGTCTCAACACCTATTGATAGAGGTATCAATAATCGAAATCGGAGCATAATTGCAGATTTTCGATTTTTAAAGCTCTAAATTTGTGGGCTATAGTTCAGTTGATTTTCAATAAAATTAAATTTTCCACAAAATGTGTAGAAATATTCGAGCGATCTAAATACCCGTTTGGCATCACAATTACAGGTCTCACCACCTATTGATAGAGGTGTCAATCATCGAAATCGGAGCATAATTGCAGATTTTCGATTTTTAAAGCTCTGAATTTGTGGGCTATAGTTCAGTTGATTTTAAATACAATTAAATTTTCCACAAAATGTGTAGAAATATTCGAGCGATCTAAATACCCGTTTGCATCACAATTACAGATCTCAGCACCTATTGATAGAGGTATCAATCATCGAAATCGGAGCATAATTGCAGATTTTAGATTTTTAAAACTCTGAATTTGTGGGCTATAGTTCAGTTGATTTTCAAAAAAATTAAATTTTCTACAAAATGTGTAGAAATATTCGAGCGATCTAAATACCCGTTTGCATCACAATTACAGGTCTCAGCACCTATTGATAGAGGTATCAATCATCGAAATCGGAGCATAATTGCAGATTTTCGATTATTAAAGCTCTGAATTTGTGGGCTATAGTTCAGTTGATTTTCAATAAAATTAAATTTTCCACAAAATGTGTCGAAATATTCGAGCGATCTAAATACCGGTTGGCATCACAATTACAGGTCTCAACACCTATTGATAGAGGTATCAATAATCGAAATCGGAGCATAATTGCAGATTTTCGATTTTTAAAGCTCTAAATTTGTGGGCTATAGTTCAGTTGATTTTCAATAAAATTAAATTTTCCACAAAATGTGTAGAAATATTCGAGCGATCTAAATACCCGTTTGGCATCACAATTACAGGTCTCACCACCTATTGATGGAGGTGTCAATCATCGAAATCGGAGCATAATTGCAGATTTTCGATTTTTAAAGCTCTGAATTTGTGGGCTATAGTTCAGTTGATTTTAAATACAATTAAATTTTCCACAAAATGTGTAGAAATATTCGAGCGATCTAAATACCCGTTTGCATCACAATTACAGATCTCAGCACCTATTGATAGAGGTATCAATCATCGAAATCGGAGCATAATTGCAGATTTTCGATTTTCAAAGCTCTGCAATTGTGGGCTATAGTTCAGTTGATTTTCAATAAAATTAAATTTTCTACAAAATGTGTAGAAATATTCGAGCGATCTAAATACCCGTTTGCATCACAATTACAGGTCTCAGCACCTATTGATAGAGGTATCAATCATCGAAATCGGAGCATAATTGCAGATTTTCGATTATTAAAGCTCTGAATTTGTGGGCTATAGTTCAGTTGATTTTCAATAAAATTAAATTTTCCACAAAATGTGTAGAAATATTCGAGCGATCTAAATACCCGTTTGCATCACAATTACAGGTCTCACTACCTATTGATAGAGGTATCAATCATCGAAATCGAAGCATAATTGCAGATTTTAGATTTTTAAAACTCTGAATTTGTGGGCTATAGTTCAGTTGATTTTCAATAAAATTAAATTTTCTACAAAATGTGTAGAAATATTCGAGCGATCTAAATACCCGTTTGCATCACAATTACAGGTCTCAGCACCTATTGATGGAGGTATCAATCATCGAAATCGGAGCATAGTTGCAGATTTTCAATTATTAAAGCTCTGAATTTGTGGGCTATAGTTCAGTTGATTTTCAATAAAATTAAATTTTCCACAAAATGTGTCGAAATATTCGAGCGATCTAAATACCCGTTGGCATCACAATTACAGGTCTCAACACCTATTGATAGAGGTATCAATAATCGAAATCGGAGCATAATTGCAGATTTTCGATTTTTAAAGCTCTAAATTTGTGGGCTATAGTTCAGTTGATTTTCAATAAAATTAAATTTTCCACAAAATGTGTAGAAATATTCGAGCGATCTAAATACCCGTTTGGCATCACAATTACAGGTCTCACCACCAATTGATAGAGGTGTCAATCATCGAAATCGGAGCATAATTGCAGATTTTCGATTTTTAAAGCTCTGAATTTGTGGGCTATAGTTCAGTTGATTTTAAATACAATTAAATTTTCCACAAAATGTGTAGAAATATTCGAGCGATCTAAATACCCGTTTGCATCACAATTACAGATCTCAGCACCTATTGATAGAGGTATCAATCATCGAAATCGGAGCATAATTGCAGATTTTAGATTTTTAAAACTCTGAATTTGTGGGCTATAGTTCAGTTGATTTTCAATAAAATTAAATTTTCTACAAAATGTGTAGAAATATTCGAGCGATCTAAATACCCGTTTGCATCACAATTACAGGTCTCAGCACCTATTGATAGAGGTATCAATCATCGAAATCGGAGCATAATTGCAGATTTTCGATTATTAAAGCTCTGAATTTGTGGGCTATAGTTCAGTTGATTTTCAATAAAATTAAATTTTCTACAAAATGTGTCGAAATATTCGAGCGATCTAAATACCGGTTGGCATCACAATTACAGGTCTCAGCACCTATTGATAGAGGTATCAATAATCGAAATCGGAGCATAATTGCAGATTTTCGATTTTTAAAGCTCTAAATTTGTGGGCTATAGTTCAGTTGATTTTCAATAAAATTAAATTTTCCACAAAATGTGTAGAAATATTTGAGCGATCTAAATACCCGTTTGGCATCACAATTACAGGTCTCACCACCTATTGATAGAGGTGTCAATCATCGAAATCGGAGCATAATTGCAGATTTTCGATTTTTAAAGCTCTGAATTTGTGGGCTATAGTTCAGTTGATTTTAAATACAATTAAATTTTCCACAAAATGTGTAGAAATATTCGAGCGATCTAAATACCCGTTTGCATCACAATTACAGATCTCAGCACCTATTGATAGAGGCAGGGCCTTTCAGAGCTAGCAGGAGGCCTGGGCCAAATTATTAAAATGGGACCCCATAAAAATAAAATAAAACAATTTTAAGTTTATATCACATGAATTCATTTTAGTATTTATTAGGATTTATTAGATTGAAGCTTTTCTCGCTTTATTATTAGAAAATTCTCTGATGATTTGCTCAAAATTAATTTTTGTTGCGATGTCGTGGTTAATGTTTAACATTGCCAATCCATTTAACTGTTGTTCTGCCATTATTGAGCGATGATAATTTTTTATTCTTTTAAGAACACTGAAACTCCTCTCGGCTGAAGACACAGATGCAGGAATACTTAAAAATATTCTTAAGACAAAGATAAGATTCGGAAATAAACCTGCTAAGTTTTTACCTAGAATATTTTCTAATAAATTTGTTGGTGTCGGATCTGCATTGAAATTAGCTGCATACATTTTTTTAAGGAATTTTACCTCATCTAGTATCTAGTTTGATAACTCACTCGTGTATTTTGAATGCAAACGGTTTACTGCAGCTTCGATTTTTTCATCAGTCAAATTTGGAAATGACCAAAGAAAACCGAAAAGATTGCAGATTATTTGTAAAGATTGAAATCGTCTTTGTAAGCCAGCTATTACGGAATTAACTATTACGTTAAGCACATTTATCCTGTAGTATTTTTCAGCATCCGATTGTGTCCGTATCGTTCTATTAATGGCAAAATCACATGCAACTCCATATTCACCTGCTTTAGCTTTTGCTTTCGCAAATATTTCATTCCACATTCCGTTTAAATTGCAAAATCTCATTACTAGACTTACAATATTATTTTGCTCAATATCAAGTGTAGCATTTCGAACTTCAATTACCAAATTTTTCTGATGCAAATCTGTCAAAATTTCGAGCCATATGATAGAGAGCAAAACACATTCAAATTTATTTAAATATTTCTCAATTGAGTGTAATTCAACGATTGCGTGTGGTGGTAAATTAAAAGAATGCATTTCATTTAAAGCATCTCGAATAGATAATAGATTTTTGGCTATTGGTTTTACTTCATCTATTCTAGCAGACCATCTAGTTTTGGAAATCGAGTGAAGAGACATACGGATATGTTTCTTTAAAACCTCCCATCTCCGCGGACTACTGCTAAAAAAATTATACATTTGTTGTATAACTCCAAAAAATTGTACAGCTTCTTTACACGATTTAGTTGAATCAACTCCAACCAGATTTAATGTGTGGTTCCCACAGCTGGAAAAAATACAATCAGGATTACGCTTCGTAAGAATGGCTTGCACACCGTTTAGCTTGCCAGCCATATTTGCACCATTATCATATGCTTGGGCAATACATAAATTAAAATTTAATTCCATATCCGACAAAATTTTAAGAATTCTGGCAGCAATTTCTTCTCCGGTTTTTCCAGAGAATCGAAGCAAATAAAACGCTCTTCAATGTCAAATTTTAAATTGTCACATCTTGTTCTTGTTACAAACACAAAATACTATCGAAGAGCAAGCGCAAATGAGAAATCTATAGTAACAAAAAATTCGGGGGCCCCTAAAAATCGGGGGCCCGTGCCGTATGGCCCGGCTGGCCCACCCTCTGATTGGCCCTGGATAGAGGTATCAATCATCGAAATCGGAGCATAATTGCAGATTTTCGATTTTCAAAGCTCTAAATTTGTGGGCTATAGTTCAGTTGATTTTCAATAAAATTAAATTTTCCACAAAATGTGTAGAAATATTCGAGCGATCTAAATACCCGTTTGCATCACAATTACAGGTCTCAGCACCTATTGATAGAGGTATCAATCATCGAAATCGGAGCATAATTGCAGACTTTCGATTTTTAAAGCTCTGAATTTGTGGGCTATAGTTCAGTTGATTTTAAATACAATTAAATTTTCCACAAAATGTGTAGAAATATTCGAGCGATCTAAATACCCGTTTGCATCACAATTACAGATCTCAGCACCTATTGATAGAGGTATCAATCATCGAAATCGGAGCATAATTGCAGATTTTCGATTTTCAAAGCTCTAAATTTGTGGGCTATAGTTCAGTTGTTTTTCAATAAAATTAAATTTTCCACAAAATGTGTAGAAATATTCGAGCGATCTAAATACCCGTTTGGCATCACAATTACAGGTCTCACCACCTATTGATAGAGGTGTCAATCATCGAAATCGGAGCATAATTGCAGATTTTCGATTTTTAAAGCTCTGAATTTGTGGGCTATAGTTCAGTTGATTTTAAATACAATTAAATTTTCCACAAAATGTGTAGAAATATTCGAGCGATCTAAATACCCGTTTGCATCACAATTACAGATCTCAGCACCTATTGATAGAGGTATCAATCATCGAAATCGGAGCATAATTGCAGATTTTCGATTTTCAAAGTTCTAAATTTGTGGGCTATAGTTCAGTTGTTTTTCAATAAAATTAAATCTTCCACAAAATGTGTAGAAATATTCAAGCGATTTAAATAGCGGTTGGCATCACAATTACAGGTCTCACCACCTATTGACAGAGGAATCAATCATCGAAATCGGAGCATAATTGCAGATTTTCGATTATTAAAGCTCTGAATTTGTGGGCTATAGCTCAGTTGATTTTCAATAAAATTAAATTTTCCACAAAATGTTTGCATCACAATTACAGGTCTCAGCACCTATTGATAGAGGTATCAATCATCGAAATCGGAGCATAATTGCAGATTTTCGATTTTTAAAGCTCTAAATTTGTGGGCTATAGTTCAGTTGATTTTCAATAAAATTAAATTTTCCACAAAATGTGTAGAAATATTCAAGCGATTTAAATATCGGTTGGCATCACAATTACAGGTCTCACCACCTATTGACAGAGGAATCAATCATCGAAATCGGAGCATAATTGCAGATTTTCGATTTTTAAAGCTCTAAATTTGTGGGCTATAGTTCAGTTGATTTTCAATAAAATTAAATTTTCCACAAAATGTGTAGAAATAGTCAAGCGATTTAAATAGCGGTTGGCATCACAATTACAGGTCTCACCACCTATTGACAGAGGTATCAATCATCGAAATCGGAGCATAATTGCAGATTTTCGATTTTTAAAGCTCTGAATTTGTGGGCTATAGTTCAGTTGATTTTTAATAAAATTAAATTTTCCACAAAATGTGTAGAAATATTCGAGCGATCTAAATACCCGTTGGCATCACAATTACAGGTCTCAGCACCTATTGATAGAGGTATCAATCATCGAAATCGGAGCATAATTGCAGATTTTCGATTTTTAAAGCTCTGAATTTGTGGGCTATAGTTCAGTTGATTTTAAAACAAATTAAATTTTCCCCAAAATGTGTAGAAATATTCGAGCGATCTAAATACCCGTTTGCATCACAATTACAGGTCTCAGCACCTATTGATAGAGGTATCAATCATCGAAATCGGAGCATAATTGCAGATTTTCGATTTTTAAAGCTCTGAATTTGTGGGCTATAGTTCAGTTGATTTTCAAAAAAATTAAATTTTCCACAAAATGTGTAGAAATATTCGAGCTATCTAAATACCCATTGGCATCACAATTACAGGTCTCAGCACCTATTGATAGAGGTATCAATCATCGAAATCGGAGCATAATTGCAGATTTTCGATTTTTAAAGCTCTGAATTTGTGGGCTATAGTTCAGTTGATTTTAAAACAAATTAAATTTTCCCCAAAATGTGTAGAAATATTCGAGCGATCTAAATACCCGTTTGCATCACAATTACAGGTCTCAGCACCTATTGATAGAGGTATCAATCATCGAAATCGGAGCATAATTGCACATTTTCGATTTTTAAAGCTCTGAATTTGTGGGCTATAGTTCAGTTGATTTTCAATAAAATTAAATTTTCCACAAAATGTGTAGAAATATTCGAGCGATCTAAATACCGGTTGGCATCACAATTACAGGTCTCAGCACCTATTGATAGAGGTATCAATCATCGAAATCGGAGCATAATTGCAGATTTTCGATTTTTAAAGCTCTGAATTTGTGGGCTATAGTTCAGTTGATTTTCAATAAAATTAAATTTTCCCCAAAATGTGTAGAAATATTCGAGCAAACTTATTACCCGTTTGCATCACAATTACAGGTCTCAGCACCAATTGATAGAGGTATCAATCATCGAAATCGGAGCATAATTGCAGATTTTCGATTTTGAAAGCTCTAAATTTGTGGGCTATAGTTCAGTTGATTTTCAATAAAATTAAATTTTCCACAAAATGTGTAGAAATATTCAAGCGATTTAAATAGCGGTTGGCATCACAATTACAGGTCTCAGCACCTATTGATAGAGGTATCAATCATCGAAATCGGAGCATAATTGCAGATTTTCGATTTTTAAAGCTCTGAATTTGTGGGCTATAGTTCAGTTGATTTTAAATACAATTAAATTTTCCACAAAATGTGTAGAAATATTCGAGCGATCTAAATACCCGTTTGCATCACAATTACAGATCTCAGCACCTATTGATAGAGGTATCAATCATCGAAATCGGAGCATAATTGCAGATTTTCGATTTTTAAAGCTCTGAATTTGTGGGCTATAGTTCAGTTGATTTTCAAAAAAATTAAATTTTCCCCAAAATGTGTAGAAAAATTAAAGCGATCTAAATACCCGTTTGCATCACAATTACAGGTCTCAGCATCTATTGATAGAGGTATCAATCATCGAAATCGGAGCATAATTGCAGATTTTCGATTTTTAAAGCTCTGAATTTGTGGGCTATAGTTCAGTTGATTTTCAAAAAAATTAAATTTTCCCCAAAATGTGTAGAAATATTCGAGCGATCTAAATACCCGTTTGCATCACAATTACAGGTCTCAGCACCTATTGATAGAGGTATCAACCATCGAAATCGGAGCATAATTGCACATTTTCGATTTTTAAAGCTCTGAATTTGTGGGCTATAGTTCAGTTGATTTTAAATACAATTAAATTTTCCCCAAAATGTGTAGAAATATTCGAGCGATCTAAATACCCGTTTGCATCACAATTACAGGTCTCAGCACCAATTGATAGAGGTATCAATCATCGAAATCGGAGCATAATTGCAGATTTTCGATTTTTAAAGCTCTGAATTTGTGGGCTATAGTTCAGTTGATTTTCAAAAAAATTAAATTTTCCCCAAAATGTGTAGAAAAATTGAAGCGATCTAAATACCCGTTTGCATCACAATTACAGGTCTCAGCATCTATTGATAGAGGTATCAATCATCGAAATCGGAGCATAATTGCAGATTTTCGATTTTTAAAGCTCTGAATTTGTGGGCTATAGTTCAGTTGATTTTCAAAAAAATTAAATTTTCCCCAAAATGTGTAGAAATATTCGAGCGATCTAAATACCCGTTTGCATCACAATTACAGGTCTCAGCACCTATTGATACAGGTATCAACCATCGAAATCGGAGCATAATTGCACATTTTCGATTTTTAAAGCTCTGAATTTGTGGGCTATAGTTCAGTTGATTTTCAATAAAATTAAATTTTCCCCAAAATGTGTAGAAATATTCGAGCGATCTAAATACCCGTTGGCATCACAATTACAGGTCTCAGTACCTATTGATAGAGGTATCAATCATCGAAATCGGAGCATAATTGCAGATTTTCGATTTTTAAAGCTCTGAATTTGTGGGCTATAGTTCAGTTGATTTTCAAAAAAATTAAATTTTCCCCAAAATGTGTAGAAATATTCGAGCGATCTAAATACCCGTTGGCATCACAATTACAGGTCTCAGCACCTATTGATAGAGGTATCAATCATCGAAATCGGAGCATAATTGCAGATTTTCGATTTTTAAAGCTCTGAATTTGTGGGCTATAGTTCAGTTGATTTTCAATAAAATTAAATTTTCCCCAAAATGTGTAGAAATATTCGAGCGATCTAAATACCCGTTTGCATCACAATTACAGGTCTCAGCACCTATTGATAGAGGTATCAACCATCGAAATCGGAACATAATTGCAGATTTTCGATTTTTAAAGCTCTGAATTTGTGGGCTATAGTTCAGTTGATTTTCAAAAAAATTAAATTTTCCACAAAATGTGTAGAAATATTCGAGCGATCTAAATACCCGTTGGCATCACAATTACAGGTCTCAGCACCTATTGATAGAGGTATCAATCATCGAAATCGGAGCATAATTGCAGATTTTCGATTTTTAAAGCTCTGAATTTGTGGGCTATAGTTCAGTTGATTTTGAAAAAAATTAAATTTTTCCCAAAATGTGTAGAAATATTCGAGCGATCTAAATACCCGTTTGCATCACAATTACAGGTCTCAGCACCTATTGATAGAGGTATCAATCATCGAAATCGGAGCATAATTGCAGATTTTCGATTTTTAAAGCTCTGAATTTGTGGGCTATAGTTCAGTTGATTTTCAATAAAATTAAATTTTCCACAAAATGTGTCGAAATATTCGAGCGATCTAAATACCCGTTTGCATCACAATTACAGGTCTCAGCACCTATTGATAGAGGTATCAATCATCGAAATCGGAGCATATTTGCAGATTTTCGATTTTTAAAGCTCTGAATTTGTGGGCTATAGTTCAGTTGATTTTCAAAAAAATTAAATTTTCTACAAAATGTGTAGAAATATTCGAGCGATCTAAATACCCGTTGGCATCACAATTACAGGTCTCAGCACCTATTGATAGAGGTATCAATCATCGAAATCGGAGCATAATTGCAGATTTTCGATTTTTAAAGCTCTGAATTTGTGGGCTATAGTTCAGTTGATTTTCAATAAAATTAAATTTTCCACAAAATGTGTCGAAATATTCGAGCGATCTAAATACCCGTTTGCATCACAATTACAGGTCTCAGCACCTATTGATAGAGGTATCAATCATCGAAATCGGAGCATATTTGCAGATTTTCGATTTTTAAAGCTCTGAATTTGTGGGCTATAGTTCAGTTGATTTTCAAAAAAATTAAATTTTCCCCAAAATGTGTAGAAATATTCGAGCGATCTAAATACCCGTTGGCATCACAATTACAGGTCTCAGCACCTATTGATAGAGGTATCAATCATCGAAATCGGAGCATAATTGCAGATTTTCGATTTTTAAAGCTCTGAATTTGTGGGCTATAGTTCAGTTGATTTTCAATAAAATTAAATTTTCCACAAAATGTGTCGAAATATTCGAGCGATCTAAATACCCGTTTGCATCACAATTACAGGTCTCAGCACCTATTGATAGAGGTATCAATCATCGAAATCGGAGCATATTTGCAGATTTTCGATTTTTAAAGCTCTGAATTTGTGGGCTATAGTTCAGTTGATTTTCAAAAAAATTAAATTTTCCACAAAATGTGTAGAAATATTCGAGCGATCTAAATACCCGTTGGCATCACAATTACAGGTCTCAGCACCTATTGATAGAGGTATCAATCATCGAAATCGGAGCATAATTGCAGATTTTCGATTTTTAAAGCTCTGAATTTGTGGGCTATAGTTCAGTTGATTTTCAAAAAAATTAAATTTTCCCCAAAATGTGTAGAAATATTCGAGCGATCTAAATACCCGTTTGCATCACAATTACAGGTCTCAGCACCTATTGATAGAGGTATCAATCATCGAAATCGGAGCATAATTGCAGATTTTCGATTTTTAAAGCTCTGAATTTGTGGGCTATAGTTCAGTTGATTTTCAATAAAATTAAATTTTCCACAAAATGTGTCGAAATATTCGAGCGATCTAAATACCCGTTGGCATCACAATTACAGGTCTCAGCACCTATTGATAGAGGTATCAATCATCGAAATCGGAGCATATTTGCAGATTTTCGATTTTTAAAGCTCTGAATTTGTGGGCTATAGTTCAGTTGATTTTCAAAAAAATTAAATTTTCCACAAAATGTGTAGAAATATTCGAGCGATCTAAATACCCGTTGGCATCACAATTACAGGTCTCAGCACCTATTGATAGAGGTATCAATCATCGAAATCGGAGCATAATTGCAGATTTTCGATTTTTAAAGCTCTGAATTTGTGGGCTATAGTTCAGTTGATTTTCAAAAAAATTAAATTTTCCACAAAATGTGTAGAAATATTCGAGCGATCTAAATACCCGTTGGCATCACAATTACAGGTCTCAGCACCTATTGATAGAGGTATCAATCATCGAAATCGGAGCATAATTGCAGATTTTCGATTTTTAAAGCTCTGAATTTGTGGGCTATAGTTCAGTTGATTTTCAAAAAAATTAAATTTTCCACAAAATGTGTAGAAATATTCAAGCGATCTAAATACCCGTTGGCATCACAATTACAGGTCTCAGCACCTATTGATAGAGGTATCAACCATCGAAATCGGAGCATAATTGCAGATTTTCGATTTTTAAAGCTCTGAATTTGTGGGCTATAGTTCAGTTGATTTTCAATAAAATTATATTTTCCCCAAAATGTGTAGAAATATTCGAGCGATCTAAATACCCGTTTGCATCACAATTACAGGTCTCAGCACCTATTGATAGAGGTATCAATCATCGAAATCGGAGCATAATTGCAGATTTTCGATTTTTAAAGCTCTGAATTTGTGGGCTATAGTTCAGTTGATTTTCAATAAAATGAAATTTTCCCCAAAATGTGTAGAAATATTCGAGCGATCTAAATACCCGTTGGCATCACAATTACAGGTCTCAGCACCTATTGATAGAGGTATCAACCATCGAAATCGGAGCATAATTGCAGATTTTCGATTTTTAAAGCTCTGAATTTGTGGGCTATAGTTCAGTTGATTTTCAATAAAATTAAATTTTCCACAAAATGTGTAGAAATATTCGAGCGATCTAAATACCCGTTTGCATCACAATTACAGGTCTCAGCACCTATTGATAGAGGTATCAATCATCGAAATCGGAGCATAATTGCACATTTTCGATTTTTAAAGCTCTGACTTTGTGGGCTATAGTTCAGTTGATTTTCAATAAAATGAAATTTTCCCCAAAATGTGTCGAAATATTCGAGCGATCTAAATACCCGTTTGCATCACAATTACAGGTCTCAGCACCTATTGATAGAGGTATCAATCATCGAAATCGGAGCATAATTGCACATTTTCGATTTTTAAAGCTCTGAATTTGTGGGCTATAGTTCAGTTGATTTCAAAAAAATTAAATTTTCCCCAAAATGTGTAGAAATATTTGAGCGATCTAAATACCGGTTGGCATCACAATTACCGGCCTCAGCACCTATTGATAGAGGTATCAATCATCGAAATCGGAGCATAATTGCAGATTTTCGATTTTGAAAGCTCTAAATTTGTGGGCTATAGTTCAGTTGATTTTCAATAAAATTAAATTTTCCACAAAATGTGTAGAAATATTCAAGCGATTTAAATAGCGGTTGGCATCACAATTACAGGTCTCAGCACCTATTGATAGAGGTATCAATCATCGAAATCGGAGCATAATTGCAGATTTTCGATTTTTAAAGCTCTGAATTTGTGGGCTATAGTTCAGTTGATTTTCAAAAAAATTCAATTTTCCACAAAATATGTAGAAATATTCGAGCGATCTAAATACCCGTTGGCATCACAATTACAGGTCTCAGCACCTATTGATAGAGGTATCAATCATCGAAATCGGAGCATAATTGCAGATTTTCGATTTTTAAAGCTCTGAATTTGTGGGCTATAGTTCAGTTGATTTTAAAAAAAATTAAATTTTCCACAAAATGTGTAGAAATATTCGAGCGATATAAATACCCGTTTGCATCACAATTACAGGTCTCAGCACCTATTGATAGAGGTATCAGTCATCGAAATCGGAGCATAATTGCAGATTTTCGATTTTTAAAGCTCTGAATTTGTGGGCTATAGTTCAGTTGATTTTCAATAAAATTAAATTTTCCACAAAATGTGTAGAAATATTGAAGCGATCTAAATACTCGTTTGCATCACAATTACAGGTCTCAGCACCTATTGATAGAGGTATCAATCATCGAAATCGGAGCATAATTACAGATTTTCGATTTTTAAAGCTCTGAATTTGTGGGCTATAGTTCAGTTGATTTTCAAAAAAATTAAATTTTCCACAAAATGTGTAGAAATATTCGATTGATCTAATTACCGGTTGGCATCACAATTACAGGTCTCAGCACCTATTGATAGAGGTATCAATCATCGAAATCGGAGCATAATTGCAGATTTTCGATTTTTAAAGCTCTGAATTTGTGGGCTATAGTTCAGTTGATTTTCAAAAAAATTAAATTTTCCACAAAATGTGTAGAAATATTCGAGCGATCTAAATACCCGTTGGCATCACAATTACAGGTCTCAGCACCTATTGATAGAGGTATCAATCATCGAAATCGGAGCATAATTGCAGATTTTCGATTTTTAAAGCTCTGAATTTGTGGGCTATAGTTCAGTTGATTTTAAAAAAAATTAAATTTTCCCCAAAATGTGTAGAAATATTCGAGCGATCTAAATACCCGTTTGCATCACAATTACAGGTCTCAGCACCTATTGATAGAGGTATCAATCATCGAAATCGGAGCATAATTGCAGATTTTCGATTTTTAAAGCTCTGAATTTGTGGGCTATAGTTCAGTTGATTTTCAATAAAATTAAATTTTCCACAAAATGTGTAGAAATATTCGAGCGATCTAAATACCCGTTTGCATCACAATTACAGGTCTCAGCACCTATTGATAGAGGTATCAATCATCGAAATCGGAGCATAATTGACCATTTTCGATTTTTAAAGCTCTGAATTTGTGGGCTATAGTTCAGTTGATTTTCAATAAAATTAAATTTTCCACAAAATGTGTCGAAATATTCGAGCGATCTAAATACCCGTTTGCATCACAATTACAGGTCTCAGCACCTATTGATAGAGGTATCAATCATCGAAATCGGAGCATAATTGCAGATTTTCGATTTTTAAAGCTCTGAATTTGTGGGCTATAGTTCAGTTGATTTTCCATAAAATTAAATTTTCCCCAAAATGTGTAGAAATATTCGAGCGATCTAAATACCCGTTGGCATCACAATTACAGGTCTCAGCACCTATTGATAGAGGTATCAATCATCGAAATCGGAGCATAATTGCAGATTTTCGATTTTTAAAGCTCTGAATTTGTGGGCTATAGTTCAGTTGATTTTCAAAAAAATTAAATTTTCCCCAAAATGTGTAGAAATATTCGAGCGATCTAAATACCCGTTGGCATCACAATTACAGGTCTCAGCACCTATTGATAGAGGTATCAATCATCGAAATCGGAGCATAATTGCAGATTTTCGATTTTTAAAGCTCTGAATTTGTGGGCTATAGTTCAGTTGATTTTCAATAAAATTAAATTTTCCCCAAAATGTGTAGAAATATTCATGCGATCTTAATACCCGTTTGCATCACAATTACAGGTCTCAGCACCTATTGATAGAGGTATCAATCTTCGAAATCGGAGCATAATTGCAGATTTTCGATTTTTAAAGCTCTGAATTTGTGGGCTATAGTTCAGTTGATTTTCAATAAAATTAAATTTTCCACAAAATGTGTCGAAATATTCGAGCGATCTAAATACCCGTTTGCATCACAATTACAGGTCTCAACACCTATTGATAGAGGTATCAATCATCGAAATCGGAGCATAATTGCAGATTTTCGATTTTTAAAGCTCTGAATTTGTGGGCTATAGTTCAGTTGATTTTCAACAAAATTAAATTTTCCTCGAAATGTGTAGAAATATTCGAGCCATCTAAATACCCGTTTGCATCACAATTACAGGTCTCAGCACCTATTGATAGAGGTATCAATCATCGAAATTGGAGCATAATTGCACATTTTCGATTTTTAAAGCTCTGAATTTGTGGGCTATAGTTCAGTTGATTTTCAAAAAAAATTAAATTTTCCCCAAAATGTGTAGAAATATTCGAGCGATCTAAATACCGGTTGGCATCACAATTACAGGTCTCAGCACCTATTGATAGAGGTATCAATCATCGAAATCGGAGCATAATTGCAGATTTTCGATTTTTAAAGCTCTGAATTTATGGGCTATAGTTCAGTTGATTTTCAATAAAATTAAATTTTCCACAAAATGTGTCGAAATATTCGAGCGATCTAAATACCCGTTTGCATCACAATTACAGGTCTCAGCACCTATTGATAGAGGTATCAATCATCGAAATCAGAGCATAATTGCACATTTTCGATTTTTAAAGCTCTGAATTTGTGGGCTATAGTTCAGTTGATTTTCAGTAAAATTAAATTTTCCACAAAATGTGTAGAAATATTCAAGCGATCTAAATACCCGTTTGCATCACAATTACAGGTCTCAGCACCTATTGATAGAGGTATCAATCATCGAAATCGGAGCATAATTGCAGATTTTCGATTTTTAAAGCTCTGAATTTGTGGGCTATAGTTCAGTTGATTTTCAATAAAATTAAATTTTCCACAAAATGTGTAGAAATATTCGAGCGATCTAAATACCCGTTTGCATCAAAATTACAGATCTCAGCACCTATTGATAGAGGTATCAATCATCGAAATCGGAGCATAATTGCAGATTTTCGATTTTTAAAGCTCTGAATTTGTGGGCTATAGTTCAGTTGATTTTCAATAAAATTAAATTTTCCACAAAATGTGTAGAAATATTCGAGCGATCTAAATACCCGTTTGCATCACAATTACAGGTCTCAGCACCTATTGATAGAGGTATCAATCATCGAAATCGGAGCATAATTGCACATTTTCGATTTTTAAAGCTCTGAATTTGTGGGCTATAGTTCAGTTGATTTTCAACAAAATTAAATTTTCCTCGAAATGTGTAGAAATATTCGAGCGATATAAATACCCGTTGGCATCACAATTACAGGTCTTACCACCTATTGATAGAGGTATCAATCATTGAAATCGGAGCATAATTGCAGATTTTCGATTTTTAAAGCTCTGAATTTGTGGGCTATAGTTCAGTTGATTTTCAAAAAAATTAAATTTTCCCCAAAATGTGTCGAAATATTCGAGCGATCTAAATACCCGTTTGCATCACAATTACAGGTCTCAGCACCTATTGATAGAGGTATCAATCATCGAAATCGGAGCATAATTGCAGATTTTCGATTTTTAAAGCTCTGAATTTGTGGGCTATAGTTCAGTTGATTTTCAATAAAATTAAATTTTCTACAAAATGTGTCGAAATATTCGAGCGATCTAAATACCCGTTTGCATCACAATTACAGGTCTCAGTACCTATTGATAGAGGTATCAATCATCGAAATCGGAGCATAATTGCACATTTTCGATTTTTAAAGCTCTGAATTTGTGGGTTATAGTTCAGTTGATTTTCAAAAAAATTAAATTTTCCACAAAATGTGTAGAAATATTCAAGCGATCTAAATACCGGTTTGCATCACAATTACAGGTCTCAGCACCTATTGATAGAGGTATCAATCATCGAAATCGGAGCATAATTGCAGATTTTCGATTTTTAAAGCTCTGAATTTGTGGGCTATAGTTCAGTTGATTTCAAAAAAATTAAATTTTCCCCAAAATGTGTAGAAATATTCGAGCGATCTAAATACCCGTTGGCATTACATTTACAGGTCTCAGCACCTATTGATAGAGGTATCAATCATCGAAATCGGAGCATAATTGCAGATTTTCGATTTTTAAAGCTCTGAATTTGTGGGCTATAGTTCAGTTGATTTTCAAAAAAATTAAATTTTCCCCAAAATGTGTAGAAATATTCGAGCGATCTAAATACCGGTTGGCATTACAATTACAGGTCTCAGCACCTATTGATAGAGGTATCAATCATCGAAATCGGAGCATAATTGCAGATTTTCGATTTTTAAAGCTCTGAATTTGTGGGCTATAGTTCAGTTGATTTTCAAAAAAATTAAATTTTCCACAAAATGTGTAGAAATATTCGAGCGATCTAAATACCGGTTGGCATTACAATTACAGGTCTCAGTACCTATTGATAGAGGTATCAATCATCGAATTCGGAGCATAATTGCAGATTTTCGATTTTTAAAGCTGTTGTAAAGATCTTAGGCTTATTTTTTGTAAATAAAGAATCTCTGGAGTTCAAGCCTATTTTATTAAAAAAACAATTTATTTAATTGTACATGTGACGTTTCGGTACCTTTTAGTACCTGAAAAGGTACCGAAACGTCACATGTACAATTAAATAAATTGTTTTTTTAATAAAATAGGCTTGAACTCCAGAGATTCTTTATTTACATTTTTAAAGCTCTGAATTTGTGGGCTATAGTTCAGTTGATTTTCAAAAAAATTAAATTTTCCACAAAATGTGTAGAAATATTCAAGCGATCTAAATACCGGTTTGCATCACAATTACAGGTCTCAGCACCTATTGATAGAGGTATCAATCATCGAAATCGGAGCATAATTGCAGATTTTCGATTTTTAAAGCTCTGAATTTGTGGGCTATAGTTCAGTTGATTTTCAATAAAATTAAATTTTCCCCAAAATGTGTAGAAATATTCGAGCGATCTAAATACCCGTTTGCATCACAATTACAGGTCTCAGCACCAATTGATAGAGGTATCAATCATCGAAATCGGAGCATAATTGCACATTTTCAATTTTTAAAGCTCTGAATTTGTGGGCTATAGTTCAGTTGATTTTCAAAAAAATTAAATTTTCCCCAAAATGTGTAGAAATATTCGAGCGATCTAAATACCCGTTTGCATCACAATTACAGGTCTCAGCACCAATTGATAGAGGTATCAATCATCGAAATCGGAGCATAATTGCACATTTTCAATTTTTAAAGCTCTGAATTTGTGGGCTATAGTTCAGTTGATTTTCAAAAAAATTAAATTTTCCCCAAAATGTGTAGAAATATTCGAGCGATCTAAATACCCGTTGGCATCACAATTACAGGTCTCACCACCTATTGATAGAGGTATCAACCATCGAAATCGGAGCATAATTGCACATTTTCGATTTTTAAAGCTCTGAATTTGTGGGCTATAGTTCAGTTGATTTTCAAAAAAATTAAATTTTCCACAAAATGTGTAGAAATATTCGAGCGATCTAAATACCGGTTGGCATCACAATTACAGGTCTCAGCACCTATTGATAGAGGTATCAATCATCGAAATCGGAGCATAATTGCAGATTTTCGATTTTTAAAGCTCTGAATTTGTGGGCTATAGTTCAGTTGATTTCCAATAAAATTAAATTTTCCCCAAAATGTGTAGAAATATTCGAGCGATCTAAATACCCGTTGGCATCACAATTACAGGTCTCAGCACCTATTGATAGAGGTATCAATCATCGAATTCGGAGCATAATTGCAGATTTTCGATTTTAAAGCTCTGAATTTGTGGGCTATAGTTCAGTTGATTTTCAAAAAAATTAAATTTTCCACAAAATGTGTAGAAATATTCGAGCGATCTAAATACCGGTTGGCATTACAATTACAGGTCTCAGCACCTATTGATAGAGGTATCAATCATCGAAATCGGAGCATAATTGCACATTTTCGATTTTTAAAGCTCTGAATTTGTGGGCTATAGTTCAGTTGATTTTCAATAAAATTAAATTTTCCCCAAAATGTGTAGAAATATTCGAGCGATCTAATACCGGTTTGCATCACAATTACAGGTCTCAGCACTTATTGATAGAGGTATCAATCATCGAATTCGGAGCATAATTGCAGATTTTCGATTTTTAAAGCTCTGAATTTGTGGGCTATAGTTCAGTTGATTTTCAAAAAAATTAAATTTTCCACAAAATGTGTAGAAATATTCGAGCGATCTAAATACCGGTTGGCATTACAATTACAGGTCTCAGCACCTATTGATAGAGGTATCAATCATCGAAATCGGAGCATAATTGCACATTTTCGATTTTAAAGCTCTGAATTTGTGGGCTATAGTTCAGTTGATTTTCAATAAATTAAATTTTCCACAAAATGTGTCGAAATATTCGAGCGATCTAAATACCCGTTTGCATCACAATTACAGGTCTCAGCACCTATTGATAGAGGTATCAATCATCGAAATCGGAGCATATTGCAGATTTTCGATTTTGAAAGCTCTGAATTTGTGGGCTATAGTTCAGTTGATTTTCATAAAATTAAATTTTCCCCAAAATGTGTAGAAAATATTCGAGCGATCTAAATACCCGTTTGCATCACAATTACAGGTCTCAGCACCAATTGATAGAGGTATCAATCATCGAAATCGGAGCATAATTGCACATTTTCAATTTTTAAAGCTCTGAATTTGTGGGCTATAGTCAGTTGATTTCAAAAAATTAAATTTTCCCCAAAATGTGTAGAAATATTCGAGCGATCTAAATACCGTTGGCATCACAATTACAGGTCTCACCACCTATTGATAGAGGTATCACCATCGAAATCGGAGCATAATTGCACATTTTCGATTTTTAAAGCTCTGAATTTGTGGCTATAGTTCAGTTGATTTTCAAAAAAATAAATTTTCCACAAAATGTGTAGAAATATTCGAGCGATCTAAATACCGGTTGGCATCACAATTACAGGTCTCAGCACCTATTGATAGAGGTATCAATCATCGAAATCGGAGCATAATTGCAGATTTTCGATTTTAAAGCTCTGAATTTGTGGGCTATAGTTCAGTTGATTTCAATAAAATTAAATTTTCCCCAAAATGTGTAGAAATATTCGAGCGATCTAAATACCGGTTTGCATCACAATTACAGGTCTCAGCACCTATTGATAGAGGTATCAATCATCGAATTCGGAGCATAATTGCAGATTTTCGATTTTTAAAGCTCTGAATTTGTGGGCTATAGTTCAGTTGATTTTCAAAAAAATTAAATTTTCCACAAAATGTGTAGAAATATTCGAGCGATCTAAATACCGGTTGGCATTACAATTACAGGTCTCAGCACCTATTGATAGAGGTATCAATCATCGAAATCGGAGCATAATTGCACATTTTCGATTTTTAAAGCTCTGAATTTGTGGGCTATAGTTCAGTTGATTTTCAATAAAATTAAATTTTCCACAAAATGTGTCGAAATATTCGAGCGATCTAAATACCCGTTTGCATCACAATTACAGGTCTCAGCACCTATTGATATAGTATCATAATCGAAATCGGAGCATAATTGCACATTTTCGATTTTTAAAGCCCTGAATTTGTGGGCTATAGTTCTGTTGATTTTCAATAAAATTAAATTTTCCACAAAATGTGTCGAAATATTCGAGCGATCTAAATACCCGTTTGCATCACAATTACAGGTCTCAGCACCTATTGATAGAGGTATCAATAATCGAAATCGGAGCATAATTGCAGATTTTCGATTTTTAAAGCTCTGAATTTGTGGGCTATAGTTCAGTTGATTTTCAATAAAATTAAATTTTCCCCAAAATGTGTAGAAATATTCGAGCGATCTAAATACCCGTTTGCATCACAATTACAGGTCTCAGCACCAATTGATAGAGGTATCAATCATCGAAATCGGAGCATAATTGCACATTTTCGATTTTAAAGCTCTTGAATTTGTGGGCTATAGTTCAGTTGATTTTCAATAAAATTAAATTTTCCCAAATGTGTAGAAATATTCGAGCGATCTAAATACCGGGTTGGCATCACAATTACTGGTCTCAGCACCTATTGATAGAGGTATCAATCATCGAAATCGAGCATAATTGCACATTTTCGATTTTTAAAGCTCTGACTTTGTGGGCTATAGTTCAGTTGATTTTCAATAAAATTAAATTTTCCCCAAAATGTGTAGAAATATTCGAGCGATCTAAATACCCGTTTGCATCACAATTACAGGTCTCAGCACCTATTGATAGAGGTATCAATCATCGAAATCGGAGCATAATTGCACATTTTCGATTTTTAAAGCTCTGAATTTGTGGGCTATAGTTCAGTTGATTTTCAATAAAATTAAATTTTCCACAAAATGTGTAGAAATATTCGAGCGATCTAAATACCGGTTGGCATCACAATTACTGGTCTCAGCACCTATTGATAGAGGTATCAATCATCGAAATCGGAGCATAATTGCAGATTTTCGATTTTTAAAGCTCTGAATTTGTGGGCTATAGTTCAGTTGATTTTCAAAAAAATTAAATTTTCCACAAAATGTGTAGAAATATTCGAGCGATCTAAATATCCGTTGGCATCACAATTACAGGTCTCAACACCTATTGATAGAGGTATCAACCATCGAAATCGGAGCATAATTGCAGATTTCGATTTTTAAAGCTCTGAATTTGTGGGCTACAGTTCAGTTGATTTTCAATAAAATTAAATTTTCCACAAAATGTGTAGAAATATTCGAGCGATCTAAATACCCGTTGGCATCACAATTACAGGTCTCAGCACCTATTGATAGAGGTATCAATCATCGAAATCGGAGCATAATTGCAGATTTTCGATTTTTAAAGCTCTGAATTTGTGGGCTATAGTTCAGTTGATTTTCAAAAAAATTAAATTTTCCCCAAAATGTGTAGAAATATTCGAGCGATCTAAATACCCGTTGGCATCACAATTACAGGTCTCAGCACCTATTGATAGAGGTATCAACCATCGAAATCGGAGCATAATTGCACATTTTCGATTTTTAAAGCTCTGAATTTGTGGGCTATAGTTCAGTTGATTTTCAAAAAAATTAAATTTTCCCCAAAATGTGTAGAAATATTCGAGCGATCTAAATACCCGTTGGCATCACAATTACAGGTCTCAGCACCTATTGATAGAGGTATCAACCATCGAAATCGGAGCATAATTGCACATTTTCTATTTTTAAAGCTCTGACTTTGTGGGCTATAGTTCAGTTGATTTTCAATAAAATTAAATTTTCCCCAAAATGTGTAGAAATATTCGAGCGATCTAAATACCCGTTTGCATCACAATTGCAGGTCTCAGCACCTATTGATAGAGGTATCAATCATCGAAATCGGAGCATAATTGCACATTTTCGATTTTTAAAGCTCTGAATTTGTGGGCTATAGTTCAGTTGATTTTCAATAAAATTAAATTTTCCACAAAATGTGTAGAAATATTCGAGCGATCTAAATAACGGTTGGCATCACAATTACAGGTCTCAGCACCTATTGATAGAGGTATCAATCATCGAAATCGGAGCATAAGTGCACATTTTCGATTTTTAAAGCTCTGACTTTGTGGGCTATAGTTCAGTTGATTTTCAATAAAATTAAATTTTCCCCAAAATGTGTAGAAATATTCGAGCGATCTAAATACCCGTTTGCATCACAATTGCAGGTCTCAGCACCTATTGATAGAGGTATCAATCATCGAAATCGGAGCATAATTGCACATTTTCGATTTTTAAAGCTCTGAATTTGTGGGCTATAGTTCAGTTGATTTTCAATAAAATTAAATTTTCCCCAAAATGTGTAGAAATGTTCAGTTGATTTTCAATATAAGTAAATTTTCCACAAAATGTGTAGAAATATTCGAGCGATCTAAATACCCGTTTGCATCACAATTACAGGTCTCAGCACCTATTGATAGAGGTATCAATCATCGAAATCGGAGCATAATTGCAGATTTTCGATTTTTAAAGCTCTGAATTTGTGGGCTATAGTTCAGTTGATTTTCAATAAAATTAAATTTTCCACAAAATGTGTAAAAATATTCGAGCGATCTAAATACCCGTTTGCATCACAATTACAGGTCTCACCACCTATTGATAGAGGTATCAATCATCGAAATCGGAGCATAATTGCACATTTTCGATTTTTAAAGCTCTGAACTTGTGGTCTATAGTTCAGTTGATTTTCAATAAAATTAAATTTTCCACAAAATGTGTCGAAATATTCGAGCGATCTAAATACCCGTTTGCATCACAATTGCAGGTCTCAGCACCTATTGATAGAGGTATCAATCATCGAAATCGGAGCATAATTGCAGATTTTCGATTTTTAAAGCTCTGAATTTGTGGGCTATAGTTCAGTTGATTTTCAATAAAATTAAATTTTCCACAAAATGTGTAGAAATATTCAAGCTATTTAAATACCGGTTGGCATCACAATTACAGGTCTCACCACCTATTGATAGAGGTATCAATCATCGAAATCGGAGCATAATTGCAGATTTTCGATTTTTAAAGCTCTGAATTTGTGGGCTATAGTTCAGTTGATTTTCAAAAAAATTAAATTTTCCACAAAATGTGTAGAAATATTCGAGCGATCTAAATACCTGTTTGCATCACAATTACAGGTCTCAGCACCTATTGCTAGAGGTATCAATCATCGAAATCGGAGCATAATTGCAGATTTTCGATTTTTAAAGCTCTGAATTTGTGGGCTATAGTTCAGTTGATTTTCAATAAAATTAAATTTTCCACAAAATGTGTAGAAATATTCGAGCGATCTAAATACCCGTTTGCATCACAATTGCAGGTCTCACTACCTTTTGATAGAGGTATCAATCATCGAAATCGGAGCATAATTGCAGATTTTCGATTTTTAAAGCTCTGAATTTGTGGGCTATAGTTCAGTTGATTTTCAATAAAATTAAATTTTCCACAAAATGTGTTGAAATTTTCGAGCGATCTAAATACCCGTTTGCATCACAATTACAGGTCTCAGCACCAATTGATAGAGGTATCAATCATCGAAATCGGAGCATAATTGCAGATTTTCGATTTTTAAAGCTCTGAATTTGTGGGCTATAGTTCAGTTGATTTTCAATAAAATTAAATTTTCCCCAAAATGTGTAGAAATATTCGAGCGATCTAAATACCCGTTTGCATCACAATTACAGGTCTCAGCACCTATTGATAGAGGTATCAATCATCGAAATCGGAGCATAATTGCAGATTTTCGATTTTTAAAGCTCTGAATTTGTGGGCTATAGTTCAGTTGATTTTCAATAAAATTAAATTTTCCACAAAATGTGTAGAAATATTCGAGCGATCTAAATACCCGTTTGCATCACAATTACAGGTCTCAGCACCTATTGATAGAGGTATCAATCATCGAAATCGGAGCATAATTGCACATTTTCGATTTTTAAAGCTCTGAACTTGTGGTCTATAGTTCAGTTGATTTTCAATAAAATTAAATTTTCCACAAAATGTGTCGAAATATTCGAGCGATCTAAATACCCGTTTGCATCACAATTGCAGGTCTCAGCACCTATTGATAGAGGTATCAATCATCGAAATCGGAGCATAATTGCACATTTTCGATTTTTAAAGCTCTGAATTTGTGGGCTATAGTTCAGTTGATTTTCAATAAAATTAAATTTTCCACAAAATGTGTAGAAATATTCGAGCGATCTAAATACCCGTTTGCATCACAATTACAGGTCTCAGCACCTATTGACAGAGGTATCAATCATCGAAATCGGAGCATAATTGCACATTTTCGATTTTTAAAGCTCTGAACTTGTGGTCTATAGTTCAGTTGATTTTCAATAAAATTAAATTTTCCACAAAATGTGTCGAAATATTCGAGCGATCTAAATACCCGTTTGCATCACAATTGCAGGTCTCAGCACCTATTGATAGAGGTATCAATCATCGAAATCGGAGCATAATTGCACATTTTCGATTTTTAAAGCTCTGAATTTGTGGGCTATAGTTCAGTTGATTTTCCATAAAATTAGATTTTCCACTAAATGTGTAGAAATATTCGAACGATCTAAATACCCGTTGGCGTCACAATTAAAGGTCTCAGTACCTATTGATAGAGGTATCAATCATCGAAATCGGAGCATAATTGCACATTTTCGATTTTTAAAGCTCTGAATTTGTGGGCTATAGTTCAGTTGATTTTCAATAAAATTAAATTTTCCACAAAATGTGTAGAAATATTCGAGCGATCTAAATACCCGTTTGCATCACAATTACAGGTCTCACCACCTATTGATATAGGTATCAATCATCGAAATCGGAGCACAATTGCAGATTTTCGATTTTTAAAGCTCTGAATTTGTGGGCTATAGTTCAGTTGATTTTCAATAAAATTAAATTTTCCACAAAATGTGTAGAAATATTCGAGCGATCTAAATACCCGTTTGCATCACAATTACAGGTCTCAGCACCTATTGATAGAGGTATCAATCATCGAAATCGGAGCATAATTGCAGATTTTCGATTTTTAAAGCTCTGAATTTGTGGGCTATAGTTCAGTTGATTTTCAATAAAATTAAATTTTCCACAAAATGTGTAGAAATATTCGAGCGATCTAAATACCCGTTTGCATCACAATTACAGGTCTCACTACCTATTGATAGAGGTATCAATCATCGAAATCGGAGCATAATTGCAGATTTTCGATTTTTAAAGCTCTGAATTTGTGGGCTATAGTTCAGTTGATTTTCAATAAAATTAAATTTTCCACAAAATGTGTAGAAATATTCGAGCGATCTAAATACCCGTTTGCATCACAATTGCAGGTCTCAGCACCTATTGATAGAGGTATCAATCATCGAAATCGGAGCATAATTGCAGATTTTCGATTTTTAAAGCTCTGAATTTGTGGGCTATAGTTCAGTTGATTTTCAATAAAATTAAATTTTCCACAAAATGTGTAGAAATATTCGAGCGATCTAAATACCCGTTTGCATCACAATTACAGGTCTCACTACCTATTGATAGAGGTATCAATCATCGAAATCGGAGCATAATTGCAGATTTTCGATTTTTAAAGCTCTGAATTTGTGGGCTATAGTTCAGTTGATTTTCAATAAAATTAAATTTTCCACAAAATGTGTAGAAATATTCGAGCGATCTAAATACCCGTTTGCATCACAATTACAGGTCTCACTACCTATTGATAGAGGTATCAATCATCGAAATCGGAGCATAATTGCACATTTTCGATTTTTAAAGCTCTGAATTTGTGGGCTATAGTTCAGTTGATTTTCAATAAAATTAAATTTTCCACAAAATGTGTAGAAATATTCGAGCGATCTAAATACCCGTTTGCATCACAATTACAGGTCTCAGCACCTATTGATAGAGGTATCAATCATCGAAATCGGAGCATAATTGCACATTTTCGATTTTTAAAGCTCTGAACTTGTGGTCTATAGTTCAGTTGATTTTCAATAAAATTAAATTTTCCACAAAATGTGTCGAAATATTCGAGCGATCTAAATACCCGTTTGCATCACAATTGCAGGTCTCAGCACCTATTGATAGAGGTATCAATCATCGAAATCGGAGCATAATTGCAGATTTTCGATTTTTAAAGCTCTGAATTTGTGGGCTATAGTTCAGTTGATTTTCAATAAAATTAAATTTTCCACAAAATGTGTAGAAATATTCGAGCGATCTAAATACCCGTTTGCATCACAATTACAGGTCTCACTACCTATTGATAGAGGTATCAATCATCGAAATCGGAGCATAATTGCAGATTTTCGATTTTTAAAGCTCTGAATTTGTGGGCTATAGTTCAGTTGATTTTCAAAAAAATTAAATTTTCCACAAAATGTGTAGAAATATTCGAGCGATCTAAATACCCGTTTGCATCACAATTACAGGTCTCAGCACCTATTGCTAGAGGTATCAATCATCGAAATCGGAGCATAATTGCAGATTTTCGATTTTTAAAGCTCTGAATTTGTGGGCTATAGTTCAGTTGATTTTCAATAAAATTAAATTTTCCACAAAATGTGTAGAAATATTCGAGCGATCTAAATACCCGTTTGCATCACAATTGCAGGTCTCACTACCTTTTGATAGAGGTATCAATCATCGAAATCGGAGCATAATTGCAGATTTTCGATTTTTAAAGCTCTGAATTTGTGGGCTATAGTTCAGTTGATTTTCAAAAAAATTAAATTTTCCCCAAAATGTGTAGAAATTTTCGAGCGATCTAAATACCCGTTTGCATCACAATTACAGGTCTCAGCACCAATTGATAGAGGTATCAATCATCGAAATCGGAGCATAATTGCAGATTTTCGATTTTTAAAGCTCTGAATTTGTGGGCTATAGTTCAGTTGATTTTCAATAAAATTAAATTTTCCCCAAAATGTGTAGAAATATTCGAGCGATCTAAATACCCGTTTGGATCATAATTACAGGTCTCAGCACCTATTGATAGAGGTATCAATCATCGAAATCGGAGCATAATTGCAGATTTTCGATTTTTAAAGCTCTGAATTTGTGGGCTATAGTTCAGTTGATTTTCAATAAAATTAAATTTTCCACAAAATGTGTAGAAATATTCGAGCGATCTAAATACCCGTTTGCATCACAATTACAGGTCTCAGCACCTATTGATAGAGGTATCAATCATCGAAATCGGAGCATAATTGCACATTTTCGATTTTTAAAGCTCTGAACTTGTGGTCTATAGTTCAGTTGATTTTCAATAAAATTAAATTTTCCACAAAATATGTCGAAATATTCGAGCGATCTAAATACCCGTTTGCATCACAATTGCAGGTCTCAGCACCTATTGATAGAGGTATCAATCATCGAAATCGGAGCATAATTGCACATTTTCGATTTTTAAAGCTCTGAATTTGTGGGCTATAGTTCAGTTGATTTTCAATAAAATTAAATTTTCCACAAAATGTGTAGAAATATTCGAGCGATCTAAATACCCGTTTGCATCACAATTACAGGTCTCAGCACCTATTGATAGAGGTATCAATCATCGAAATCGGAGCATAATTGCACATTTTCGATTTTTAAAGCTCTGAACTTGTGGTCTATAGTTCAGTTGATTTTCAATAAAATTAAATTTTCCACAAAATGTGTCGAAATATTCGAGCGATCTAAATACCCGTTTGCATCACAATTGCAGGTCTCAGCACCTATTGATAGAGGTATCAATCATCGAAATCGGAGCATAATTGCACATTTTCGATTTTTAAAGCTCTGAATTTGTGGGCTATAGTTCAGTTGATTTTCCATAAAATTAAATTTTCCACTAAATGTGTAGAAATATTCGAACGATCTAAATACCCGTTGGCGTCACAATTAAAGGTCTCAGTACCTATTGATAGAGGTATCAATCATCGAAATCGGAGCATAATTGCACATTTTCGATTTTTAAAGCTCTGAATTTGTGGGCTATAGTTCAGTTGATTTTCAATAAAATTAAATTTTCCCCAAAATGTGTAGAAATATTCGAGCGATCTAAATACCCGTTTGCATCACAATTACAGGTCTCAGCACCTATTGATAGAGGTATCAATCATCGAAATCGGAGCATAATTGCAGATTTTCGATTTTTAAAGCTCTGAATTTGTGGGCTATAGTTCAGTTGATTTTCAATAAAATTAAATTTTCCACAAAATGTGTAGAAATATTCGAGCGATCTAAATACCCGTTTGCATCACAATTACAGGTCTCAGCACCTATTGATAGAGGTATCAATCATCGAAATCGGAGCATAATTGCACATTTTCGATTTTTAAAGCTCTGAACTTGTGGTCTATAGTTCAGTTGATTTTCAATAAAATTAAATTTTCCACAAAATGTGTCGAAATATTCGAGCGATCTAAATACCCGTTTGCATCACAATTGCAGGTCTCAGCACCTATTGATAGAGGTATCAATCATCGAAATCGGAGCATAATTGCACATTTTCGATTTTTAAAGCTCTGAATTTGTGGGCTATAGTTCAGTTGATTTTCAATAAAATTAAATTTTCCACAAAATGTGTAGAAATATTCGAGCGATCTAAATACCCGTTTGCATCACAATTACAGGTCTCAGCACCTATTGATAGAGGTATCAATCATCGAAATCGGAGCATAATTGCACATTTTCGATTTTTAAAGCTCTGAACTTGTGGTCTATAGTTCAGTTGATTTTCAATAAAATTAAATTTTCCACAAAATGTGTCGAAATATTCGAGCGATCTAAATACCCGTTTGCATCACAATTGCAGGTCTCAGCACCTATTGATAGAGGTATCAATCATCGAAATCGGAGCATAATTGCAGATTTTCGATTTTTAAAGCTCTGAATTTGTGGGGTATAGTTCAGTTGATTTTCCATAAAATTAAATTTTCCACTAAATGTGTAGAAATATTCGAGCGATCTAAATACCCGTTGGCGTCACAATTAAAGGTCTCAGTACCTATTGATAGAGGTATCAATCATCGAAATCGGAGCATAATTGCACATTTTCGATTTTTAAAGCTCTGAATTTGTGGGCTATAGTTCAGTTGATTTTCAATAAAATTAAATTTTCCACAAAATGTGTAGAAATATTCGAGCGATCTAAATACCCGTTTGCATCACAATTACAGGTCTCACTACCTATTGATAGAGGTATCAATCATCGAAATCGGAGCATAATTGCAGATTTTCGATTTTTAAAGCTCTGAATTTGTGGGCTATAGTTCAGTTGATTTTCAATAAAATTAAATTTTCCACAAAATGTGTAGAAATATTCGAGCGATCTAAATACCCGTTTGCATCACAATTACAGGTCTCAGCACCTATTGATAGAGGTATCAATCATCGAAATCGGAGCATAATTGCACATTTTCGATTTTTAAAGCTCTGAACTTGTGGTCTATAGTTCAGTTGATTTTCAATAAAATTAAATTTTCCACAAAATGTGTCGAAATATTCGAGCGATCTAAATACCCGTTTGCATCACAATTGCAGGTCTCAGCACCTATTGATATAGGTATCAATCATCGAAATCGGAGCATAATTGCAGATTTTCGATTTTTAAAGCTCTGAATTTGTGGGCTATAGTTCAGTTGATTTTCAATAAAATTAAATTTTCCACAAAATGTGTAGAAATATTCGAGCGATCTAAATACCCGTTTGCATCACAATTACAGGTCTCACTACCTATTGATAGAGGTATCAATCATCGAAATCGGAGCATAATTGCAGATTTTCGATTTTTAAAGCTCTGAATTTGTGGGCTATAGTTCAGTTGATTTTCAATAAAATTAAATTTTCCACAAAATGTGTAGAAATATTCGAGCGATCTAAATACCCGTTTGCATCACAATTACAGGTCTCAGCACCTATTGATAGAGGTATCAATCATCGAAATCGGAGCATAATTGCACATTTTCGATTTTTAAAGCTCTGAACTTGTGGTCTATAGTTCAGTTGATTTTCAATAAAATTAAATTTTCCACAAAATGTGTCGAAATATTCGAGCGATTTAAATACCCGTTTGCATCACAATTGCAGGTCTCAGCACCTATTGATATAGGTATCAATCATCGAAATCGGAGCATAATTGCAGATTTTCGATTTTTAAAGCTCTGAATTTGTGGGCTATAGTTCAGTTGATTTTCAATAAAATTAAATTTTCCACAAAATGTGTAGAAATATTCGAGCGATCTAAATACCCGTTTGCATCACAATTACAGGTCTCACTACCTATTGATAGAGGTATCAATCATCGAAATCGGAGCATAATTGCAGATTTTCGATTTTTAAAGCTCTGAATTTGTGGGCTATAGTTCAGTTGATTTTCAATAAAATTAAATTTTCCACAAAATGTGTAGAAATATTCGAGCGATCTAAATACCCGTTTGCATCACAATTACAGGTCTCAGCACCTATTGATAGAGGTATCAATCATCGAAATCGGAGCATAATTGCACATTTTCGATTTTTAAAGCTCTGAACTTGTGGTCTATAGTTCAGTTGATTTTCAATAAAATTAAATTTTCCACAAAATGTGTAGAAATATTCGAGCGATCTAAATACCCGTTTGCATCACAATTACAGGTCTCACCACCTATTGATATAGGTATCAATCATCGAAATCGGAGCACAATTGCAGATTTTCGATTTTTAAAGCTCTGAATTTGTGGGCTATAGTTCAGTTGATTTTCAATAAAATTAAATTTTCCACAAAATGTGTAGAAATATTCGAGCGATCTAAATACCCGTTTGCATCACAATTACAGGTCTCAGCACCTATTGATAGAGGTATCAATCATCGAAATCGGAGCATAATTGCACATTTTCGATTTTTAAAGCTCTGAACTTGTGGTCTATAGTTCAGTTGATTTTCAATAAAATTAAATTTTCCACAAAATGTGTCGAAATATTCGAGCGATCTAAATACCCGTTTGCATCACAATTACAGGTCTCACCACCTATTGATATAGGTATCAATCATCGAAATCGGAGCACAATTGCAGATTTTCGATTTTTAAAGCTCTGAATTTGTGGGCTATAGTTCAGTTGATTTTCAATAAAATTAAATTTTCCACAAAATGTGTAGAAATATTCGAGCGATCTAAATACCCGTTTGCATCACAATTACAGGTCTCACTACCTATTGATAGAGGTATCAATCATCGAAATCGGAGCATAATTGCAGATTTTCGATTTTTAAAGCTCTGAATTTGTGGGCTATAGTTCAGTTGATTTTCAATAAAATTAAATTTTCCACAAAATGTGTAGAAATATTCGAGCGATCTAAATACCCGTTTGCATCACAATTACAGGTCTCAGCACCTATTGATAGAGGTATCAATCATCGAAATCGGAGCATAATTGCACATTTTCGATTTTTAAAGCTCTGAACTTGTGGTCTATAGTTCAGTTGATTTTCCATAAAATTAAATTTTCCACTAAATGTGTAGAAATATTCGAGCGATCTAAATACCCGTTTGCATCACAATTACAGGTCTCAGCACCTATTGATAGAGGTATCAATCATCGAAATCGGAGCATAATTGCACATTTTCGATTTTTAAAGCTCTGAACTTGTGGTCTATAGTTCAGTTGATTTTCAATAAAATTAAATTTTCCACAAAATGTGTCGAAATATTCGAGCGATTTAAATACCCGTTTGCATCACAATTGCAGGTCTCAGCACCTATTGATATAGGTATCAATCATCGAAATCGGAGCATAATTGCAGATTTTCGATTTTTAAAGCTCTGAATTTGTGGGCTATAGTTCAGTTGATTTTCAATAAAATTAAATTTTCCACAAAATGTGTAGAAATATTCGAGCGATCTAAATACCCGTTTGCATCACAATTACAGGTCTCACTACCTATTGATAGAGGTATCAATCATCGAAATCGGAGCATAATTGCAGATTTTCGATTTTTAAAGCTCTGAATTTGTGGGCTATAGTTCAGTTGATTTTCAATAAAATTAAATTTTCCACAAAATGTGTAGAAATATTCGAGCGATCTAAATACCCGTTTGCATCACAATTACAGGTCTCAGCACCTATTGATAGAGGTATCAATCATCGAAATCGGAGCATAATTGCACATTTTCGATTTTTAAAGCTCTGAACTTGTGGTCTATAGTTCAGTTGATTTTCAATAAAATTAAATTTTCCACAAAATGTGTAGAAATATTCGAGCGATCTAAATACCCGTTTGCATCACAATTACAGGTCTCACCACCTATTGATATAGGTATCAATCATCGAAATCGGAGCACAATTGCAGATTTTCGATTTTTAAAGCTCTGAATTTGTGGGCTATAGTTCAGTTGATTTTCAATAAAATTAAATTTTCCACAAAATGTGTAGAAATATTCGAGCGATCTAAATACCCGTTTGCATCACAATTACAGGTCTCAGCACCTATTGATAGAGGTATCAATCATCGAAATCGGAGCATAATTGCACATTTTCGATTTTTAAAGCTCTGAACTTGTGGTCTATAGTTCAGTTGATTTTCAATAAAATTAAATTTTCCACAAAATGTGTCGAAATATTCGAGCGATCTAAATACCCGTTTGCATCACAATTACAGGTCTCACCACCTATTGATATAGGTATCAATCATCGAAATCGGAGCACAATTGCAGATTTTCGATTTTTAAAGCTCTGAATTTGTGGGCTATAGTTCAGTTGATTTTCAATAAAATTAAATTTTCCACAAAATGTGTAGAAATATTCGAGCGATCTAAATACCCGTTTGCATCACAATTACAGGTCTCACTACCTATTGATAGAGGTATCAATCATCGAAATCGGAGCATAATTGCAGATTTTCGATTTTTAAAGCTCTGAATTTGTGGGCTATAGTTCAGTTGATTTTCAATAAAATTAAATTTTCCACAAAATGTGTCGAAATATTCGAGCGATCTAAATACCCGTTTGCATCACAATTGCAGGTCTCAGCACCTATTGATAGAGGTATCAATCATCGAAATCGGAGCATAATTGCACATTTTCGATTTTTAAAGCTCTGAAATTGTGGGCTATAGTTCAGTTGATTTTCCATAAAATTAAATTTTCCACTAAATGTGTAGAAATATTCGAACGATCTAAATACCCGTTGGCGTCACAATTAAAGGTCTCAGTACCTATTGATAGAGGTATCAATCATCGAAATCGGAGCATAATTGCACATTTTCGATTTTTAAAGCTCTGAATTTGTGGGCTATAGTTCAGTTGATTTTCAATAAAATTAAATTTTCCACAAAATGTGTAGAAATATTCGAGCGATCTAAATACCCGTTTGCATCACAATTACAGGTCTCACCACCTATTGATATAGGTATCAATCATCGAAATCGGAGCACAATTGCAGATTTTCGATTTTTAAAGCTCTGAATTTGTGGGCTATAGTTCAGTTGATTTTCAATAAAATTAAATTTTCCACAAAATGTGTAGAAATATTCGAGCGATCTAAATACCCGTTTGCATCACAATTACAGGTCTCAGCACCTATTGATAGAGGTATCAATCATCGAAATCGGAGCATAATTGCAGATTTTCGATTTTTAAAGCTCTGAATTTGTGGGCTATAGTTCAGTTGATTTTCAATAAAATTAAATTTTCCACAAAATGTGTAGAAATATTCGAGCGATCTAAATACCCGTTTGCATCACAATTACAGGTCTCACTACCTATTGATAGAGGTATCAATCATCGAAATCGGAGCATAATTGCAGATTTTCGATTTTTAAAGCTCTGAATTTGTGGGCTATAGTTCAGTTGATTTTCAATAAAATTAAATTTTCCACAAAATGTGTAGAAATATTCGAGCGATCTAAATACCCGTTTGCATCACAATTACAGGTCTCAGCACCTATTGATAGAGGTATCAATCATCGAAATCGGAGCATAATTGCAGATTTTCGATTTTTAAAGCTCTGAATTTGTGGGCTATAGTTCAGTTGATTTTCAATAAAATTAAATTTTCCACAAAATGTGTAGAAATATTCGAGCGATCTAAATACCCGTTTGCATCACAATTACAGGTCTCACCACCTATTGATAGAGGTATCAATCATCGAAATCGGAGCATAATTGCAGATTTTCGATTTTTAAAGCTCTGAATTTGTGGGCTATAGTTCAGTTGATTTTCAATAAAATTAAATTTTCCACAAAATGTGTAGAAATATTCGAGCGATCTAAATACCCGTTGGCATCACAATTACAGGTCTCAGCACCTATTGATATAGGTATCAATCATCGAAATCGGAGCATAATTGCAGATTTTCGATTTTTAAAGCTCTGAACTTGTGGTCTATAGTTCAGTTGATTTTCAATAAAATTAAATTTTCCACAAAATGTGTAGAAATATTCGAGCGATCTAAATACCCGTTTGCATCACAATTGCAGGTCTCAGCACCTATTGATAGAGGTATCAATCATCGAAATCGGAGCATAATTGCACATTTTCGATTTTTAAAGCTCTGAATTTGTGGGCTATAGTTCAGTTGATTTTCAATAAAATTAAATTTTCCACAAAATGTGTAGAAATATTCGAGCGATCTAACTACCCGTTTGCATCACAATTACAGGTCTCAGCACCTATTGATAGAGGTATCAATCATCGAAATCTGAGCATAATTGCAGATTTTCGATTTTTAAAGCTCTAAATTTGTGGGCTATAGTTCAGTTGATTTTCAATAAAATTAAATTTTCCACAAAATGTGTAGAAATATTCGAGCGATCTAAATACCCGTTTGCATCACAATTGCAGGTCTCAGCACCTATTGATAGAGGTATCAATCATCGAAATCGGAGCATAATTGCAGATTTTCGATTTTTAAAGCTCTGAATTTGTGGGCTATAGTTCAGTTGATTTTCAATAAAATTAAATTTTCCACAAAATGTGTAGAAATATTCGAGCGATCTAAATACCCGTTTGCATCACAATTACAGGTCTCAGCACCTATTGATAGAGGTATCAACCATCGAAATCTGAGCATAATTGCAGATTTTCGATTTTTAAAGCTCTAAATTTGTGGGCTATAGTTCAGTTGATTTTCAATAAAATTAAATTTTCCACAAAATGTGTAGAAATATTCGAGCGATCTAAATACCCGTTTGCATCACAATTACAGGTCTCAGCACCTATTGATAGAGGTATCAATCATCGAAATCGGAGCATAATTGCACATTTTCGATTTTTAAAGCTCTGAACTTGTGGTCTATAGTTCAGTTGATTTTCAATAAAATTAAATTTTCCACAAAATGTGTCGAAATATTCGAGCGATCTAAATACTTGTTTGCATCACAATTGCAGGTCTCAGCACCTATTGATAGAGGTATCAATCATCGAAATCGGAGCATAATTGCACATTTTCGATTTTTAAAGCTCTGAATTTGTGGGCTATAGTTCAGTTGATTTTCAATAAAATTAAATTTTCCACAAAATGTGTAGAAATATTCGAGCGATCTAAATACCCGTTTGCATCACAATTACAGGTCTCAGCACCTATTGATAGAGGTATCAATCATCGAAATCGGAGCATAATTGCAGATTTTCGATTTTTAAAGCTCTGAATTTGTGGGCTATAGTTCAGTTGATTTTCAATAAAATTAAATTTTCCACAAAATGTGTAGAAATATTCGAGCGATCTAAATACCCGTTTGCATCACAATTACAGGTCTCACTACCTATTGATAGAGGTATCAATCATCGAAATCGGAGCATAATTGCAGATTTTCGATTTTTAAAACTCTGAATTTGTGGGCTATAGTTCAGTTGACTTTCAATAAAATTAAATTTTCCACAAAATGTGTAGAAATATTCGAGCGATCTAAATACCCGTTTGCATCACAATTACAGGTCTCACTACCTATTGATAGAGGTATCAATCATCGAAATCGGAGCATAATTGCAGATTTTCGATTTTTAAAACTCTGAATTTGTGGGCTATAGTTCAGTTGACTTTCAATAAAATTAAATTTTCCACAAAATGTGTCGAAATATTCGAGCGATCTAAATACCCGTTTGCATCACAATTACAGGTCTCAGCACCTATTGATAGAGGTATCAATCATCGAAATCTGAGCATAATTGCAGATTTTCGATTTTTAAAGCTCTGAATTTGTGGGCTATAGTTCAGTTGATTTTCAATAAAATTAAATTTTCCACAAAATGTGTAGAAATATTCGAGCGATCTAAATACCGGTTTGCATCACAATTACAGGTCTCAGCACCTATTGATAGAGGTATCAATCATCGAAATCGGAGCCTAATTGCAGATTTTCGATTTTTAAAGCTCTGAATTTGTGGGCTATAGTTCAGTTGATTTTCAATAAAATTAAATTTTCCACAAAATGTGTAGAAATATTCAAGCGATTTAAATACCGGTTGGCATCACAATTACAGGTCTCAGCACCTATTGATAGAGGTATCAATGATCGAAATCGGAGCATAATTGCAGATTTTCGATTTTTAAAGCTCTGAATTTGTGGGCTATAGTTCAGTTGATTTTCAATAAAATTAAATTTTCCACAAAATGTGTAGAAATATTCGAGCGATCTAAATACCCGTTTGCATCACAATTACTGGTCTCAGCACCTATTGATATAGGTATCAATCATCGAAATCGGAGCATAATTGCAGATTTTCGATTTTTAAAGCTCTGAATTTGTGGGCCATAGTTCAGTTGATTTTCAATAAAATTAAATTTTCCACAAAATGTGTAGAAATATTCGAGCGATCTAAATACCCGTTTGCATCACAATTACTGGTCTCAGCACCTATTGATAGAGGTATCAATCATCGAAATCGGAGCATAATTGCAGATATTCGATTTTTAAAGCTCTGAATTTGTGGGCTATAGTTCAGTTGATTTTCAATAAAATTAAATTTTCCACAAAATGTGTAGAAATATTCGAGCGATCTAAATACCCGTTTGCATCACAATTACAGGTCTCAGCACCTATTGATAGAGGTATCAATCATCGAAATCGGAGCATAATTGCACATTTTCGATTTTTAAAGCTCTGAATTTGTGGGCTATAGTTCAGTTGATTTTCAATAAAATTAAATTTTCCACAAAATGTGTAGAAATATTCGAGCGATCTAAATACCCGTTTGCATCACAATTACTGGTCTCAGCACCTATTGATAGAGGTATCAATCATCGAAATCGGAGCATAATTGCAGATTTTCGATTTTTAAAACTCTGAATTTGTGGGCTATAGTTCAGTTGATTTTCAATAAAATTAAATTTTCCACAAAATGTGTAGAAATATTCGAGCGATCTAAATACCCGTTTGCATCACAATTACTGGTCTCAGCACCTATTGATAGAGGTATCAATCATCGAAATCGGAGCTTAATTGCAGATTTTCGATTTTTAAAGCTCTGAATTTGTGGGCTATAGTTCAGTTGATTTTCAATAAAATTAAATTTTCCACAAAATGTGTAGAAATATTCGAGCGATCTAAATACCCGTTTGCATCACAATTACAGGTCTCAGCACCTATTGATAGAGGTATCAATCATCGAAATCGGAGCATAATTGCAGATTTTCGATTTTTAAAGCTCTGAATTTGTGGGCTATAGTTCAGTTGATTTTCAATAAAATTAAATTTTTCACAAAATGTGTAGAAATATTCGAGCGATCTAAATACCCGTTGGCATCACAATTACAGGTCTCAGCACCTATTGATAGAGGTATCAATCATCGAAATCGGAGCATAATTGCAGATTTTCGATTTTTAAAGCTCTAAATTTGTGGGCTATAGTTCAGTTGATTTTCAAAAAAATTTAATTTTCCCCAAAATGTGTAGAAATATTCGAGCGATCTAAATACCGGTTGGCATCACAATTACAGGTCTCAGCACCTATTGATAGAGGTATCAATCTTCGAAATCGGAGCATAATTGCAGATTTTCGATTTTTAAAGCTCTGAATTTGTGGGCTATAGTTCAGTTGATTTTCAACAAAATTAAATTTTCCTCGAAATGTGTTGAAATATTCGAGCGATCTAAATACCGGTTGGCATCACAATTAGAGGTCTCAGCACCTATTGATAGAGGTATCAATCTTCGAAATCGGAGCATAATTGCAGATTTTCGATTTTTAAAGCTCTGAATTTGTGGGCTATAGTTCAGTTGATTTTCAACAAAATTAAATTTTCCTCGAAATGTGTTGAAATATTCGAGCGATCTAAATACCGGTTGGCATCACAATTACAGGTCTCAGCACCTATTGATAGAGGTATCAATCATCGAAATCGGAGCATAATTGCAGATTTTCGATTTTTAAAGCTCTGAATTTGTGGGCTATAGTTCAGTTGATTTTCAATAAAATTAAATTTTCCACAAAATGTGTAGAAATATTCGAGCGATCTAAATACCCGTTTGCATCACAATTACTGGTCTCAGCACCTATTGATAGAGGTATCAATCATCGAAATCGGAGCATAATTGCAGATTTTCGATTTTTAAAGCTCTGAATTTGTGGGCTATAGTTCAGTTGATTTTCAATAAAATTAAATTTTCCCCAAAATGTGTAGAACTATTCGAGCGATCTAAATACCTGGTGGCATCACAATTACAGGTCTCAGCACCTATTGATAGAGGTATCAATCTTCGAAATCGGAGCATAATTGCAGATTTTCGATTTTTAAAGCTCTGAATTTGTGGGCTATAGTTCAGTTGATTTTCAATAAAATTAAATTTTCCACAAAATGTGTAGAAATATTCGAGCGATCTAAATACCCGTTTGCATCACAATTACAGGTCTCAGCACCTATTGATAGAGGTATCAATCATCGAAATCGGAGCATAATTGCAGATTTTCGATTTTTAAAGCTCTAAATTTGTGGGCTATAGTTCAGTTGATTTTCAATAAAATTAAATTTTCCACAAAATGTGTAGAAATATTCGAGCGATCTAAATACCCGTTTGCATCACAATTACAGGTCTCACTACCTATTGATAGAGGTATCAATCATCGAAATCGGAGCATAATTGCAGATTTTCGATTTTTAAAACTCTGAATTTGTGGGCTATAGTTCAGTTGACTTTCAATAAAATTAAATTTTCCACAAAATGTGTAGAAATATTCGAGCGATCTAAATACCCGTTTGCATCACAATTACAGGTCTCACTACCTATTGATAGAGGTATCAATCATCGAAATCGGAGCATAATTGCAGATTTTCGATTTTTAAAACTCTGAATTTGTGGGCTATAGTTCAGTTGACTTTCAATAAAATTAAATTTTCCACAAAATGTGTCGAAATATTCGAGCGATCTAAATACCCGTTTGCATCACAATTACAGGTCTCAGCACCTATTGATAGAGGTATCAATCATCGAAATCTGAGCATAATTGCAGATTTTCGATTTTTAAAGCTCTGAATTTGTGGGCTATAGTTCAGTTGATTTTCAATAAAATTAAATTTTCCACAAAATGTGTAGAAATATTCGAGCGATCTAAATACCGGTTTGCATCACAATTACAGGTCTCAGCACCTATTGATAGAGGTATCAATCATCGAAATCGGAGCCTAATTGCAGATTTTCGATTTTTAAAGCTCTGAATTTGTGGGCTATAGTTCAGTTGATTTTCAATAAAATTAAATTTTCCACAAAATGTGTAGAAATATTCAAGCGATTTAAATACCGGTTGGCATCACAATTACAGGTCTCAGCACCTATTGATAGAGGTATCAATGATCGAAATCGGAGCATAATTGCAGATTTTCGATTTTTAAAGCTCTGAATTTGTGGGCTATAGTTCAGTTGATTTTCAATAAAATTAAATTTTCCACAAAATGTGTAGAAATATTCGAGCGATCTAAATACCCGTTTGCATCACAATTACTGGTCTCAGCACCTATTGATATAGGTATCAATCATCGAAATCGGAGCATAATTGCAGATTTTCGATTTTTAAAGCTCTGAATTTGTGGGCCATAGTTCAGTTGATTTTCAATAAAATTAAATTTTCCACAAAATGTGTAGAAATATTCGAGCGATCTAAATACCCGTTTGCATCACAATTACTGGTCTCAGCACCTATTGATAGAGGTATCAATCATCGAAATCGGAGCATAATTGCAGATATTCGATTTTTAAAGCTCTGAATTTGTGGGCTATAGTTCAGTTGATTTTCAATAAAATTAAATTTTCCACAAAATGTGTAGAAATATTCGAGCGATCTAAATACCCGTTTGCATCACAATTACAGGTCTCAGCACCTATTGATAGAGGTATCAATCATCGAAATCGGAGCATAATTGCACATTTTCGATTTTTAAAGCTCTGAATTTGTGGGCTATAGTTCAGTTGATTTTCAATAAAATTAAATTTTCCACAAAATGTGTAGAAATATTCGAGCGATCTAAATACCCGTTTGCATCACAATTACTGGTCTCAGCACCTATTGATAGAGGTATCAATCATCGAAATCGGAGCATAATTGCAGATTTTCGATTTTTAAAACTCTGAATTTGTGGGCTATAGTTCAGTTGATTTTCAATAAAATTAAATTTTCCACAAAATGTGTAGAAATATTCGAGCGATCTAAATACCCGTTTGCATCACAATTACTGGTCTCAGCACCTATTGATAGAGGTATCAATCATCGAAATCGGAGCTTAATTGCAGATTTTCGATTTTTAAAGCTCTGAATTTGTGGGCTATAGTTCAGTTGATTTTCAATAAAATTAAATTTTCCACAAAATGTGTAGAAATATTCGAGCGATCTAAATACCCGTTTGCATCACAATTACAGGTCTCAGCACCTATTGATAGAGGTATCAATCATCGAAATCGGAGCATAATTGCAGATTTTCGATTTTTAAAGCTCTGAATTTGTGGGCTATAGTTCAGTTGATTTTCAATAAAATTAAATTTTTCACAAAATGTGTAGAAATATTCGAGCGATCTAAATACCCGTTGGCATCACAATTACAGGTCTCAGCACCTATTGATAGAGGTATCAATCATCGAAATCGGAGCATAATTGCAGATTTTCGATTTTTAAAGCTCTAAATTTGTGGGCTATAGTTCAGTTGATTTTCAAAAAAATTTAATTTTCCCCAAAATGTGTAGAAATATTCGAGCGATCTAAATACCGGTTGGCATCACAATTACAGGTCTCAGCACCTATTGATAGAGGTATCAATCTTCGAAATCGGAGCATAATTGCAGATTTTCGATTTTTAAAGCTCTGAATTTGTGGGCTATAGTTCAGTTGATTTTCAACAAAATTAAATTTTCCTCGAAATGTGTTGAAATATTCGAGCGATCTAAATACCGGTTGGCATCACAATTAGAGGTCTCAGCACCTATTGATAGAGGTATCAATCTTCGAAATCGGAGCATAATTGCAGATTTTCGATTTTTAAAGCTCTGAATTTGTGGGCTATAGTTCAGTTGATTTTCAACAAAATTAAATTTTCCTCGAAATGTGTTGAAATATTCGAGCGATCTAAATACCGGTTGGCATCACAATTACAGGTCTCAGCACCTATTGATAGAGGTATCAATCATCGAAATCGGAGCATAATTGCAGATTTTCGATTTTTAAAGCTCTGAATTTGTGGGCTATAGTTCAGTTGATTTTCAATAAAATTAAATTTTCCACAAAATGTGTAGAAATATTCGAGCGATCTAAATACCCGTTTGCATCACAATTACTGGTCTCAGCACCTATTGATAGAGGTATCAATCATCGAAATCGGAGCATAATTGCAGATTTTCGATTTTTAAAGCTCTGAATTTGTGGGCTATAGTTCAGTTGATTTTCAATAAAATTAAATTTTCCACAAAATGTGTCGAAATATTCGAGCGATCTAAATACCCGTTTGCATCACAATTACAGGTCTCAGCACCTATTGATAGAGGTATCAATCTTCGAAATCGGAGCATAATTGCAGATTTTCGATTTTTAAAGCTCTGAATTTGTGGGCTATAGTTCAGTTGATTTTCAACAAAATTAAATTTTCCTCGAAATGTGTCGAAATATTCGAGCGATCTAAATACCGGTTGGCATCACAATTACAGGTCTCAGCACCTATTGATAGAGGTATCAATCATCGAAATCGGAGCATAATTGCAGATTTTCGATTTTTAAAGCTCTGAATTTGTGGGCTATAGTTCAGTTGATTTTCAACAAAATTAAATTTTCCTCGAAATGTGTCGAAATATTCGAGCGATCTAAATACCGGTTGGCATCACAATTACAGGTCTCAGCACCTATTGATAGAGGTATCAATCATCGAAATCGGAGCATAATTGCAGATTTTCGATTTTTAAAGCTCTGAATTTGTGGGCTATAGTTCAGTTGATTTTCAATAAAATTAAATTTTCCACAAAATGTGTCGAAGTATTCGAGCGATCTAAATACCCGTTTGCATCACAATTGCAGGTCTCAGCACCTATTGATAGAGGTATCAATCTTCGAAATCGGAGCATAATTGCAGATTTTCGATTTTTAAAGCTCTGAATTTGTGGGCTATAGTTCAGTTGATTTTCAATAAAATTAAATTTTCCCCAAAATGTGTAGAAATATTCGAGCGATCTAAATACCCGTTGGCATCACAATTACAGGTCTCAGCACCTATTGATAGAGGTATCAATCATCGAAATCGGAGCATAATTGCAGATTTTCGATTTTTAAAGTTCTAAATTTGTGGGCTATAGTTCAGTTGATTTTCAAAAAAATTTAATTTTCCCCAAAATGTGTAGAAATATTCGAGCGATCTAAATACCGGTTGGCATCACAATTACAGGTCTCAGCACCTATTGATAGAGGTATCAATCTTCGAAATCGGAGCATAATTGCAGATTTTCGATTTTTAAAGCTCTGAATTTGTGGGCTATAGTTCAGTTGATTTTCAACAAAATTAAATTTTCCTCGAAATGTGTCGAAATATTCGAGCGATCTAAATACCTGGTGGCATCACAATTACAGGTCTCAGCACCTATTGATAGAGGTATCAATCTTCGAAATCGGAGCATAATTGCAGATTTTCGATTTTTAAAGCTCTGAATTTGTGGGCTATAGTTCAGTTGATTTTCAATAAAATTAAATTTTCCCCAAAATGTGTAGAACTATTCGAGCGATCTAAATACCTGGTGGCATCACAATTACAGGTCTCAGCACCTATTGATAGAGGTATCAATCTTCGAAATCGGAGCATAATTGCAGATTTTCGATTTTTAAAGCTCTGAATTTGTGGGCTATAGTTCAGTTGATTTTCAATAAAATTAAATTTTCCACAAAATGTGTAGAAATATTCGAGCGATCTAAATACCCGTTTGCATCACAATTACAGGTCTCAGCACCTATTGATAGAGGTATCAATCATCGAAATCGGAGCATAATTGCAGATTTTCGATTTTTAAAGCTCTGAATTTGTGGGCTATAGTTCAGTTGATTTTCAATAAAATTAAATTTTCCACAAAATGTGTAGAAATATTCGAGCGATCTAAATACCCGTTTGCATCACAATTACTGGTCTCAGCACCTATTGATAGAGGTATCAATCATCGAAATCGGAGCATAATTGCAGATTTTCGATTTTTAAAGCTCTGAATTTGTGGGCTATAGTTCAGTTGATTTTCAATAAAATTAAATTTTCCCCAAAATGTGTAGAACTATTCGAGCGATCTAAATACCTGGTGGCATCACAATTACAGGTCTCAGCACCTATTGATAGAGGTATCAATCTTCGAAATCGGAGCATAATTGCAGATTTTCGATTTTTAAAGCTCTGAATTTGTGGGCTATAGTTCAGTTGATTTTCAATAAAATTAAATTTTCCACAAAATGTGTAGAAATATTCGAGCGATCTAAATACCCGTTTGCATCACAATTACAGGTCTCAGCACCTATTGATAGAGGTATCAATCATCGAAATCGGAGCATAATTGCAGATTTTCGATTTTTAAAGCTCTAAATTTGTGGGCTATAGTTCAGTTGATTTTCAATAAAATTAAATTTTCCACAAAATGTGTAGAAATATTCGAGCGATCTAAATACCCGTTTGCATCACAATTACAGGTCTCAGCACCTATTGATAGAGGTATCAATCATCGAAATCGGAGCATAATTGCAGATTTTCGATTTTTAAAGTTCTAAATTTGTGGGCTATAGTTCAGTTGATTTTCAATAAAATTAAATTTTCCCCAAAATGTGGAGAAATATTCGAGCGATCTAAATACCGGTTGGCATCACAATTACAGGTCTCAGCACCTATTGATAGAGGTATCAATCTTCGAAATCGGAGCATAATTGCAGATTTTCGATTTTTAAAGCTCTGAATTTGTGGGCTATAGTTCAGTTGATTTTCCATAAAATTAAATTTTCCACAAAATGTGTAGAAATATTCGAGCGATCTAAATACCCGTTTGCATCACAATTACAGGTCTCAGCACCTATTGATAGAGGTATCAATCATCGAAATCGGAGCATAATTGCAGATTTTCGATTTTTAAAGCTCTGAATTTGTGGGCTATAGTTCAGTTGATTTTCAATAAAATTAAATTTTCCACAAAATGTGTAGAAATATTCGAGCGATCTAAACACCCGTTTGCATCACAATTACAGGTCTCAGCACCTATTGATAGAGGTATCAATCATCGAAATCGGAGCATAATTGCAGATTTTCGATTTTAAAGCTCTGAATTTGTGGGCTATAGTTCAGTTGATTTTCAATAAAATTAAATTTTCCACAAAATGTGTAGAAATATTCGAGCGATCTAAATACCCGTTTGCATCACAATTACAGGTCTCAGCACCTATTGATAGAGGTATCAATCATCGAAATCGGAGCATAATTGCAGATTTTCGATTTTTAAAGCTCTGAATTTGTGGGCTATAGTTCAGTAGATTTTCAATAAAATTAAATTTTCCACAAAATGCGTAGAAATATTCGAGCGATCTAAATACCCGTTTGCATCACAATTACAGGTCTCAGCACCTATTGATAGAGGTATCAATCATCGAAATCGGAGCATAATTGCAGATTTTCGATTTTTAAAGCTCTAAATTTGTGGGCTATAGTTCAGTTGATTTTCAATAAAATTAAATTTTTCCACAAAATGTGTAGAAATATTCGAGCGATCTAAATACCCGTTTGCATCACAATTACAGGGTCTCAGCACCTATTGATAGAGGTATCAATCATCGAAATCGGAGCATAATTGCAGATTTTCGATTTTTAAAGCTCTGAATTTGTGGGCTATAGTTCAGTTGATTTTCAATAAAATTAAATTTTTCCCAAAATATGTAGAAATATTCGAGCGATCTAAACACCCGTTTGCATCACAATTACAGGTCTCAGCACCTATTGATAGAGGTATCAATCATCGAAATCGGAGCATAATTGCAGATTTTCGATTTTTAAAGCTCTAAATTTGTGGGCTATAGTTCAGTTGATTTTCAATAAAATTAAATTTTCCACAAAATGCGTAGAAATATTCGAGCGATCTAAATACCCGTTTGCATCACAATTACAGGTCTCAGCACCTATTGATAGAGGTATCAATCATCGAAATCGGAGCATAATTGCAGATTTTCGATTTTTAAAGCTCTAAATTTGTGGGATATAGTTCAGTTGATTTTCAATAAAATTAAATTTTCCACAAAATGCGTAGAAATATTCGAGCGATCTAAATACCGGTTTGCATCACAATTACAGGTCTCAGCACCTATTGATAGAGGTATCAATCATCGAAATCGGAGCATAATTGCAGATTTTCGATTTTTAAAGCTCTAAATTTGTGGGCTATAGTTCAGTTGATTTTCAATAAAATTAAATTTTCCACAAAATGCGTAGAAATATTCGAGCGATCTAAATACCCGTTTGCATCACAATTACAGGTCTCAGCACCTATTGATAGAGGTATCAATCATCGAAATCGGAGCATAATTGCAGATTTTCGATTTTTAAAGCTCTAAATTTGTGGGCTATAGTTCAGTTGATTTTCAATAAAATTAAATTTTCCACAAAATGCGTAGAAATATTCGAGCGATCTAAATACCGGTTTGCATCACAATTACAGGTCTCAGCACCTATTGATAGAGGTATCAATCATCGAAATCGGAGCATAATTGCAGATTTTCGATTTTTAAAGCTCTAAATTTGTGGTCTATAGTTCAGTTGATTTTCAATAAAATTAAATTTTCCACAAAATGTGTAGAAATATTCGAGCGATCTAAATACCGGTTTGCATCACAATTACAGGTCTCAGCACCTATTGATAGAGGTATCAATCTTCGAAATCGGAGCATAATTGCAGATTTTCGATTTTTAAAGCTCTAAATTTGTGGTCTATAGTTCAGTTGATTTTCAATAAAATTAAATTTTCCACAAAATGTGTAGAAATATTCGAGCGATCTAAATACCCGTTTGCATCACAATTACAGGTCTCAGCACCTATTGATAGAGGTATCAATCATCGAAATCGGAGCATAATTGCAGATTTTCGATTTTTAAAGCTCTAAATTTGTGGGCTATAGTTCAGTTGATTTTCAATAAAATTAAATTTTCCACAAAATGCGTAGAAATATTCGAGCGATCTAAATACCCGTTTGCATCACAATTACAGGTCTCAGCACCTATTGATAGAGGTATCAATCATCGAAATCGGAGCATAATTGCAGATTTTCGATTTTTAAAGCTCTAAATTTGTGGGCTATAGTTCAGTTGATTTTCAATAAAATTAAATTTTCCCCAAAATGTGTAGAAATATTCGAGCGATCTAAATACCCGTTTGCATCACAATTACAGGTCTCAGCACCTATTGATAGAGGTATCAATCATCGAAATCGGAGCATAATTGCAGATTTTCGATTTTTAAAGCTCTAAATTTGTGGGCTATAGTTCAGTTGATTTTCAATAAAATTAAATTTTCCACAAAATGCGTAGAAATATTCGAGCGATCTAAATACCCGTTTGCATCACAATTACAGGTCTCAGCACCTATTGATAGAGGTATCAATCATCGAAATCGGAGCATAATTGCAGATTTTCGATTTTTAAAGCTCTGAATTTGTGGGCTATAGTTCAGTTGATTTTCAATAAAATTAAATTTTCCACAAAATGTGTAGAAATATTCGAGCGATCTAAACACCCGTTTGCATCACAATTACAGGTCTCAGCACCTATTGATAGAGGTATCAATCATCGAAATCGGAGCATAATTGCAGATTTTCGATTTTTAAAGCTCTGAATTTGTGGGCTATAGTTCAGTTGATTTTCAATAAAATTAAATTTTCCACAAAATGCGTAAAAATATTCGAGCGATCTAAATACCCGTTTGCATCACAATTACAGGTCTCAGCACCTATTGATAGAGGTATCAATCATCGAAATCGGAGCATAATTGCAGATTTTCGATTTTTAAAGCTCTGAATTTGTGGGCTATAGTTCAGTTGATTTTCAATAAAATTAAATTTTCCACAAAATGTGTAGAAATATTCGAGCGATCTAAATACCCGTTTGCATCACAATTACAGGTCTCAGCACCTATTGATAGAGGTATCAATCATCGAAATCGGAGCATAATTGCAGATTTTCGATTTTTAAAGCTCTAAATTTGTGGGCTATAGTTCAGTTGATTTTCAATAAAATTAAATTTTCCACAAAATGCGTAGAAATATTCGAGCGATCTAAATACCCGTTTGCATCACAATTACAGGTCTCAGCACCTATTGATAGAGGTATCAATCATCGAAATCGGAGCATAATTGCAGATTTTCGATTTTTAAAGCTCTAAATTTGTGGGCTATAGTTCAGTTGATTTTCAATAAAATTAAATTTTCCACAAAATGCGTAGAAATATTCGAGCGATCTAAATACCGGTTTGCATCACAATTACAGGTCTCAGCACCTATTGATAGAGGTATCAATCATCGAAATCGGAGCATAATTGCAGATTTTCGATTTTTAAAGCTCTAAATTTGTGGGCTATAGTTCAGTTGATTTTCAATAAAATTAAATTTTCCACAAAATGTGTAGAAATATTCGAGCGATCTAAATACCCGTTTGCATCACAATTACAGGTCTCAGCACCTATTGATAGAGGTATCAATCATCGAAATCGGAGCATAATTGCAGATTTTCGATTTTTAAAGCTCTGAATTTGTGGACTATAGTTCAGTTGATTTTCAATAAAATTAAATTTTCCCCAAAATGTGTAGAACTATTCGAGCGATCTAAATACCGGTTGGCATCACAATTACAGGTCTCAGCACCTATTGATAGAGGTATCAATCTTCGAAATCGGAGCATAATTGCAGATTTTCGATTTTTAAAGCTCTGAATTTGTGGGCTATAGTTCAGTTGATTTTCCATAAAATTAAATTTTCCCCAAAATGTGTAGAAATATTCGAGCGATCTAAATACCCTTTGCATCACAATTACAGGTCTCAGCACCTATTGATAGAGGTATCAATCATCGAAATCGGAGCATAATTGCAGATTTTCGATTTTTAAAGCTCTGAATTTGTGGGCTATAGTTCAGTTGATTTTCAATAAAATTAAATTTTCCACAAAATGTGTAGAAATATTCGAGCGATCTAAACACCCGTTTGCATCACAATTACAGGTCTCAGCACCTATTGATAGAGGTATCAATCATCGAAATCGGAGCATAATTGCAGATTTTCGATTTTTAAAGCTCTGAATTTGTGGGCTATAGTTCAGTTGATTTTCAATAAAATTAAATTTTCCACAAAATGTGTAGAAATATTCGAGCGATCTAAATACCCGTTTGCATCACAATTACAGGTCTCAGCACCTATTGATAGAGGTATCAATCATCGAAATCGGAGCATAATTGCAGATTTTCGATTTTTAAAGCTCTGAATTTGTGGGCTATAGTTCAGTTGATTTTCAATAAAATTAAATTTTCCACAAAATGCGTAGAAATATTCGAGCGATCTAAATACCCGTTTGCATCACAATTACAGGTCTCAGCACCTATTGATAGAGGTATCAATCATCGAAATCGGAGCATAATTGCAGATTTTCGATTTTTAAAGCTCTAAATTTGTGGGCTATAGTTCAGTTGATTTTCAATAAAATTAAATTTTCCCCAAAATGTGTAGAAATATTCGAGCGATCTAAATACCCGTTTGCATCACAATTACAGGTCTCAGCACCTATTGATAGAGGTATCAATCATCGAAATCGGAGCATAATTGCAGATTTTCGATTTTTAAAGCTCTGAATTTGTGGGCTATAGTTCAGTTGATTTTCAATAAAATTAAATTTTTCCCAAAATATGTAGAAATATTCGAGCGATCTAAACACCCGTTTGCATCACAATTACAGGTCTCAGCACCTATTGATAGAGGTATCAATCATCGAAATCGGAGCATAATTGCAGATTTTCGATTTTTAAAGCTCTAAATTTGTGGGCTATAGTTCAGTTGATTTTCAATAAAATTAAATTTTCCACAAAATGCGTAGAAATATTCGAGCGATCTAAATACCCGTTTGCATCACAATTACAGGTCTCAGCACCTATTGATAGAGGTATCAATCATCGAAATCGGAGCATAATTGCAGATTTTCGATTTTTAAAGCTCTAAATTTGTGGGATATAGTTCAGTTGATTTTCAATAAAATTAAATTTTCCACAAAATGCGTAGAAATATTCGAGCGATCTAAATACCGGTTTGCATCACAATTACAGGTCTCAGCACCTATTGATAGAGGTATCAATCATCGAAATCGGAGCATAATTGCAGATTTTCGATTTTTAAAGCTCTGAATTTGTGGGCTATAGTTCAGTTGATTTTCAATAAAATTAAATTTTCCACAAAATGCGTAGAAATATTCGAGCGATCTAAATACCCGTTTGCATCACAATTACAGGTCTCAGCACCTATTGATAGAGGTATCAATCATCGAAATCGGAGCATAATTGCAGATTTTAGATTTTTAAAGCTCTGAATTTGTGGGCTATAGTTCAGTTGATTTTCAATAAAATTAAATTTTCCCCAAAATGCGTAGAAATATTCGAGCGATCTAAATACCCGTTTGCATCACAATTACAGGTCTCAGCACCTATTGATAGAGGTATCAATCATCGAAATCGGAGCATAATTGCACATTTTCGATTTTTAAAGCTCTGAATTTGTGGGCTATAGTTCAGTTGATTTTCAATAAAATTAAATTTTCCACAAAATGTGTAGAAATATTCGAGCGATCTAAATACCCGTTTGCATCACAATTACAGGTCTCAGCACCTATTGATAGAGGTATCAATCATCGAAATCGGAGCATAATTGCAGATTTTCGATTTTTAAAGCTCTGAATTTGTGGGCTTCAGAGCGGAGTGGGGTTCAGTTGATTTTCAATAAAATTAAATTTTCCACAAAATGTGTAGAAATATTCGAGCGATCTAAATACCCGTTTGCATCACAATTACAGGTCTCAGCACCTATTGATAGAGGTATCAATCATCGAAATCGGAGCATAATTGCAGATTTTCGATTTTTAAAGCTCTGAATTTGTGGGCTATAGTTCAGTTGATTTTCAATAAAATTAAATTTTCCACAAAATGCGTAGAAATATTCGAGCGATCTAAATACCCGTTTGCATCACAATTACAGGTCTCAGCACCTATTGATAGAGGTATCAATCATCGAAATCGGAGCATAATTGCAGATTTTCGATTTTTAAAGCTCTGAATTTGTGGGCTATAGTTCAGTTGATTTTCAATAAAATTAAATTTTCCACAAAATGCGTAGAAATATTCGAGCGATCTAAATACCCGTTTGCATCACAATTACAGGTCTCAGCACCTATTGATAGAGGTATCAATCATCGAAATCGGAGCATAATTGCAGATTTTCGATTTTTAAAGCTCTGAATTTGTGGGCTATAGTTCAGTTGATTTTCAATAAAATTAAATTTTCCACAAAATGTGTAGAAATATTCAAGCGAGCTAAATACCCGTTTGCATCACAATTACTGGTCTCAGCACCTATTGATAGAGGTATCAATCATCGAAATCGGAGCATAATTGCAGATTTTCGATTTTTAAAGCTCTGAATTTGTGGGCTATAGTTCAGTTGATTTTCAATAAAATTAAATTTTCCACAAAATGTGTAGAAATATTCGAGCGATCTAAATACCCGTTTGCATCACAATTACAGGTCTCAGCACCTATTGATAGAGGTATCAATCATCGAAATCGGAGCATAATTGCAGATTTTCGATTTTTAAAGCTCTGAATTTGTGGGCTATAGTTCAGTTGATTTTCAATAAAATTAAATTTTCCACAAAATGTGTAGAAATATTCGAGCGATCTAAACACCCGTTTGCATCACAATTACAGGTCTCAGCACCTATTGATAGAGGTATCAATCATCGAAATCGGAGCATAATTGCAGATTTTCGATTTTTAAAGCTCTGAATTTGTGGGCTATAGTTCAGTTGATTTTCAATAAAATTAAATTTTCCACAAAATGTGTAGAAATATTCGAGCGATCTAAACACCCGTTTGCATCACAATTACAGGTCTCAGCACCTATTGATAGAGGTATCAATCATCGAAATCGGAGCATAATTGCAGATTTTCGATTTTTAAAGCTCTGAATTTGTGGGCTATAGTTCAGTTGATTTTCAATAAAATTAAATTTTCCACAAAATGTGTAGAAATATTCGAGCGATCTAAATACCCGTTTGCATCACAATTACAGGTCTCAGCACCTATTGATAGAGGTATCAATCATCGAAATCGGAGCATAATTGCAGATTTTCGATTTTTAAAGCTCTGAATTTGTGGGCTATAGTTCAGTTGATTTTCAATAAAATTAAATTTTCCACAAAATGCGTAGAAATATTCGAGCGATCTAAATACCCGTTTGCATCACAATTACAGGTCTCAGCACCTATCGATAGAGGTATCAATCATCGAAATCGGAGCATAATTGCAGATTTTCGATTTTTAAAGCTCTAAATTTGTGGGCTATAGTTCAGTTGATTTTCAATAAAATTAAATTTTTCCCAAAATGTGTAGAAATATTCGAGCGATCTAAATACCCGTTTGCATCACAATTACAGGTCTCAGCACCTATTGATAGAGGTATCAATCATCGAAATCGGAGCATAATTGCAGATTTTCGATTTTTAAAGCTCTGAATTTGTGGGCTATAGTTCAGTTGATTTTCAATAAAATTAAATTTTTCCCAAAATATGTAGAAATATTCGAGCGATCTAAATACCGGTTTGCATCACAATTACAGGTCTCAGCACCTATTGATAGAGGTATCAATCATCGAAATCGGAGCATAATTGCAGATTTTCGATTTTTAAAGCTCTGAATTTGTGGGCTATAGTTCAGTTGATTTTCAATAAAATTAAATTTTCCCCAAAATGTGTAGAAATATTCGAGCGATCTAAACACCCGTTTGCATCACAATTACAGGTCTCAGCACCTATTGATAGAGGTATCAATCATCGAAATCGGAGCATAATTGCAGATTTTCGATTTTTAAAGCTCTGAATTTGTGGGCTATAGTTCAGTTGATTTTCAATAAAATTAAATTTTCCACAAAATGCGTAGAAATATTCGAGCGATCTAAATACCCGTTTGCATCACAATTACAGGTCTCAGCACCTATTGATAGAGGTATCAATCATCGAAATCGGAGCATAATTGCAGATTTTCGATTTTTAAAGCTCTAAATTTGTGGGATATAGTTCAGTTGATTTTCAATAAAATTAAATTTTCCACAAAATGCGTAGAAATATTCGAGCGATCTAAATACCGGTTTGCATCACAATTACAGGTCTCAGCACCTATTGATAGAGGTATCAATCATCGAAATCGGAGCATAATTGCAGATTTTCGATTTTTAAAGCTCTGAATTTGTGGGCTATAGTTCAGTTGATTTTCAATAAAATTAAATTTTCCACAAAATGCGTAGAAATATTCGAGCGATCTAAATACCCGTTTGCATCACAATTACAGGTCTCAGCACCTATTGATAGAGGTATCAATCATCGAAATCGGAGCATAATTGCAGATTTTCGATTTTTAAAGCTCTGAATTTGTGGGCTATAGTTCAGTTGATTTTCAATAAAATTAAATTTTCCACAAAATGTGTAGAAATATTCGAGCGATCTAAATACCCGTTTGCATCACAATTACAGGTCTCAGCACCTATTGATAGAGGTATCAATCATCGAAATCGGAGCATAATTGCAGATTTTCGATTTTTAAAGCTCTGAATTTGTGGGCTATAGTTCAGTTGATTTTCAATAAAATTAAATTTTCCACAAAATGCGTAGAAATATTCGAGCGATCTAAATACCCGTTTGCATCACAATTACAGGTCTCAGCACCTATTGATAGAGGTATCAATCATCGAAATCGGAGCATAATTGCAGATTTTCGATTTTTAAAGCTCTGAATTTGTGGGCTATAGTTCAGTTGATATTCAATAAAATTAAATTTTCCACAAAATGCGTAGAAATATTCGAGCGATCTAAATACCCGTTTGCATCACAATTACAGGTCTCAGCACCTATTGATAGAGGTATCAATCATCGAAATCGGAGCATAATTGCAGATTTTCGATTTTTAAAGCTCTGAATTTGTGGGCTATAGTTCAGTTGATTTTCAATAAAATTAAATTTTCCACAAAATGCGTAGAAATATTCGAGCGATCTAAATACCCGTTTGCATCACAATTACAGGTCTCAGCACCTATTGATAGAGGTATCAATCATCGAAATCGGAGCATAATTGCAGATTTTCGATTTTTAAAGCTCTGAATTTGTGGGCTATAGTTCAGTTGATTTTCAATAAAATTAAATTTTCCACAAAATGTGTAGAAATATTCGAGCGATCTAAATACCCGTTTGCATCACAATTACAGGTCTCAGCACCTATTGATAGAGGTATCAATCATCGAAATCGGAGCATAATTGCACATTTTCGATTTTTAAAGCTCTAAATTTGTGGGCTATAGTTCAGTTGATTTTCAATAAAATTAAATTTTCCACAAAATGCGTAGAAATATTCGAGCGATCTAAATTCCGGTTTGCATCACAATTACAGGTCTCAGCACCTATTGATAGAGGTATCAATCATCGAAATCGGAGCATAATTGCAGATTTTCGATTTTTAAAGCTCTGAATTTGTGGGCTATAGTTCAGTTGATTTTCAATAAAATTAAATTTTCCACAAAATGTGTAGAAATATTCGAGCGATCTAAATACCCGTTTGCATCACAATTACAGGTCTCAGCACCTATTGATAGAGGTATCAATCATCGAAATCGGAGCATAATTGCAGATTTTCGATTTTTAAAGCTCTGAATTTGTGGGCTATAGTTCAGTTGATTTTCAATAAAATTAAATTTTCCACAAAATGCGTAGAAATATTCGAGCGATCTAAATACCCGTTGGCATCACAATTACAGGTCTCAGCACCTATTGATAGAGGTATCAATCATCGAAATCGGAGCATAATTGCAGATTTTCGATTTTTAAAGCTCTGAATTTGTGGGCTATAGTTCAGTTGATTTTCAATAAAATTAAATTTTCCACAAAATGTGTAGAAATATTCAAGCGAGCTAAATACCCGTTTGCATCACAATTACTGGTCTCAGCACCTATTGATAGAGGTATCAATCATCGAAATCTGAGCATAATTGCAGATTTTCGATTTTTAAAGCTCTGAATTTGTTGGCTATAGTTCAGTTGATTTTCAATAAAATTAAATTTTCCACAAAATGCGTAGAAATATTCGAGCGATCTAAATACCCGTTTGCATCACAATTACAGGTCTCAGCACCTATTGATAGAGGTATCAATCATCGAAATCGGAGCATAATTGCAGATTTTCGATTTTTAAAGCTCTGAATTTGTGGGCTATAGTTCAGTTGATTTTCAATAAAATTAAATTTTCCACAAAATGCGTAGAAATATTCGAGCGATCTAAATACCGGTTTGCATCACAATTACAGGTCTCAGCACCTATTGATAGAGGTATCAATCATCGAAATCGGAGCATAATTGCAGATTTTCGATTTTTAAAGCTCTGAATTTGTGGGCTATAGTTCAGTTGATTTTCAATAAAATTAAATTTTCCACAAAATGTGTAGAAATATTCGAGCGATCTAAATACCCGTTTGCATCACAATTACAGGTCTCAGCACCTATTGATAGAGGTATCAATCATCGAAATCGGAGCATAATTGCAGATTTTCGATTTTTAAAGCTCTAAATTTGTGGGCTATAGTTCAGTTGATTTTCAATAAAATTAAATTTTCCACAAAATGTGTAGAAATATTCAAGCGAGCTAAATACCCGTTTGCATCACAATTACTGGTCTCAGCACCTATTGATAGAGGTATCAATCATCGAAATCGGAGCATAATTGCAGATTTTCGATTTTTAAAGCTCTGAATTTGTGGGCTATAGTTCAGTTGATTTTCAATAAAATTAAATTTTCCACAAAATGCGTAGAAATATTCGAGCGATCTAAATACCCGTTTGCATCACAATTACAGGTCTCAGCACCTATTGATAGAGGTATCAATCATCGAAATCGGAGCATAATTGCAGATTTTCGATTTTTAAAGCTCTGAATTTGTGGGCTATAGTTCAGTTGATTTTCAATAAAATTAAATTTTCCACAAAATGCGTAGAAATATTCGTACGATCTAAATACCCGTTTGCATCACAATTACAGGTCTCAGCACCTATTGATAGAGGTATCAATCATCGAAATCGGAGCATAATTGCAGATTTTCGATTTTTAAAGCTCTGAATTTGTGGGCTATAGTTCAGTTGATTTTCAATAAAATTAAATTTTCCACAAAATGTGTAGAAATATTCGAGCGATCTAAATACCCGTTTGCATCACAATTACAGGTCTCAGCACCTATTGATAGAGGTATCAATCATCGAAATCGGAGCATAATTGCAGATTTTCGATTTTTAAAGCTCTGAATTTGTGGGCTATAGTTCAGTTGATTTTCAATAAAATTAAATTTTCCACAAAATGCGTAGAAATATTCGAGCGATCTAAATACCCGTTTGCATCACAATTACAGGTCTCAGCACCTATTGATAGAGGTATCAATCATCGAAATCGGAGCATAATTGCAGATTTTCGATTTTTAAAGCTCTGAATTTGTGGGCTATAGTTCAGTTGATTTTCAATAAAATTAAATTTTCCACAAAATGCGTAGAAATATTCGAGCGATCTAAATACCCGTTTGCATCACAATTACAGGTCTCAGCACCTATTGATAGAGGTATCAATCATCGAAATCGGAGCATAATTGCAGATTTTCGATTTTTAAAGCTCTGAATTTGTGGGCTATAGTTCAGTTGATTTTCAATAAAATTAAATTTTCCACAAAATGTGTAGAAATATTCAAGCGAGCTAAATACCCGTTTGCATCACAATTACTGGTCTCAGCACCTATTGATAGAGGTATCAATCATCGAAATCGGAGCATAATTGCAGATTTTCGATTTTTAAAGCTCTGAATTTGTGGGCTATAGTTCAGTTGACTTTCAATAAAATTAAATTTTCCACAAAATGTGTAGAAATATTCGAACGATCTAAATACCCGTTGGCATCACAATTACAGGTCTCAGCACCTATTGATAGAGGTATCAATCATCGAAATCGGAACATAATTGCAGATTTTCGATTTTTAAAGCTCTAAATTTGTGGGCTATAGTTCAGTTGATTTTCAATAAAATTAAATTTTCCACAAAATCTGCAGAAATATTCGAGCGATCTAAACACCCGTTGGCATCACAATTACAGGTCTCAGCACCTATTGATAGAGGTATCAATCATCGAAATCGGAGCATAATTGCAGATTTTCGATTTTTAAAGCTCTGAATTTGTGGGCTATAGTTCAGTTGATTTTCAATAAAATTAAATTTTCCACAAAATGCGTAGAAATATTCGAGCGATCTAAATACCCGTTTGCATCACAATTACAGGTCTCAGCACCTATTGATAGAGGTATCAATCATCGAAATCGGAGCATAATTGCAGATTTTCGATTTTTAAAGCTCTGAATTTGTGGGCTATAGTTCAGTTGATTTTCAATAAAATTAAATTTTCCACAAAATGTGTAGAAATATTCAAGCGAGCTAAATACCCGTTTGCATCACAATTACTGGTCTCAGCACCTATTGATAGAGGTACCAATCATCGAAATCGGAGCATAATTGCACATTTTCGATTTTTAAAGCTCTGAATTTGTGGGCTATAGTTCAGTTGATTTTCAATAAAATTAAATTTTCCACAAAATGTGTAGAAATATTCAAGCGAGCTAAATACCCGTTTGCATCACAATTACTGGTCTCAGCACCTATTGATAGAGGTATCAATCATCGAAATCGGAGCATAATTGCAGATTTTCGATTTTTAAAGCTCTAAATTTGTGGGCTATAGTTCAGTTGATTTTCAATCAAATTAAATTTTCTACAAAATGTGTAGAATTATTCGAGCGATCTAAATACCCGTTGGCATCTCAATTACAGGTCTCAGCACCTATTGATAGAGGTATCAATCATCGAAATCGGAGCATAATTGCAGATTTTCGATTTTTAAAGCTCTGAATTTGTGGGCTATAGTTCAGTTGATTTTCAATAAAATTAAATTTTCCACAAAATGTGTAGAAATATTCGAGCGATCTAAACACCCGTTGGCATCACAATTACAGGTCTCAGCACCTATTGATAGAGGTATCAATCATCGAAATCGGAGCATAATTGCAGATTTTCGATTTTTAAAGCTCTGAATTTGTGGGCTATAGTTCAGTTGATTTTCAATAAAATTAAATTTTCCACAAAATGTGTAGAAATATTCGAGCGATCTAAATACCCGTTTGCATCACAATTACAGGTCTCAGCACCTATTGATAGAGGTATCAATCATCGAAATCGGAGCATAATTGCAGATTTTCGATTTTTAAAGCTCTGAATTTGTGGGCTATAGTTCAGTTGATTTTCAATAAAATTAAATTTTCCACAAAATGCGTAGAAATATTCGAGCGATCTAAATACCCGTTTGCATCACAATTACAGGTCTCAACACCTATTGATAGAGGTATCAATCATCGAAATCGGAGCATAATTGCAGATTTTCGATTTTTAAAGCTCTGAATTTGTGGGCTATAGTTCAGTTGATTTTCAATAAAATTAAATTTTCCACAAAATGTGTAGAAATATTCAAGCGAGCTAAATACCCGTTTGCATCACAATTACAGGTCTCAACACCTATTGATAGAGGTACCAATCATCGAAATCGGAGCATAATTGCACATTTTCGATTTTTAAAGCTCTGAATTTGTGGGCTATAGTTCAGTTGATTTTCAATAAAATTAAATTTTCCACAAAATGTGTAGAAATATTCAAGCGAGCTAAATACCCGTTTGCATCACAATTACTGGTCTCAGCACCTATTGATAGAGGTATCAATCATCGAAATCGGAGCATAATTGCAGATTTTCGATTTTTAAAGCTCTAAATTTGTGGGCTATAGTTCAGTTGATTTTCAATCAAATTAAATTTTCTTCAAAATGTGTAGAATTATTCGAGCGATCTAAATACCCGTTGGCATCTCAATTACAGGTCTCAGCACCTATTGATATAGGTATCAATCATCGAAATCGGAGCATAATTGCAGATTTTCGATTTTTAAAGTTCTGAATTTGTGGGCTATAGTTCAGTTGATTTTCAATAAAATTAAATTTTCCACAAAATGCGTAGAAATATTCGAGCGATCTAAATACCCGTTTGCATCACAATTACAGGTCTCAGCACCTATTGATAGAGGTATCAATCATCGAAATCGGAGCATAATTGCAGATTTTCGATTTTTAAAGCTCTGAATTTGTGGGCTATAGTTCAGTTGATTTTCAATAAAATTAAATTTTCCACAAAATGCGTAGAAATATTCGAGCGATCTAAATACCCGTTGGCATCACAATTACAGGTCTCAGCACCTATTGATAGAGGTATCAATCATCGAAATCGGAGCATAATTGCAGATTTTCGATTTTTAAAGCTCTGAATTTGTGGGCTATAGTTCAGTTGATTTTCAATAAAATTAAATTTTTCACAAAATGTGTAGAAATATTCAAGCGAGCTAAATACCCGTTTGCATCACAATTACTGGTCTCAGCACCTATTGATAGAGGTATCAATCATCGAAATCGGAGCATAATTGCAGATTTTCGATTTTTAAAGCTCTGAATTTGTGGGCTATAGTTCAGTTGATTTTCAATAAAATTAAATTTTCCACAAAATGTGTAGAAATATTCGAGCGATCTAAACACCCGTTTGCATCACAATTACTGGTCTCAGCACCTATTGATAGAGGTATCAATCATCGAAATCGGAGCATAATTGCAGATTTTCGATTTTTAAAGCTCTGAATTTGTGGGCTATAGTTCAGTTGATTTTCAATAAAATTAAATTTTCCACAAAATGTGTAGAAATATTCGAGCGATCTAAACACCCGTTTGCATCACAATTACTGGTCTCAGCACCTATTGATAGAGGTATCAATCATCGAAATCGGAGCATAATTGCAGATTTTCGATTTTTAAAGCTCTGAATTTGTGGGCTATAGTTCAGTTGATTTTCAATAAAATTAAATTTTCCACAAAATGTGTAGAAATATTCAAGCGAGCTAAATACCCGTTTGCATCACAATTACTGGTCTCAGCACCTATTGATAGAGGTACCAATCATCGAAATCGGAGCATAATTGCACATTTTCGATTTTTAAAGCTCTGAATTTGTGGGCTATAGTTCAGTTGATTTTCAATAAAATTAAATTTTCCACAAAATGTGTAGAAATATTCAAGCGAGCTAAATACCCGTTTGCATCACAATTACTGGTCTCAGCACCTATTGATAGAGGTATCAATCATCGAAATCGGAGCATAATTGCAGATTTTCGATTTTTAAAGCTCTAAATTTGTGGGCTATAGTTCAGTTGATTTTCAATCAAATTAAATTTTCTACAAAATGTGTAGAATTATTCGAGCGATCTAAATACCCGTTGGCATCACAATTACAGGTCTCAGCACCTATTGATAGAGGTATCAATCATCGAAATCGGAGCATAATTGCAGATTTTCGATTTTTAAAGTTCTGAATTTGTGGGCTATAGTTCAGTTGATTTTCAATAAAATTAAATTTTCCACAAAATGCGTAGAAATATTCGAGCGATCTAAATACCCGTTTGCATCACAATTACAGGTCTCAGCACCTATTGATAGAGGTATCAATCATCGAAATCGGAGCATAATTGCAGATTTTCGATTTTTAAAGCTCTGAATTTGTGGGCTATAGTTCAGTTGATTTTCAATAAAATTAAATTTTCCCCAAAATGCGTAGAAATATTCGAGCGATCTAAATACCCGTTTGCATCACAATTACAGGTCTCACCACCTATTGATAGAGGTATCAATCATCTAAATCGGAGCATAATTGCAGATTTTCGATTTTTAAAGCTCTGAATTTGTGGGCTATAGTTCAGTTGATTTTCAATAAAATTAAATTTTCCACAAAATGTGTAGAAATATTCAAGCGAGCTAAATACCCGTTTGCATCACAATTACTGGTCTCAGCACCTATTGATAGAGGTATCAATCATCGAAATCGGAGCATAATTGCAGATTTTCGATTTTTAAAGCCCTGAATTTGTGGGCTATAGTTCAGTTGACTTTCAATAAAATTAAATTTTCCACAAAATGTGTAGAAATATTCGAACGATCTAAATACCCGTTGGCATCACAATTACAGGTCTCAGCACCTATTGATAGAGGTATCAATCATCGAAATCGGAGCATAATTGCAGATTTTCGATTTTTAAAGCTCTGAATTTGTGGGCTATAGTTCAGTTGATTTTCAATAAAATTAAATTTTTCACAAAATGTGTAGAAATATTCAAGCGAGCTAAATACCCGTTTGCATCACAATTACTGGTCTCAGCACCTATTGATAGAGGTATCAATCATCGAAATCGGAGCATAATTGCACATTTTCGATTTTTAAAGCTCTGAATTTGTGGGCTATAGTTCAGTTGATTTTCAATAAAATTAAATTTTCCACAAAATGTGTAGAAATATTCGAGCGATCTAAACACCCGTTTGCATCACAATTACTGGTCTCAGCACCTATTGATAGAGGTATCAATCATCGAAATCGGAGCATAATTGCAGATTTTCGATTTTTAAAGCTCTGAATTTGTGGGCTATAGTTCAGTTGATTTTCAATAAAATTAAATTTTCCCCAAAATGCGTAGAAATATTCGAGCGATCTAAATACCCGTTTGCATCACAATTACAGGTCTCAGCACCTATTGATAGAGGTATCAATCATCGAAATCGGAACATAATTGCAGATTTTCGATTTTTAAAGCTCTGAATTTGTGGGCTATAGTTCAGTTGATTTTCAATAAAATTAAATTTTCCACAAAATGTGTAGAAATATTCAAGCGAGCTAAATACCCGTTTGCATCACAATTACTGGTCTCAGCACCTATTGATAGAGGTATCAATCATCGAAATCGGAGCATAATTGCAGATTTTCGATTTTTAAAGTTCTGAATTTGTGGGCTATAGTTCAGTTGATTTTCAATAAAATTAAATTTTCCACAAAATGTGTAGAAATATTCAAGCGAGCTAAATACCCGTTTGCATCACAATTACTGGTCTCAGCACCTATTGATAGAGGTATCAATCATCGAAATCGGAGCATAATTGCAGATTTTCGATTTTTAAAGCTCTGAATTTGTGGGCTATAGTTCAGTTGATTTTCAATAAAATTAAATTTTCCACAAAATGTGTAGAAATATTCGAGCGATCTAAACACCCGTTTGCATCACAATTACTGGTCTCAGCACCTATTGATAGAGGTATCAATCATCGAAATCGGAGCATAATTGCAGATTTTCGATTTTTAAAGCTCTGAATTTGTGGGCTATAGTTCAGTTGATTTTCAATAAAATTAAATTTTCCACAAAATGCGTAGAAATATTCGAGCGATCTAAATACCCGTTTGCATCACAATTACAGGTCTCAGCACCTATTGATAGAGGTATCAATCATCGAAATCGGAGCATAATTGCAGATTTTCGATTTTTAAAGCTCTGAATTTGTGGGCTATAGTTCAGTTGATTTTCAATAAAATTAAATTTTCCACAAAATGTGTAGAAATATTCAAGCGAGCTAAATACCCGTTTGCATCACAATTACTGGTCTCAGCACCTATTGATAGAGGTACCAATCATCGAAATCGGAGCATAATTGCACATTTTCGATTTTTAAAGCTCTGAATTTGTGGGCTATAGTTCAGTTGATTTTCAATAAAATTAAATTTTCCACAAAATGTGTAGAAATATTCAAGCGAGCTAAATACCCGTTTGCATCACAATTACTGGTCTCAGCACCTATTGATAGAGGTATCAATCATCGAAATCGGAGCATAATTGCAGATTTTCGATTTTTAAAGCTCTGAATTTGTGGGCTATAGTTCAGTTGATTTTCAATCAAATTAAATTTTCTACAAAATGTGTAGAAATATTCGAGCGATCTAAACACCCGTTTGCATCACAATTACAGGTCTCAGCACCTATTGATAGAGGTATCAATCATCGAAATCGGAGCATAATTGCAGATTTTCGATTTTTAAAGTTCTGAATTTGTGGGCTATAGTTCAGTTGATTTTCAATAAAATTAAATTTTCCACAAAATGTGTAGAAATATTCAAGCGAGCTAAATACCCGTTTGCATCACAATTACTGGTCTCAGCACCTATTGATAGAGGTATCAATCATCGAAATCGGAGCATAATTGCAGATTTTCGATTTTTAAAGCTCTGAATTTGTGGGCTATAGTTCAGTTGATTTTCAATCAAATTAAATTTTCTACAAAATGTGTAGAAATATTCGAGCGATCTAAACACCCGTTTGCATCACAATTACAGGTCTCAGCACCTATTGATAGAGGTATCAATCATCGAAATCGGAGCATAATTGCAGATTTTCGATTTTTAAAGTTCTGAATTTGTGGGCTATAGTTCAGTTGATTTTCAATAAAATTAAATTTTCCACAAAATGTGTAGAAATATTCAAGCGAGCTAAATACCCGTTTGCATCACAATTACTGGTCTCAGCACCTATTGATAGAGGTATCAATCATCGAAATCGGAGCATAATTGCAGATTTTCGATTTTTAAAGCTCTGAATTTGTGGGCTTTAGTTCAGTTGATTTTCAATCAAATTAAATTTTCTACAAAATGTGTAGAAATATTCGAGCGATCTAAACACCCGTTTGCATCACAATTACAGGTCTCAGCACCTATTGATAGAAGTATCAATCATCGAAATCGGAGCATAATTGCAGATTTTCGATTTTTAAAGCTCTGAATTTGTGGGCTATAGTTCAGTTGATTTTCAATCAAATTAAATTTTCTACAAAATGTGTAGAATTATTCGAGCGATCTAAATACCCGTTGGCATCACAATTACAGGTCTCAGCACCTATTGATAGAGGTATCAAATTATGAATCATCGAAATCTGAGCATGATGACAATATCACGTTAATGAAAAATATCATTTCTGCTCGCCTTTTTTTTTTTTTTTTTTTTTTATTTATTTTGCACTAGCTCCAAAAAGGGAGCCATCTGGCCCAATTTCAAAAATTTACAATTTTCTTTTTTACAATTTTATTTTTATTTTTTTTTCACTCAACTTTCATACAGCGATCCACTTTCATACCGTTATACCACTCATTTTTATAAATTCATACATACTCTTGTACTCATTTTTCCCCATTCGTAATAACTCATTCAAATTTCTTGCATTCATCAAGACATCGAACATTTCTCTATTTTGACTAAATTTTGAACATTTAAGAATTAGATGTTCGATGTCTTCCACAACCAAACAGCTTTCACATAAATCATCCTCACTCAAATGACGTTTCTTTAAGCATTCTTTCCAATTACCGTGATTCAATCTCACCCGTTCCATCGTTCGTATCATTGTAGTGTCTCCTTTGATTTCCTTAAAAAAAGGTTTCCTCAAAGGAGCACTACACCATTCAAAGTACTTCTTTCCTTTCACCCTACTCTTTTCCATAAATTCATTCTCCCATTTTCTCCACAGATTCTTCTGAAACATACGAAGTACATCTCTTGCATCCATGAATTCATAATCTGTTATCTGTTCAAGCATACAACCCCTTTTAGCAAGCATATCGGCTCTTTCATTACCTTCAATCTGTAGGTGTGAAGGTATCCATTGCAGAATCACCTCACTCCCACAAGATTGGAGGTACTCATACATCATTTCTACAAACACACTGCCCTGAGTACCCCCTCCTTGTTTTATTAACTCTATTCCACTTAGGGAATCGGAGAATAGAACTACCCTCCTCCTCCCTTCATTCATTGCCAACTTGATTCCTTCCATAATTCCAATCAATTCTGCATTCATTATACAGATGCTACCATTTAACCTTAACATTTTCTCTTTTTTCATTGCTGGAATGTAAATTCCCACACCCACTCGATCCTGATTAACACTAGCATCTGTATATACTTCCACATGTGCAAAATAATTCATTTGCATTTTTCTAAATTCTCTCTTCACCGATAACTCATTCATCATCGCTTTTGTTGTGTCTCCAAAATTCAAGCACACAGCAAGATTTTCGGGAGGAACTTTTGGACCCACTTGTCTAATTTTGGAAAATATATTCATATTTTCCGCCATTATTTTCGACCGTTGCGTTTTTTGGTAATCCGTTCCTCCTTCCAGTCTTGCTTTTATCTCATTCACTAACACATTGTCTTTGGTCAACATTCGCACAGTCTCTCGCACGGTGATCCATTCCCTCTTATAACTAAGAGGTGAATCACCTAATTCAGACCATAGAGTGTGTATTGGGGTAGAATTAATCGCCCCCAATACCACTCTAGCACATGCATTCTCTACTTTCATTAACTTCTCAAACCCGACCTTAGATCCATCACCATACACACTCATCCCATAAGCAATTTTGGAAGACACTAGCGCCTTTCGCAGCATATCAGTCACACTAGGGTGAGCTCCCCATTTTGGTTTACTCACCCTTTTGATCACATTTAATCTGCTCTTACAATTATCGGCTAATTTTCCCATGTGCACTTTAAAACTCAATCGATTGTCGATCCAGATTCCCAAATACCTAGTCAATCTTGAATACTCAATTGTCTCATCATAAATTCGCACATCAATTCTTTGATTCGTTCTAAATGCCATACTATTACATTTTCTCGAATTCACACGCAGATTTAAATCATTCAAACTTTGTGTTACCTGAAGCACACATTCCTGAGCTCGATTTAGGGCCTCGCCGATTGTTTTGCCTTTGCCGATTAGGACAAAATCATCTGCAAATTGCAAAATGACTTTGTCGGGAGAATTATACCTATGTATCGAGCTCGTATACAGATTGAAGAGAGTCGGAGAAATTTTGCTCCCTTGTGGGAGTCCAATGTTCACCGCTCCCTCCAATCGGTAACCCCTTCCACACAAAACAAACTTTCGCTCACTCATAAACTCATAAACCCATTTACAAATTTTCCAAGGAAATCCCAGGTTCAAGAGAACCTGATATAGTTTCCCTGGAACCACATAATCATACGCTCTTTCAATATCCAGAAATACCGCCACAACAAACTTCTTTTCCTTTCGTACTTCCCACACAAATTTTTCCACACATTCGTTTGCAGAGTGGTTACGACGGAAACCAAAAGTGGTCTCTGGCAATAAACTATTTTCATTTATAAACTTTTCAAACCTGCCTTTCAGCATCCCATTCACCATTTTAATAAAAACATTCAACATACATATTCCTCTGTAGTTTATTGCCAGATTTGTGTCGCGATCCCTTTTGGGAATTGGAACCACTCTGCATTCCTTCCATCTTTCCGGTATCTGAATACTCATCCATACTCTATTGAGAATTCGAAGCAAAGTTTCCTTTGCTTCAATGCTCAATAGCCCAATCATTTTATAGCTCACTCTATTTATTCCTGGGGTCGTAGATTTTGCCGTTTCTAAAACCCTCAGGAGCTCCTTCCATTCAAATTGTACACACATTTCACTCAAATTTTCACCAACTTTTTCAGGTAACACCCAATCATTACTATTACCTAAATCATTCTGAACATCCGTCATCATTTGTAAGAATTGATTTCCCTTTTCGGGGTCATCCATTACAGCATTCCTTTCATTCCTCCTTTTACCTCTCACTCTATTAAATTTATTCCATACATCCTTAGTTGTGGTTCTATGTGTCATTTCTGACACATAGTTCCGCCAACTTCTTCTTTTTGCTCTACGGATAGCCTTTTTCAATCTTCCGTTTACCCATTCATAATTTCGTCTACACTCACGACAAATACACCTGTTGAATTCACGCAAAGCTATCCGTTTCCTTTCATACCAATACTGAATCTCTTTATTCCACCAACCATTTACTTTAATTTCATTTCCTCTTATTTCAAAACTGCACATTTCATTCACTCTCTCTATTTCATACTCAAGTTGGTTTGCCTCATTTACTTCATTCGTTATGAGAATCTCATTCATACGTTCGACCCATTTCTTACTATTCAGCAAGACCTTTTTCTCAATATCTACATTTACACCACCTAAACACACATTGATCATAAAATGATCACTACTCAAATTCTCATCTGTTACATTCCAAGTGATTTGGGCCGCCAGTCCGCTAGACACTAAAGTAATGTCTATCGCACTGGCTGAGGCCCCAACATACGCCATCTTTGTTGGCCTTCCATCGTTCAGAATCACGAGATCGGAATCCAGAACGAGGTCAGCCAACAAATTTCCCCAAGCATCATTCCTTTCACACCCCCAAACACGCGAATGTGCATTCATATCACCCCCCAGAATCATGTCACTTTTTCCACGCACCCAGTCAAATAATTTTTTAAAATCCCTCAGGCCTTTATCTCTATCACTCACATTTCTAATTGGAGCTACATATACACTTACAATCAACAAGTTTCTATCCAGATTCCTAGTTTTGGCCGCGATGACCTCAATGTACTCAAAATCGGGAACCCCCACATTCGTCAACATGATATTGGCTCGTGCCAATATCGCTACTCCGCCGAAGCCATCGGCCCTAGGTCTGGATAGAAAATTGTACCCATTCACTCGAAACGTCTTGTTCTCACGCACCCATGTCTCACTTAAAAGTATTACATTCACATCATTCTTGACCAAATAACTCCGCAGCATATCACTCTTGGCATATATGCTTTGGATATTTATCTGGCCAAATCTCATGCATTCATTGGATCTTACCATTCGCTCTGTCATTGAAAGATTTTGACTCCCCCTCATTCACCCATCCTCTCATCCTGTAGTGCTATCCTTAACTCATTTGGACTTAAAAATGAGTATCTACTTGTTTGTGCCGTTGCTCCGGCTACCCTGCTTGCGGCTGCTACACTGCTTGTTGTTGGTTTTTCTAGTCTCTCTGTTGTTCCTTTCTGTTGTTTCTTTGTTTCATCGTTCGATTTCTTAATGATTGTGTTGTTGTTGTTATTAATTTCATTTTGATTCAGATTATTAACTGTTTCATTATTATTATTGTTGTTGTTATTAATGTTTTGGTTGTTATTGCTGTTAATATTTCTATTAATACTGTTGTTATTATTGTTGTTATTCGAATTATTTTTATTATTGTTATTCATTTGATTGCTGTTGCCTTGGTTAATGTTGGTACGGTTTTCTGCGCATTGTTGTAGTATATCGCTATATAATTGTTTTGGTTGCCCGTTCATCGTTGCTCCTGTAGTATTAGCATTCTCTCGAAAATATACTTCTTTTGCTCGCAAGTACGTAATTCTATCCATCGTTTTGATTTTGATTATTGCCTTTTCCATTTGGAAGATAGGACAATTCTTGTCATACGTGGCATGTTCACTTTTACAATTCAGGCACTTCATTGGTTCGCAAGGTATTTGCTCATGACCGTTGGGTATGCAATTTGCACATTTAGGGCATACCGGTACTATCTCGCATCTTGCCTTTGTATGTCCATATCGTTGACACGTGTGACACCTCATTGGATTGGGAAAATATGTTCGCACATCCAACCTCAGGAATCCGGCTTTAATGTACTCCGGTAATTCGGTCATATTAAAGGTAACTATATGAAGTGGAGTGTCTTTGAGCTCATTCCCCACTTTTCTTTTAATACGCTCTACTTTGATCACCTTTTGGCTCTGTAGTTCCTTAGTAATTTCTTCCTCTTCTACCATCATTAGGTCGCGACTATATATAACGCCTTTGCTTAAATTTAGGAACTTGTGTTCCTCCACTTTAATAGGCATCTCTGCCAATTTCACAGCCCTCATCAATTGGTGGTATCCCTCTTCTCTATTTGTCAACACAAGAAGATCCCCACTCCGTAATCGCTGTGTCTCTTTGATATGCGATGTTATCATTGACAAACCTTTCTCGATCAGAAACGGTGATACTCCATTGAAGCTTTTTTGTGCCTCATCAATCCTTTTAATTACTAAGTATTTTTGCGCCGCTTTACTCTCCTCGAAGAAATGCCTACGCCTTTTGTTTTTGTTTTCCTCCAGTTTTGCAAATCCCCTCGAATCTACGAGGGTTGCAAACCTGTTTCTTGACATTTCCGGCGTCCCGCCCGCAGGCAGTTACCGTAAACGAAGTGTACAGCTACTTTTGTTATAAACTGTGTACGCTACTTTTGTTGTACAAAAAATTAAACACTATCTCTATGCTTTTATCTGCTTTAACACAGATTATAGTTAATACAACTATTTATTGTCACTTGTAACCAATAACTATACAATATTTTCACCAAAAAGCCACAAAATTTGAAGAAAAAGATTGAACACTTTGTTTACGAAAAAAAAAAATTTTTTGGAGCTGTCAAAAACACGTCGTTTGTCTACGAAAAACGATTTAGGACTGTTTCTGCTCGCCTGTTAAAATGACAAATTTTTTTTGCGATTTTTGGGTTTTTGGCCAAACAAACAAATATGTACTAGTTCTTATATAATGTGATAGCTGAGGTAGTAAGGTGATTGACTGGAGTGATAAAGGTCTGGAGTTCGACGCCAATCAAAGCCAACGTAAATTTTAATTTTTAAATAATCAATTATGGAATGTGCGGATGATCCGCGATCGCGGATCGCGGAAAAAAATCGCGAAATTCTAAAAAAAAAAATAACTAATTTTTGCTTTAAAAAAAAAAAATATTGGAAGTTCGTAGGATCGAAATAGAGACCTTTTGCACACCAGTCTTTCATCTTACCACCCAACCATATACTTCTAAATAAGAGTTAGTTAATTTACAGTCTAAATATTTTCTGTTTGACGTTATAATCCCCTAAATGATTATAGTCCCCTAAATGTTGATTTTTAAGTTAAAACAAATAAAGTTACTGTCTTATTTCATATAGGTGATAGTCTAGGTGTTAGCGATGTAGACTAGAGAACAGATTTCTCAAGTTCGAATCTCACCGCAGGTACGATTATTTTTTAACCATAAATGGTTTGAGAAAAAAAAAAAAATATTGATTGTAGATTTAAAAAAAATTGTTAACTAAAAAAATTATAAGTAAAATTATGAGTAAAAAAATTATCTGACGAGAAAAATTCTGAAGTTTGGTTTGCACCAAACATGCTAATATATCTACCTTTGAAAATCGGTCTCAATGTCTAACATGAAAATATTTTAGATCCAAGTTATTTTTTTGCCAAGTCCAATTTTACCGAGTTAAATACGAAAAATTGAGTACTATATTTATAGAGGCGAATGGCCGGGTGGTAAAATGATGGCTTGATGTGCGAAAGGTCCCGGGTTCGATTCTACCAAATTCCAATGTTTTTTTGCAAAAATCTGAAATTTCTGTTTTTTTTTCGAATTTGGCCAAATTTTGATTTTTTTTCTGGCGGATCTCCAGATCCGCCGATTTTCTCGGCCCCAAATTCAATTCACATCATTTTCTTCTAAAAACAAATTTTGGTATTTGCTTGGAATCGAACTCGCTACCTTCGATTCTCACGTCCATCACCTTACTGCCTCGGCTACCACATCATATACATTGATACACCGGTTTGTTTGTATTAAGCAATCATTTAGCAAAATTGTCCACAATATATGAATATGGTGACATCTATGTTAGGGCATACATACTATATTTAGTACAGACATCTCTGTTGGGGCATACGTACTATATTTAGTACAGATTGTTTCTTCGCTAAAAGTGCTAGTATATTTTGTTTTGCTAACAGAGGGCGTTGGTTGTACTTTTGTGCAAAATTTCTGAGGTTCGAGTTTAAGATCTAGCGCACATTTTTTTTTTTATATCCGATCTTAATTTTTTATTTTTTTTTAACGAAAAATATGATTTTATTTTATTCGAATTTGGCCATTTTTCTGTGGCGATTTCAACCGATATCTTCTCGGATTATACCCGATCCATAATTTGTTTATCTAAAAAACACAAATTTACTTTGGATTTGCCTAGCATCGAACTCAAGACCTTCTTCACTCCAGTCCATCACCTTACTACATCAGCTATCACATCATATACATTTTAACATATATTTGTTTGTTTTATGCAGTCGTGTAGATAAAAACAAAATATGTGTCTCTAATATGGATATGGTGACATCTCATTAAATTTTTACTTCGTTTTAATTTTTCACCTCGTAGTAGGTACATTTACCTAGGATCGAACTCAGTACCTTCCATTCTACAGCTTTTTATGTTACTACTTCAGCCATCACATGCTATGTTTGTTACAGTAAATATCTTTGTTTTACGCAATCAAAATATAAAAACAATGACAACGATGTTAGATCGATGATAACAACATTTGTACTTACCTATATCGCCATTTCTCAAAATTCTCAAATAAATTCGAAATAAAACACGGTTAGAGTATGCTAAATATAAGCTTAGGGCTATGGAAGTAATAGTGGTAACATCTCAAGGAGTCATTATCTGGCATTAACCATCTTTTGTTAAACAACAAAATTATTTAAGATACTAAGACTGTCTGGGATAGAAAAAATTATATGAAATTACACTGTGTGTCAACATGTCTTAAGTAATACATGGAAGACAAACTCAAGACTTGGTGTGATAACAAACCCAAGACAGTCAAAAGACAATTTCATGTATTTGGGACGAAGGGTCTTCAAAGAAATGTCTTGTGGCAATTATTGGTATCATGTCTAGATGTTGTCTTTTGTATTATGTTTGGTGGTCGTATTAAGTACTTTTCATACCAAGCTTTTCATACAAAATCTAAATATATAAAAATGGCGTAAAAAATGTATGTGCACGCATCAGTTGAGAACGGCTGAACCGATTTGGCCCAATCTTTTTTTGTTCTGTTTGCAATTACCAGGAGATGGTTCTTACGAAAGAAAATTTTGGGAAAATCCACCGGAAAATTCGGAAAATTCGTAAAATCAAAAAATAATGTTTTTGTACGGTATTTCGCGCGTATCCAATTCAGATGCGGTCTTTTAGAAGAGACAAATTGAAAAATCTGAGTGGAAAACTCGGAAACTTCCGGAAAAAACCGAAGAAAATTGAGTTTTTTTTTCTATGAAATTTTGAATTTTTTGCATGTTTTGATGATTTTGGACGCTGTACAGCGTGAAAAGCTTGAAAAATCTCAGAAAATCATGAAATAAATTGATAAAAACACAAAGTTAACGAGATAAATGACATGGCGCTGACGTGTGATCATTAATGCCACAACCCAGTAAATGGTGTTGTGCGTTGACTTAGGCATTGTGCAATTTGACAGGTGTCCTTCTCGCATTGTCATTTTCGATTGTGCGAACGTGTTAATTTTCTTGCTGCTCTTAAATTGGAAATTTGAGTTTTAATTCACTGTTTTATGATATTCGAATGGGGTGAATTGCATCCATAAACGCTGCTTTCAATTATGACTCTACAATCGCGTATAAAGATCTTCGCTGCGTTGATTTTGGAGCATTCCGTCTGCCGTGTGCCAACATTGCCAAGCATTGAAGCTCCAACTAGAAACGCCAGGGCTATATATGTTGTGCCGGTGGCAAACTTAAATTGCCGGTTTTGACTTCGCCACCGGAGACATTGCGTACTGTGTCTCTATAGAGATACAACGCTATCCAGACATTTTCTCGCACACACGAAACAGTACAATCAATGCTTTAACATCACGTCATTTGGAACCGATGTTGTTGTTCGTCAACCCGGCTATAATTCCCTCTATAAGGTAATGAAGGTCATTTCGATAATGTTGAACGATTGTACTCATCATATTCAAAATTGCCCTCTATTTCAAAGATTCAAGGGCAAATCTATCATCGAAGCGGAGCGCTGATGCCACCAGTACACAATGTTGGCTGTACTCTGTGGAGTGGCAAAAAAGAGGATTACCACATGCGCACATTCTAATATGGCTTACCAGATCCCACAATTCATAATGAGTTGTTTGAAATTGTGACCAAGAACATCATATACGGACCATGTGGAGCAATCAATGCAAATTCACCGTGGATGATCAATGGGAAATGCTCTAAACGGCATCCTCGAGAGTTGTTAAAAGATCAAATTACTGGTAATGATGATTACCCACTATATCGATTAAGAAGTACAGAAGACAATGGAAAATCCACAAATCCACCGGACACAACATTAACAGCGTTTTTTTTATTATGTCAAACATGATTTTGAAAAAACTTTGATATATGTATGTAGACGTTCAGACTTATTACACTTGGAACGCAACAAGAAAGAATTTTCAAAGAAGGAAGACAGGCAAAGCAGTAGTTGGACAACGAATATTTGAATATTTTCATCAAATGCTTTAGGAAGGATACACACTATACATCCGAACAATGCTGAATGCTTTTATTTACGCTTGCTACTTATTACCGTTCGTGGTTCAACATTACTTATACATTTACGAACAGTGGATGGAATAGTACATATTACGTAACGTAGTGCATGCGAGACACTTAATTTGCTGGAAAACGACGATCATTGGGACAAGTCAACTCAAGATTCATCCGCTACTTCTAATCCATTTCAAATAAGCAAGCTGTTTTCAATTATTTTATCTACACGTTCCCCGACACAACCAGTACAATTGTGGGAGAAATACAGAGACTACATGGCCGAAGATATTCTGCACAGAAGAAATATGTAATGAAGCGCTAATCTTCATTGAGGATCTTTGTCTTGCAATGTGCGGCAAGTTGTTAGCACAATTAGGAATGACAGCACCAAATCAGGCAAATGCAACATTCGGCAGAGAACTGCTCAGAGAGCAATCATACAACAGAAATGACTTACAGCAGTCCGTCCAAGAAAAAACACCGAAATACCTTCCAGAACAAAAGATAGCATTTGATACCATCATACAAATTGTAGCCAACCAATCTGGTGGATTGTACTTTTTGGACGCTCCAGGTGGAACTGGAAAAACCTTCTTAATTCCTTGATCCTGGCTAAAATCCGTTCAAATGACCATATTGCGTTAGTTAGAAGGAGGGAGAACAGCGCACGTGCAAAATATTGTATGAGATGAGTGTACAATGGCTCACAAGAAGTCATTGGCAGCATTAGACCATACATTGAAAGACTTGCGAAATAATCAGGTTTTATTTGGTGGATCATTGTTGTTACTATCCGGTGACTTCAGGCAAACGCTTCCAGTTATACCTTGCTCAACACCAGCTGATGAATTGCATGCCTGCTTGAAATATTCAAATTTTGGAACACAGTCAAAAAAATGCGTTTAACAACAAATATGAGAGTACAGCGTCAAACCGATCTAACAGCTGACATATTTTCAAAATTACAAATCCAGAAACAGGAAAAATCACCTTCCCATCTAATTTCTGCAACATCGTGAATTCAAACGAAGAATTAGGAGACAAGGTTTTCCAAAGCATCGAAACAAATTATCGAAAATACGCATGGTTGAGTGGAAGAGCTATTCTAGCGACTAAAAATGTCAACGTATACGATATGAACAACATCATTTTAACCAGAATCGCAGGTGAAATGGTGACATAAAAATCCATTGACTCCGTGATGAACCAAAGTGAAGTAGTAAATTTTCAAGTAGAAAAAAAGTTGATGAACAATCTAATTGAAGCAACAATTCTGATTGGACCTCATAAAGGTGAATACCACTCATTCCGACCAATATGACATTCGAGTTCAAACGACTTCAATTTCCAATATGTATAGAGTTCGCTATGACAATCAATAAAGCGCAAGGGTAATCTTTGCAAGTGTGTGGTTTGAATTTAGAAAACGATTGCTTCTCTCATGGACAATTATACGTCGCATGCTCCAGAGTTGGTAAACCGTCTGATCTTTATATTTACACAGAAAATGGACAAATAAAAAATGTAGTCAATCCACTAGCTTTACAATAAAAAATCATTTTCTATGAAAACAAATTTTTTTTACTTTCCTTTCATTCCACAGCAACGCAAGGCGGGGTATTGAATTGAATGATATATTTTCGCGGTGGATTTATGTTCATTAAAATACTTTTATTTACTTTCAGATTCATTTCATATCAGACTTAGCCACATCGAAGCGTGGCCGTGTTTAGTTCCAGAATATGGCCAACAGGGCCAGCAAGAAATGGAATTTAGCCATTTATAAACCAATCATATAATGAAATTGAGTATGCAGCTTGCAAATGGGATTAACCAGCCATCGAAATGGAATTTAACCATGATAGTACGATGGTAACCATACAATTATGTATTAATTTTTCCCGAGCAACGCCGGGTGTTTCAGCTAGTGCATTTCTTAAATAATAAATAATATGTTGTCGAAAACATTTTTTGATGTGAAAACATCTTTAGCGGGGGTAAGTCAAAAATTTCATGTAAAAAAAGGAACGGAAAATCCGGTACGACCGAAATTACAAAATAAATACGAGAAAAATGAACATAAAATGCACCGAACTTGCATACGATATAATTCGAATTACAATTTCCGTCAGAATAAAATGAAAAGGCACAAAAAGTATGCATGTGTAGTGTAAGTAATTCAAAAAAATTGAAAAGGAAGTACGTTAAACAAAGCCAAATGCACCCATACATTAAATATTAAATGTTATACATCTTAGCGAGCTGTGAAAATGGCACATATGTACATACATTGATACATAATAAAATATTAATTTTGAAATTGTTTAATCGGTATGCTATGTTTAGTATTTCTCATGATCTTGCTGAGTAGTTTGGTTATGCGGGGCATATAGGAAACAAAAAGTATAAGAGTGGTAAGCAGATTCGAACGCCATTTAATAAAAACATACGCGCAAGGAAGAAGCCGCAGGGAGATATGCCACTGTCTTTCCAGCTGATATGATTTTATGTACAGTCAAAATTGCGATTTTATTCAAAATAGTGCTTTTTAGCGCAAACCGCCATATTTTATTTAGTTCAAATTAATCAAATCAGCGATGCCACTTTGCTTTGTTCACCAGGGCCTCTATCATGGTCTTTTCGACCCGCTTCAACTTTCTTATTATGAATTCCGCTATCGTACGCGGCATTATTTTGAGACTAGTTTTGATTGTAGTTTAGATTAGATGCAAAAACTTGTCACAATCCTCAACAATAAATCAATCGGAAAATTGTCCGCCTTATTTTTGTTGGCGGAATTTTTCTCGCTATTGAATAGATGGCCAAAAAGTGTCGTGTTTTGTGATCCCAAATTCACGATATCGAAAAAAAAAAATTTCGCAGCGGAAATCATGATAGGGCCCCTGGTTTGCCGTGGCCATTCACAAAAGTTTAAATATGGAATCATCAACAATTGTCTTGTATGAGTAATGGTGAATTTTGAAGCGTTCAGGGCAGGTTTATAGATAATTAACTTAACAGAACTTTTCTTTGCTCAAGCTCACCAAGACATCGCTAAACTGAAATAAAGTCGGTTATAAATTTCAATTAAACAATGAGGGTCGGCAACCTTTCCTCCAAATCCAAAATAGAACAACTTATTGACTTTTTAACCAAAAATTGTATCGTAATTTAAATACTGAGCCAACAGTTCTCAGGCCTATCGAAAAGACTTGAAATGATTCAATAGTTGCAGGTTTTCACATAATTCTTTTGCGAGTTGAGTGTGAACTCGCCCGTTGTTTTTTTCATATTAAATCAGGCAAATTTTAAACTTCGTAATTATTCGTGTGGGCATGATACACACACAAATGAGATTTCTTTTGGTTTTTTTTTATTTTGAGTTAGTTAATATAATTCGCTAAGTCAATACACTCTGGTTATATATTTACTTTATTTGGCGAGAATTGGATTTTTGTAGTTCGGTCGAAGCTACCTGAGGAGTAGACAAAAATAAATTGCTTGTTGATTTTTAAATTTTGTTTTTATTTATTAAATTTAATTTATTATAATAATAATAATTTAATTATAATATAATTTATAATAATTTGGTTTGAATTTTTTTTTTTTTTTAAATATATTTCTTGTTTAAATTTTACAATAAAAAACAGAAAAACGTAAAATAAAATATTTTTTTTTTTGGGGTTTATTTTTAAATTTTCTTTTACTTTCTCATTTCTAAATTAATTTAAATTTGAATTAAGAATATAAATTTACTTGGTTTTTTTTTTTTTTGATTTTTAATTGTACATAAAATTATTTTATTTAAAATTTTTTCTTGTTTTAGTTTTATATTAATTAAATGTATAATTCTGTGGTCACAAATCATAATGGCTTAAGATGAGATAAGCCGTTTTACAATTCGAAATCTCCAGATTCGATTCCATATCATATCAATATTTTGTAATATTCCTACTCATACGATTTTGAACGAATCTTAATTTTAAAAACGATTTCCTTTAAAATGCGTATTTCACACTTAAGCCACCATGATTTGTGACCACAGATATAACATAAAACTATTAAATTTTTGATTTTTTACAGATATACATATATATATACATATACAGGGTGAGGAAAAAATATGGAAAACCCGAGAAATCTCGCGAAGTTTGATTACAAAAAATTAACAAGCTCATCATTTTGAGGCCAAGGTAATTTTTTTTTAAATGGGAACTCCAGAATCGAGAAGAGCAGTAAATTATACACATTCAAAATTACCTAAGATTTAACCTTGGTATTTTTTTATTTTCGAGATTTCTAGGGTTTTCCATACTTTTTCCTCACAATGTACATTCCTACAGGTGACGTTGGGAGGTCTTGGGGAAAATACATATTCGGACGTACAATTGCCCGCTCTTTTTGATTCTGGCACCAAAAATGAGGTTCCCATTTTATCTTGTCAATTTTTATGGGTTTCCATACTTTTCCGCACCCTGTATTTATATATACGTACAAAAATCAAAAATTTAATAGTTTTACGTTTCAATTTATTTTTATACTTTTCTCCATTTTTACTCCAATTCGGTTTTTTAATAAGATTTTTTATTATTTATATAAAATGCAATTTTTTAAGTTTTATTTTTTTAAATTATTTATTGTTTTAATTAAAACGAATTTATTTACTTTTATATTCTTAATTATTATATTATATTTTTTTATAAATTAATAATTTAATAAAAATGAATTAATTTATTGAATTTTAATAAATATTTTAGCGGTGAAAAAGATACATGAATTTTGTTAAATAAATTTATATAATATTTACAGATAATATATACAGTGGATTTGATTTACAGCGACTATGGTTTTAACGACATTTTGGCATATAACAACTTAAACATTTAGACCTTGAAACATTCACGTTTTTTTCATATAAAATCATTCGTTTAATTAAAACGATATGGAATATGTAATAATAACTATTTTAGATATAGCGACTGAATTCGGTCGGTCCCTTGAAGGTCGTTATAAATGAAAACCATTGTATATGTTGTTATGTAATCCGCTGTAAGCATTGTAAGGGATGACTTATTGATTAATTTTGAGCAAATAGTCAAATTTGTAGGAATTCCTGCAAATCGACTGTACCTCAGTAAGTATTAAAAGTATCCAGGGACAATTTTTTGACCAAAAATTAATCAGCGAATCATTCTTTACAGTACTTGCGAAGTATATAACACTCTGTATATATACAGGGTGAGACATTCAAATTGAGACAAGCAAATAACTCGACAACGTACGACTATACCTTCTCTTCATTTACTTTACTCATTAAAAAGGATTCAATTTTTTGTTGGAATACAATTTCTTAACAAATAAGCCAAGTAGCATTTTTTTGTAAGATCTTGATAATTTGTTTGATACGTTTAGGATCTTAACTCGTTACTCATTATATCATTTTATAAAAGCACTCGAACCTGTTTAATCGGACCACCTTTCGGACCAGAAAAAAATTTGTCCGATTAGAAGGTGGTCACACATCACATATATTGTTAAAAAAACCCACCTTTTTTTGTTTCGTATGTATACATGCAAGTTCGGTAATTTATTTCACTGGCTCTTTTAAACACGCTTGAGCTTTAGTGTAGGTAATGATGATTGAAGGTGATTTTTGAGATAAATCATCGCCAGCAGACGATGAACTTTTAAAAATTTCTTCATTTTGAGTGTCTCTGTTTGTATATTGTCGTCAAACATTAGAAACTAATTACTACCTTTCGGTTCTATTTCGCCATTTTTTTAATTAAATGTCATAGATATCTGCTTAATGTTTAAATTTTTGAAGGCAATTTTCTTTTCTCAGCATATTGCATAATTAGATGAATGATAGACGCTCTTTGCACATTTTCCCACCATAAAACACAAAATCATTTAAAAGATGTCATAATCCCTACGTTTAATGAAAATTAATACAGGGGATTTCTATTCCCCGTAACACGGATTTGAATTGTAAAACATATACACGGGTCTAAGGTTAAGAATGATACCGACTTGTAATAATTTTTTAAATAACAAACATTTTAAAATTTTTATTTAAAAATATATAGAGTGATCCATTTTAAACAGTCCACTCAAACAACTCCCAGGGGAAGGCCTAAATCAAATACATATGCAGGCGTAGGCTTTTCGAATCCGAAAGGTCAAATTTAAGATCACATTTGATTTCCCCTGAACCTAGAAGTTATTTGAGTGGACTTTTTAAAATTGGTCACCCTGTATATAAATAAATAAATAAATTTTTTTTATTATACTAGTTCCGGATAATTCATCCTTCAACAGTTTTTTGTATTTATTTTATCATTAAGTAGTAGTGGATTATTACGTTGTTTGTATATTTCCATATTACTGCCAATCTGATCCATTTTACTGCCTTTTATCATTCTATTCTAATACTATTTAATTTGATCTAATATTTGTTACTGTGTGTTGTGTAATTCATCAGAGTGTTTTGTAAATCTCTGTGAGAATGAGCGTCCAGTTTGTCCTATATAAAATATTGGGCATTCGTTGTATTTTAATTTATATACCCCGCTATCGATTTTGTTTTGTTTTGGTGTGTATCCAAACATCCAAATCGCTAATTAGCGGAAAGGAAAAGGTAATGGATAATGAGACTATAACCACTGAAGCTGGCAAAGGAAACACCGCAGTGATAGTATACAAATTAATTTTGGTTTGTAGAAATAAAAATATTATCCCCACTCCATTTAATTTTTTTTTTCTGAAGTTTTTAGTATCGTTCTAATTGAATATAAAATTGCGGTCCATTGGAACGCACCACGCCTTCTTTAAAGGTTAAATGATACCGTGTTGACTCAAAATTCTTTTAATAATTGCTTGTATATACTTATTGTAATCTACTGTGATGAAATTTTTGGTTTTACTCTCCTGTTTTGGTTAATGTGGTTAAATTATTTCGTTGTATTTTATTTTTGTTTTTGTGTTAAACTGGTTTACTATAATTCCGGAATATACATTGCTATTTGCCATATTTACAATAGATCATGTTTAAATGTCAAATTTTCTATAACCGCAAGAGCTATCATCTTTCGGAAAACTCCGAAAACACAAGCAACTTTCACATAATACCACTAGCTGTCACTAAATATTTGCTGTCAAAAATTGTATAACATTTTTATGTGTGAATTTTGTAAACATAAACAAAAATATTTTCATGTAATAAAAGATTTTGACTATCTCCATTTGAAAAACGTCAGAAATATTTTTTGATTGTGTAGTGACATCTAGTGGCAAACACTCTGTACTTTTTTTGACGGTACTGCCTCTTTCGGAAAACTCTCTGTACTGTATGATTTTGTGGTATAGATACATTTTTATTTTTATAATTATTTGAGACATTTGTCAAATATTTTCATTTAATCTCATTTTAAGCTAAGCCGGCCATTTTTTTTTGTTGTGAAAATCGATTATTAAGTTATTTTGAAACATTTTACGATAGTTTTATATAAACTGCTATTTATTTTAAGAATCTGACATATTTTAGCTGTCAAATAATTGATCTATTGTTTTAAGCTCTTCGCGTTATAATCAGTGTGATTAATTGTTATACGGTTCAACCTGTTCAACATTATGATGATTTGGGTGATTCGATGTATTGTATATGGTAGGGTTAGTTTGCGTTGTGTATATTTATGTTAATCAATTTATTTATTTCTATTTCAAGTGTGAATTTGATTTTCCTTGTGGATGTTGTTGAGATAATTGTGTAAATTGTTTATTTGTCTATTGTGTTCCTTTGAATAATATCAAAATGTCATCGACACTCTATGTGATTAAGATATATATTGGCCAATGTATGCCCGACAAAGGGCTTCCCATCAGCAATCCGTCGGTCTGTCTGTAAAATTGATAATACGTAACATTTCTATAACTCGTATACATATTTGTGACATCGGACGATGCTAGTTTTTTACGCCATTTGTATGTGTTCGTTCAACGAATTAAATTTCTTATAGGTGCATTCGGTTTATTCATTTTATTCTAGTAAATTTGACTTTTGCTTTTTAAATTTATCGATGTGGTTATAGTTCTATTAATATTCTTGAGGTAAATTCTAGTGGAATCACTTGGTAGTTGTTAGACGTTGTTGGCGGTGATATAGTCGTCTATTCTTTGACAGCTTTAGTGGTTATCGTCTCATTGTCAATTACCTTTTCCTTTCCGCTAATTAGCAAATTTGGATGTTTGGATACACACCAAAACAAAACAAATATCGATAGCGGAGTATATAAAATAAAATACAACGAATGCCCAAAATTTTATATAGGACAAACTGGACGCTCATTTTCACAAAGACTTATAAAACACTTTGATGAATTAAGCAACACACAGTAACAAATATTACACCAAATTATGCACAATATTTAGCCAGGCAATAAAACATAATGGAATTATTCGATTTTCTTAGTAGGGGAAATATGGGTTGGTTGTAACAGGGGCAAGTAGTAACCATCATAAAAACAAATAATCTGATAGAGATATAAATACATGAGAAAGAGATAAATGTTCATACTGAAACAAAGTATTGCATCATTAAATTCAGTTGTGTGTAAGCCACCGTTGAACGCATTATTATATAGAGCTGTCAAAATCCTAATGTAAGTAACTTTTTTTTATGTGATATTTTTAGTTTTTTTGCTGTTTACATTAGAGTTACAATAAAAAGAAAAATATATAAAAAATTGCACGTTGTTGATATCCTAAGCATTTCGATTTTTTTTTTTTTATTGCATCTCGAATGTTCGAATTTGTATATACGTAAATAATGCAATAATGTACCAACGGAAAACCGAGCGTGGAAAAAACTAGTAAGACACCTTTGAAAGAGAAGAATAGAACAATCTTTGGTGTTCACCGTATTGCAAATGATTTAGGATTGTGCCATGCCACACTTTATAGATATTTAAAGAAAAGAAAGGATAACAAAAATAGTGGCGCAACCATCGAAGTTGGATACAAATCTAACAGGCAAGTGTTTAATAGAGAGCAAGAAGGTATTTTAGTAGATTACCTTATTATATGTAGCAATATTTATTACGGACTTATACCAAAAGATGTAAAAAAGTTGGCATATAATTGTACAGTATGCCTATGCCCAAATCATGGGGTAAAAATAAAGAAGCTGACGTAGACCGGCTTGGGGCTTACTTGAAGCGAAATCCAAACATCTCAATAAGATTACCAGAAGCAACTCAGTGGCGTAATTAGGTACCCGCAGCACCCGCAGCCGCGGGGGGCCCATGGCTGTTGGGGCCCATGAGATTTCCTTTATTAGTTCAAATTTAAGATTAGATAGCTCAGATAAAGCTTATCCTTTCAAATTTGCGAAACGGTATATGTATGTATTTCTAGGAAATTTTTAGAAAAATAAGAAATTGTTCCTGTTATTATTAAATGTTTTGTTAAAACCGGCTCAACAATTTCTTCTCGGTTCTGACTCCATAGAACTAAAAATTCCTTTAGGTTCTAACCGATATTTAGATTTAGAAGAAAATTAGCAAAACTAGTTTGAAATCAAAGCTTCAATCAAACGATAAGAATTTTAGTGTTTGCCGCGTTGATTTATTTGTGTTATATGTTTTGCGAAACTCCAAGTTTACCACTTTTGCATTTGAAATTCAAACTTTTACAAACTAAATTGAGCTAAAGGCTATCCGATTGTTCGATATTTAAAAAATCACCCGATAAGATCCGAGGGTTCTATTCTTATTACTATTCTTATTTTTGTGGGGTGATCGAAATTGTTCCACGGTTTATTCTAGGTTTCTTAAGTTTTTCGTCATTCATAGGACTACTTGAGATTTTTAAAGGTTTTCGAATTTATTCGAATTTTGTAAGGCAATGTTCTGCGCTTAGCTTTGAGTTGTAAGAACCTGCCGAGTTACACATATAAATCTAAATGGTGATATTTAAAAGTTGTTTTGAGATTATGCCAAAATTTCGATATTTCTCCGATTTCCTGTAGGTTATTCGAAATTATTCAAGAATTTCTAGGTTATTGTAAGTTGTGTTGAGTAAAACGATTGAGTTGTAAAGCTTCGATAAGTGGAAGCTCTTAAACATTTTAATGAAAGACAGAATTTATGGAAAGATAGAAAAAATACCGAGAAAGTATAAATAAATTATCAAGCTTAAAGATCATTGAAAACAAAAACTTTAAATTAATCCCAAAATAAACTTTCCTTTATAATATCAAATTTAAAAGTTAAATGGTTTGGTTTGAAAAGCTCTTAAAACTAAAAACTCTTAATAAATTATTTTGACCACAAATATACTAAGTCATACCCAAAATTCCATCATCCCTTGTTTTATGAAATTTCGAAGTAAAATGGGTTGTTTAAAAAGATTCAATAAGTGAAAGCTCTTAAAACCAAAGCTCTTGACAATTTTTTCAAATTCATATATAATTTATGCTCATACAACATTTTATTAAAAACCAGAAATTATTAAAAAGCTCAAAAATGTTAAGTTCAAACCCAAAAAGGATGAATCAATTGTCAAGCTTAAAGCTTATTGAAAACAAATATTCTAAATTTATTCCAAAATCCCACCTTCTTTTAAACTATCGAATTTCAGAATAAAAAGAAAATGATTTGGGTTAAAAAGCTTCGATATGTGAAAGCTCCTAACATTAAAAGTTCGACATTTTTTGGAAATATAAAATAAAACATTTTAGCAAAATCCTCAAATTTTGAAACGTCTCAAAAATGTTAAGTTTAAACCCAGAAAGTATAAATTAATTATCAATCTTAAAGCTCATTGGAAACAAATATTCTAAATATGTATATCTCAAAATTCCGTTGCAAAGTGTAAATTTGAGATAAATTATTTAAAAAGTTTGGATCTTAAAACTAAAAGCTCTTGAAACTTTTTGGAAATACAAATTTTTTGCAAGTAAAACCGTGTAACAAAAACCTGAAATTATTAAAAATCTGAGAAATGTTAAGTTTAAACCCAAATACTTAGTATTCATTTATATCTATCACGCCCAAAGCTCATTGTAACAAATATTCTAAATTTATCCCAAAATACCGTACTTCTTTTTAATACAAAATTTCGGAGTAAAATGATTTTACCAAGTTTCCTAGTGAAATGGTTTGGTTTGATTAAAAGCTCTTGAAAATTTACATTGAGAACAAATTTACTAAATTATCCCTAAATTCCGTTACCCTAGGTAAAATCAAATTTCTGAGTAAAATGGCTACGTTTAAAAGGCTTTTCTAATTGAAAGCTCTTAACACTAATTGTGCTTGATATAATTTTTGCTCATAACACATTTTAAGAAAAACCTTAAATTATGAAAATTCTCCAAAATGTTAAGTTCACACCAAAAAGGTATAAATTAATTGTCAAGCTTAAATCCCATTGAAAACAAATATTCTAAATTTATCTGAAAATACCACTTTCCTTTATAATATCAAGTTTCGTAGTGAAATGGTTTGGTTTGAAAATCTTTGGCAATTGAAAGCTTATAAAATTAGAAGTTCTTGATTTTTTGCATATAAGTACATACAACATTTTAACAAAAACCTAAAAATATGAAAAAGCTCAATATTAAAGGTTAAGTTAAAACCCAAACCTATTTAAATTAATTATCAAAATTAAAACTAATTGACAATTTTTGCAGTTATTTTTGAGAACTTTCAAGAATATGCAAGATACATACTTTGAAAATTCAACATTTTTGAGATTATTTCGAAATTTATGATGCTTTATCGATATATTTATAAATCGTCAGAGCATTGAGTTGCAAGAAGTTTCGTGTCATCTCGAAATCAGATACTTTTAATTAATGCGAGAATAGACAATAGGAAGAAATAAGTTTTGCATTTAAAGCTTTACTTGTTTATAGGTACAATAAGCATTTTTAGGGGCCCAAACAAATTTCGCGGGGAGGCCCGACATTTGTAGTTACGCTACTGAAGCCACTAGCTTAAGCCGAGCTACGTTGTTCAACAAGTCGAACGTAGATAATTTTTTCAAAAATGTTACAACCAACCCCTATCTCCCCTACATATATATGTATCTTACTATGGACTGCAAAAATGCAATGCCGATGGTCTACGTGTTAATAGAAAAGTTATAAATGATCGTTATTATAGCTTTGAAATTTTCCTTACGAGTAACCTTGCCCAACACTTACCGATTCGAATAAAAATTTGCGTTAAAAGAATGTTAAAAAAATAGGTAAAGTTCTTTGTATAAACTTGATAGATTAGAAGTAAAAAATTCTTAACAATTCAAAAATTATTTAGCTGAATATAAAAGTTGTTTGTCAAAACTGAGTTTACGCACTCAATGCGACAAAAGACCCTTGGTACCAACCAGAGATTCTAAAAGTAGGACACGAGATAATTCTCGCATAAAGTAGTTTGAGTCAGCTCCCTACATGAATAAAGGATTTATAATCCTTATAAAGATTTGACACAGTCAGGGGATTATCCAACGAATTCAGTACAACAAACAAAATATTGATTTGTAACAGCAAGATTCAATACCTCAATTACACTGAACAAAATGAAGGGCAGTACATTATCTGAACCATTATAGAAAAATATAATTTAGGTTTCCATTTCCAAGTAAACAAAGAGACCTTGAAATTAAGTCGCTCGTTTTTGAGTTATTTGCTTGTCACAATATAAACGTCTCACACTGTAAACAGGGGCACATAAGTAGATATACAGTTTTAGAACGTTAATATTTTGATTCTTTAATTTTGTTATGATTTGCTATTATCAATTACACCAACGATTAGTTAGGATAAAGCCTGATAACATTTTTAGCCATTAATTGATGGCCTTCAGCGCATCTTCGCTCTTCTGTCGTCAGTTGCAACTTGTTAGCGAATGAATTTTAACGATTTATGATGAAATGTTTGTTAATTGCGCAGACAAATTTTCACATTCCAACTAGTCTAGGGCCAACTAGTTTAATTAACTACTAAAATTATCGTGTTTTTTTTAAACAGTCGAAGATTTGAACTAAGTTTAAAACCGTATACCTCCTTATGGTACCACCTATATATGGTGCCCACAGGGCAAAAAGTTCACTTAGTAGTATTGATAAGAGCTTGCATCTGTTTTTTTATTTAAAGTTTCTAGCTTCACTGATTCAGAAGTTATTCCAGTTCTACAACTTTTTTTGTGTCATGTTTTTGGAAAACTCAGATAGCTCTGCCGCGTAATAAATTAGAATAGGACTAAAAAAAATATTTTTGATATAGGGAATTGAATGACATTGAATACTGCATTTTTTGATGATAATGGCCATAGCAGTTCAAAAGATATATAAATAGGTGAACTTTTTTCAACTTTGTACCATATACTCGTATACCGTGTGTTAATTTGAAAAGTTTCCACCCGAATTGGGGATTTTAATCGTTCCAGATACGGCAGGTATGTTTGTTTACAAATCAAACAAATCTGTGTTACCATTTAATAAATCGAACATCATTTTCTATTTGAGTTAATTTATTTAAATCTGGTCGGTCGGTGTTCAATTGTTGCTTAAAAAATATGGTTGAACCTTGAAATAACCTTTGAGATATAACCCTAAAATATAAAATGTGTTTCGACAACTTTTGTGTTTCGAGATAATTCGGGTGGACATTTTTCAAATGAACACACGGGTAGGTAACCGGAACAGTGAAATTGTTCGAAAAATACATTGTCTCTAAACGCTTATTTCTTGGTGGAATGCCGGATTAATTTTTTCTTGGTTTTAATTGAAAGAAAGGTCTACTTTACGAATCCAAATTATTGCAGTTTATTGCAGTTTTATGTTAAGTGATCAACAGTTTGGGGGTTTTGTAATTTGGGAAAACGTGCATACATGCATTTTAATGACATTTATGCATTATTTGTGCTTTTTTTTGCTACCTTAAGTTTAGGAATTTACATTGGCTGCTATACATTTCCACTGCGTTGTTTTTGTTCAGATTTTTTTATTTTCGAAAATAAGGTAGGAAGCTAACGTGTCGGGCGTAATTTTGGTCTGTCGAGGAAAATTAAATTTTAACAACGATTTGTCATACAGAAATTGGAACGGTCTATTAGTCAAAGCTTCTAAATTGGCTTGGCAGTCTTGCAATTTTTTTTTAAAAAAATTTTATTTGACTATCAATAAGTCACTATCAAGTTGCATCATCGGAAAGTTGACCAAAAGTCATTCAATTAAAAAGAAGAAAGACAATTTCAATACGATATTTGACCAAGATAATAAAACAGGGTATTTTTCGAGAAAATGTTTACTGTTGCGTGTTTTTTGTGGCGCTTACAGGTCATTCTCTGTCAAATCGACCGCCCCTTCCCTCCGCATTTCATTTTTTGAGATAAATAAACTTTTCGTAAAGATCCGTAATCAGCGACCCCGAAAATCCCCTAGATCATTTTTTTATCGATTTTCATATATGTTGAAAAATTAACCCTTTATGGCGGCCATCTTGGGTTCGCCATCTCGAACTTTTAAATTTGTCTTTTTTTGGCCATATTCGCTACACCATCTTTGATCCGCCATATTGAATTTTAAAATTCTGACCTCAAATTTGTGATCAGCACTCCGAAAACCTTCTAGGACATGTTTCTATCGAACTTCATGAACGTCGGAAAATTTACGAAATTTTTGGCAGCCATTTTGGATCCTCCATCTTGAAATATTATTATTATTATTGTTGACTTGATATGGCAAAAAAGTGTATTTATCTCAAAAATTGAAATGCGTAGGCGGATAGCCGATTTTATAGAGAATACTTAGTACTAAATAATTTATGTACTAAAAGTAGAAATATATTATCTATATAAATCAGATATATATTCAAAAAAAACTATTTCTATTCGGTAACTTATAATATTTAGCAGACAAACAAAAGATATATTTTAAGTGCCAAATATTTTAATTATACTTAAAATGTAATTTTTATTTGTGTACTAAAAATTACTTGTTCTAATATGTACTAATTCCACACCATAGATGGAAATATTTTGAGGTACCACTGCTAGAAATAACTTTTTTCTGAGAAAAATAAAATAAAAATAAAACAAATATTTCTACTTTTAGTACATATATTATGTACTAATTATGTATTTTGAAGAACAACATAATAGTCTCTCATGGCTGCGCTTTAAAAATGTTTAGTTAAATAAACAAATCGGATTCGATGTGTCCCTAATAATTTGGCAACCCACTGTATATATACAGGGTGTCCCATTTTAAGAGACCTATTCAAATATTTCGTCAGAAAAGCTGCCAATAATAAAATGTTTTAAGGTTATTTGAAGGTCAACTCTTATTTTTTATTTTTTATAAGAACCCTCATTTTTTACCCCGGATTCTGAAAGAATTCAGATAGGTACTTAAGGCAGTTTTTTGGGTGGGGGTGTCAAAAATGAGGGTTCTATAACATTTAAATATAGGTTATATTTTTTTGATTGGCAGCTTTCTTGACGAAATATTTTAGTGGATCTTTTGAAATGGGACACCCCAACAAATATCAGTCGTGGCGCGTCATAGTAAGCAATGGAAGCATTGCATCCGTAAAGATGTTAACTTTGTAAATAATTTATAATATTATCATAACAAACCTTTAACATAATTTGCATAAATAAATTACATCAATTAAGAAACGTAGCTCATAAAATCTCATTAAATTCCACCAGTTTTAGCAATTTTTGAATCAAATATGTACAGAGTTTCTTTAGACAAAATAATCTTCAAAGCGGAGCCTCCTCAATAATATTAAACTAAATATAATTGACTAATATATTTTGTTTTAATAAAATACTATTAAATTTATTTACGATACTTATATTGAAAATAATTCGCGATGGAAATCATAATAAATACGAGTATGTATGTAAGTGGTTCCGTTGGCCGAAACACCACGCGCCGCGTAAATATATATATTAATTTTAAATTTTGATAACAATATTATGATTATTTTTTTTTTTTTTTCAGTTTAATAAACTTTTGAAAATAAGTTTACGGTTTATTTTGACTCATACCTATCTAAGAAAAAAAAAAAAAAAAAAACAGGCTTTCAAGGAGCATATATAAAATATTGTGTACGTTGTTTCTTATTAATTAAGAAATAAAAAATATTAAGAAAAATTAAATAAACAATTCTTCTGTCTCTTTCAATCTCTCGTATTCTTCTTTTTATAATGATTGTCAAACGAAATAGTTTTGATAAGCCATCGTTTTACTTTTAATTTTTCTTTAAATATTTGACGTTTGAAAAGTAATTATCTATCCTAAAAAAATGATTTTAAAAATATTTATTTTTAATTAATTCGATTTTTTTTTTTTTTTTTTTTTTTTTTTTTAATTTATGATTGGAAAATCTGAAAAAGTTTTATGAAAAATGTGTTCGGCCTTATTCTATTCTCGACTCGAACAAACCAATTCGATTAGCTTACGGGTCGAGAAATAATATGGTCCTATATTTAAGAAGATGGATTAAGCATTTATTGGAAGTATTTTCCAAATTTATGTAAAATTATATAACTATTATAAATAAGCTAACCCTGATTACGTTTTTTAAAAATATTTGTTAGTGTTATATTGGCTAAGTAGTACAGTGGGCTAAACAGTAGCAATTTTATGGAAAAACCACTATTATAACCATGTACAATTTTAATCATACTTTATTCAAATGAGAGGCATTCCATATATTCATAAAACCGGACACTCACAAATCAAAAGTTTACATTAATAATGATTAACAAATATAATATAGCAACCAAAATGCAAACTTATCCAATAATTGTCGAAATCTATTATCACACAAGAAAATTATTTGCACAGGTCAAAGGATATCGCAAAATTGGCCGCCAAAAAGTCAAATCAAAATCCATGGTAATCCAGAACTTTTAGTTCCAAAATTGGAAATATTTTTAAGCGTCGGTGGTTAGGGGTGAATTTTCAGAATGAACAGCATTATCACTTTGGATAAAATTGGTACATTGGATGCATCTCTCCCTAAGTGATAACACTGTTTTATTAATGAACAATAAAAAGGATACCCCGCCACCTTTGTATTTTTTCTTATATAAAATATAAAATATTGAGTATTCCACAACTTTTCTTCTAAGGCTGCGTACCAATAGTCGGGTAAATTTTAATTCTAGTACACATTTACCTCAATTGGCGTTCCAATTCTCTAGAAGTAAAAATGGTTTGATGAAAACAAATTATGGTTCGGAGGGTTAAAATCGCTGGCTGTTAGGTGCAAAAGGAAACGTCAAATAATTTTATTACCTTTGAGTATGTGTATTATTTATAATGAAAAACACGGAAATTTGAACAGCAATCACTGAAACGTCAAAAAGTTAACAACAACGTCATTTATTTGTTTCTCCTATTTTACCCAACTTTTTAGTACAATATTTCAATTTACCCTGTACACTGTTAAAAAATAGGTAAAAGAGCAATTTACCCGATTATTGGTACGCAGCCTAAGTGTTGTTTTTTAATTTAATGCAAATAATAATGTAATGTATGTGATGATAAGCATTTATAAGTTGATGAAGGTGCTTTCCCGCTCATAAAAATGACACGAATATGGGGCCCCATCCTTTTACTGGAGGAAATTCGAAATTCCTTTTTCGGAATTTTTTTCTGATTTTATCTACATTTCGAGTTTATGAGAACTGAAGTATCAGATACATACCAGTCGCCATGTGACAAAATTTATGATTTCAGCGAGAGACAGCACTTTCACATAATGGAAGACTAGTTAAGGAATACCTTAATATTAAATATTAAAATTTTGAGGGAAGCAACAGGACAAGGATTACTGAGACCAATTACACAAATCTGAATAGTTTATTTAAAACAACTTTTATTTTTAGTATCACATGACTCATATTGCAATTTTTAAGTTTGGTCTATTATTCAGTATTCCTTAGCCACATGACACGTTGTAGAAAAAAAAAAATCTTAAGCAAACAAAACTTATACCATCCATGTATCTCTGGTAGGTACTGGACTGCGTCTTCACGTAACGTTCTGATTTAAACTTGACGGGATAGAAAATATAACTTACATATTTTGTATTTTTTCGTTCGGGAATATAATAACAAAAAGGTTTAAATAAAAGTTGGGAACATCAATTAATGACCTTGACCTTCAGATATAGGATCAAGATCATTTAGAGGTCGAGTTTTAAATATGAACCCTTATTTTAGACTCCGGAAATGGAGAGCAAAATTTTACCGGAAAAAGAATCCTCCCTTCTAAGTTTACAGTTTCATTTAAAAAGAAATGTTACAAAATAAACAGTTTTTGACCTTCTGGGGACCTTGGAAGGTCAAAATTGAGCATATATAAAGAAAGTGTTTTTTATTTGTCCTACAGATGACCTTGGGAGGTCATGGAAAATACGTATTCGGACGTAAAATTTTGCTCTCTATTTCTGAAGTCAAAAATAAGTGTTCCCTATTTAAAAATTTGATTTGACTTCTAAATGACCTTGATCCTATACGTCAAGATCTATTTCGATTTTATACCGAATTATTTTTCTATTTTCGAATAGGAAAAGTCAAACAGCATTTTTGATTTATTTTTTGTTGTGGCTTGTGGCCCAGTTGGTGAATTTGATGCAGGGCACTGTTTTTGTGTAAAAGTTGTTGCATAAGTATTTGCAATACAAAGTTTGGTGGAAGCAATTGTGGAAGTATTTGGGAATTTTATTTTTCTCGTTTACCCAAACATTACCATTAATACTTAGTTGTGGAAGGCGAATAAAGGTGAGTTTGTCTCGATTTTCCCTTACGTGTTATATTCCACAGCCAAAAACAACGACACAAGATTCATTCTGCTCAAAATATTTAAGGCTTAATGATATACCATGTACGTACTGATTGACAAATGGATAAGTTGCTATTTTACCTCTTTGGCTTAATAATGTACCCGTCATCATAGTCCAAACAGCACTCTGCCGTTTGGTTTAGGCACTTGATGGTAATTGGGTGCCAATATTTTTAACTGTACCTTATTATATTAAACTACTTTGAGCATTTTCCATTGTATAAACATTATAACGAAAACTTAATATTGAAATCTAGCAATCTGTAGCAATTCGATTGTACATAAATTAAATCATTGGGACAGGCAAATTAATCGGCTTTGACTTTCGATTCAGTCAATCCGACATATCCAACCTTGGGTGCCGGTGTTGCCATCATCAATGTCTACACATAATACACAAGAATTAGCAGAGTGGGACTTGTCATATGGTTTTATCCAAGCGACAAAGAGAATTGAAGTTGAGTGGCTGTGGACTAATCTTTGAGTCCGGTTTTTTTTATATATTCATGTATGTTGGCAACCTTTTACACAAAATTTAGTGTGCCAAAATTAATTTTAATTAAAGTAATCTTCTGCTTGCACTAAATTGGAGTCCCTTTCGCACTCATAGATTATATAGAGTTACAATTGTACTTTTTATTCAGTCATGCTGACACGTCGAAATGTTACAATCTACCTAATGAAATCGGTTTCATACAAAATCATATTACAAACTAACAAAAATCAATGAGTTAAATTGTGTGTATTAAAAATGACAGAACTTCTTTCCTTTACAATAAATATAATAAATATAGGGAGTCCCAGAATTTATACACATAATAAAGTCAATTGACTTGAATGTTCATTAAATATCGATAAAGTTAATTGGTTTAATTTTTTTTTTCAAATGGGAATAAGGTAAATTGACTTTATTTCCAATTTAAAATGAATCGTTCTGTATTTTAGTTTCAAATTAATTATGCCATTGATTCATTTTAAAAATAAAATACGAACTTTTAAATAAGGAAGATTTAATTTTAAAATTCATTGTATACCTTAGAGGATGAAGGCTGCCTTTCTAAAACCTCCGCTGTTCCAGAATATTTTAAAATTAAATCATCCTTTTCCAGAATTTATTCTCTTCTTTTAAAATGTACTGCAGTCCGTAGCAATAATTAATTTAAAACATTAATACCGAACGGTTTATTTTAAATTGGAAATAATGTCAATTGGCCTTATTCCTATTTAAAAAATAAAGCTAATTGAGTTTATTTCTGTGTGCCGTTCTTCCTTACTTAATACTACCACAGATAAGAATATCAGATAAACCAAGCTCGAATGATTTTGCGATTTTTTGAACTGGAACCCAATATTAAATGTGTCTGTAATATTTTTATCTTATTCTCAAAATAGTACAAAAATGATTCACGTAACACCATCTATCGTAAATAAATATAACTATTTTTGAACAAATATTGGCTTTTATTAAACAATTTTATTTGTTATATTAAATTTTAAAGTTAAATTATTAAAGCAAAAATTGTAGTTGTAATTTTTTACAACAAAAATGGGTGAAATCATCTAAAAAATTATGAGCTCATTAAAATGTGTCTCTACTAACTGTCTTTCTTCTATTAATGGTTAGATCAAGATGGAACCTCAGTAAAAATAATTTAAATTGATTTGAGTTTCAGGTTTTGGATTCCAGAATGAATTGCCCAAAAACTTGTTCGGCTTGAAACATCTGATATTCTTATCTGTGCTACTACGTAAATAATACTAAAACTCTGTCGACTAAAAAAAAGTCGGGTTATAATATTTTTTCAAAATTCTATTTTAAAACAGGTTTTAAGGATGGTAAAAGATCTGATCGATGTGCAACAGGAAAACCATGCTGCGTTTTAAAATTTAAAACAAAACGGTTGTTATCAGATGTTTCAAGCCGAACAAATTTTTGGCAATTCATTCTGGAACCCAAAACCTGAAACTCAAACCAATTTAAATTATTTTTACTGAGCTTCCATCTAACCATTAATAGAAGAAAGACAGTTAGTAGAGACACATTTTAATGAGCTCATTATTTTTTAGATAATTTCACCCATTTTTGTTGTAAAAAATTACAACTATAATTTGTGCTTTAATAATTTAACTTTAAAATATAATATAACAAATAAAAATGTTCAATAAAAGTTAATATTTGTTTAAAAAAATTATATTTACTAACGATAGATGGTGTTACTTGAATTATTTTTGTTTTATTTTGAGTCCAAGCTAAAATATTACAGACACATTTGATATTGGTTCATCTGATATTCTTATCTGTGCTAGTACATTATTCTAATTAGTTCTAAATTTTCGCACTAATATTCAATAAAATTCTGAATTTTGTAATATCGTTTGTTCATAACAAAAATATGACTGTTCTGTATGATTTATTCCTCAGGTAGAGTATAGCAAATGACTATTTGTTCGAAAAAGTAACAAATTTATTAAGCAACCAATGCTTGTTTGAATGATTTTGATAAATACTCGATAGTCTATATCAATCAGTTTTGTGGGTATGTGCCCCATTCTTAATTTATGAATTAAATTCAAAATACTTAATTACTAGAAGTAAAACCTCGATTAAGAGAGTTCTCAATTTTGATTAAAGATGGACATATACATAAATGGTACAATGGTGTCTTAAGGGCGAGTATTTTTTTTCTTTTTTGGGACTTTCTGTGTACATAAACAACAGGTTCCAATTTCAACCTTTTAAAAATAAGTGAGCTTGACTTTTAAAGTTAAAACTCTTTGCGAAATATAGTCCAAATCTTTATTCTGTGTTTCGCGATTTCGTATCCAGCTCGATTCAAAAATGAAATTAGCCAACATATACATGGAAATGAAAGACTAAGCTGAGCTTTTGTACGAATTCAGAAACATTTAGTAATTTGGCGCATACCAAACTTATAATTGAAATATATTAGTATTTATTTATTTTTTTTTTTTTTTGGTAGAGATACATTTAATTTATAATGATCACAGTACAATGATTTTACACTTAACATGATTTTATATATATATATATATATATATATATATATATATATATATATATATATAATATATATTTATATATATATATATATATATATATATATATATATATATATATATATATATATATATATATATATATATATATATATATATATTAGGGTGGAGTGAAAAATTTTTTTTTTTACAATTTTGGTACGGGGGCCTTTCAGAAAGTTACTTTATAGTGTCGTTAATGACTGGTTAAAATATTTTTAAAATTCATTAAAATTTAGCGGTGGTATTTTCCAATTGAAATTTTTCTTTTTAGGCGAATTAAACTAGACTTTCATTATACAAAAAATCCTGAAGTACATGATTCTTTAGAAACCGATAGAATACCGTTTAATAATTGAAATTACTAATGTCTCGAATGCCACTCCTGTGATAAACGCCTACTATCCACTTTTAGGGAGAAGAAACAACATTTTGGCCAATCACTTTTTCACTTTCTTTTGCGTAAGTAAAATAAAGTACAGAAATCATGAAAATGTTGAACCTTGACATTATTGGTAATTTATCGATTTTGGGGTCCTGCGAGTCCGAAAAATTAGATTTCGAAGTGGTTTTTGTCGGTCTTTAAGTTAAAAATCTGCAATAAGTTGAAAAAACATACTTTAAATGGAAAATACCATCGGTAAATATTAATGAATTTTAAAAATATTTTAACCAGGTGGTTTTGGCACTAAAAGGTAACTTTTGGGGGGCCCCCCTAATTTCTGTTTTTTTTCACTCCACCCTAATATATATATATATATATATATATATATATATATATATATATATATATATATATATATATATATATATATATATATAGAAATGAACATAGCTTATATTTTTATACATATTTGGCGCCCTTCTATTTGTGGTTGCATTGAAATTCAATTGGTCTCGACAAAAAAATCAAAACAGAAACGGAGAAAATGGTGGAGTTAGAATTAAGTTACATAACAATTCAATTCGATCTATAATTTTATAATTAGGCGGCAAATATTAGGCGGCAAATAAATTTTTGGCATGTGTATGTGAGTGTGTGTGTGTATAGTATTTTGGTTTGTATAATAATTATATTTGTTAGGCCATCAAAAATGGAAAATAAAGCGGAGTCTAAATATTTTTTACTAACTTGTTAATCCTTGTAGTTCTTTGATCGACTTTGAACAAGTGTTTATTAGCTAATAAGGCATTAAGACAAATAATAATATGTGTTGAATACCGATTCTAACAACTGATTACTTGTAGATATTAAAAACAGGATCTCTCTTCCCAGGAACAATTTATTGCTTTAAATTGATTTAGAAATAATCCCTTAAAGAATTAACAATTTATTATCACCCTTACAATGTGATGCATAGCCTCCTTCTACATATTTATCAAAGTGGTATACTAACAAAGTGTTTTAAATAATTAATTATACAATTTAGATAAGGGACAAGAAGTTTCTGTAAGCCAAATTTATATGTCTATTATAGGAACTATACCATTTACTAAATAGAGGGAACTAGATGACCAGTAGAATTCTCGATCACAAATTGGCGCCATTTTTAAAATTTAATTTAAATATTGTTAGATGGAAAAAATTTAATAATATACAAATATCAAATAATTTATAATAAAAATAGTAAATAAATATTCGAAAAAAAACTAACATAATTAATTCATTTTTTTTTTTGACGAGCCTTTCGGACCCCATATTATATGCTTATTTAAATATATTTTAAATGTAAAATTTTGAAAAATAGTTTTTTAATTATTATAATTTTTTCATTATTCTTTGGGTGTGTATGTGTGTCTGTCTGTGTGTGTGTATGTGTATGTGTCTGTGTGTGTGCGTGTGTTTGTGTATGTACGGGTGGTGTGTGTGTGTATGTGTATATGTGTTGTGGGTTTTGTGTGTCGAAAAACTTATTTGTGGTGATTAACAAAATCAAATGGTGCACCACTAATACTTCGTTCGGCACTTCGATGAAAATGGACGTTTTGCCATTTATTGTCACGTTTGTGCCACACACGCGTTTCTTCCGATTGATGCGTATACCACTGACCTTGTCTGAAAATATATGTTTTTATATTTATTTATCTCGAATTAAACAATTTAAATTGATCTAAATTTCTATTAAGATCTTGGCTCAAGTTCAACTTTATTTTTTTTAACATAAACTATTTATTTTAAATTAGGGTTTCTCAAACGGTATCCCGGTCTCAAAAGTATGACCGGGAAATCTCGGGATTCTCCGGTTTTCGATTTATTTATTTTATAATATTGTTACGGTGACACCTAGGATAGAATAGAATAAGTTATTTAATAGCGAAAAGATTACTGTTCTAAAATGGAAATTTTCCATACTATGTAGCATTTGGGTTTTTGTAAGATGAAGCTACAGTGTATATTTTGGATTTCACGAAGTAAACGGCAAGCGGGTCATAAAACTTTGCGGCTGAACCTTTCCCTCCAACATCATCCAAAAAAATATATATACATATACATATGTATCTAATAATTCCATCATTCTTCTTTAAATAAATATACCATCCTCCCCGCGCAACTCATCTGGTTGATTGGTGCCATAAAAATCGATGCAATAAAAAAAATCAGAGCAATAAAGAAAGAAATGACAATAAATGTTTGAAACAAATTTTTTGAATGAATAATTAATTGGTTTTCTGTTTATTTCATTTACCATGGAATGGCGACGAGTGGAGAGAATCGATCTATCAATCCAGGAAACCAACCGAACATCATCAAAAGCGATGGGATAGACATTTTCGGGGCAGCAGATAGCGCTAAGGTGGAAGGAAAAATATAGTTTTCAAATTAAGCGCGTTAAGATTAAAAAAAAAACATCGACCAAAATCGTGAGATGGCAAGAAAAACAAATCGAAATTATAGAAAAGGGGATGACGAGGAGAGGGGATGGCACTATATTTGGACGTGAAATGGCATATGACGAGGTAGTGAAGTTTTGATCTAAAAAGTGGTCAGATGTAAAAAATAAAAATATAAAAAAAAATTAATTATAAAAGCAAATCTTTTTGTACCCGTGAACAACGGATTGAGACATGAAATGCATGTTTTCTATTTGTAAATCCGCTGTTAATACTTGTTTGTTTGTACGGGGTCTTTTTAAACCATAAGAAATAAATAAAATCTTTACCTACATCAAGTGTGAAAACGATCAAGGCCTGAATTAGGCATTTTTAAGATAGAGCTTTTCGAGCAATGGGAAAGGACCAAGAGAAAGATTCTTCGACAGTCAGTAGAGGAAGCAATCAATGGTGCAGATATACGGCAATCCGAAAATCCTTTCATTGATCTCAATCGTTCCGGAATGGGGAGAGGTCGTGGACGCAAATCAGTCCCCTACATCGATAAATTAGGCTATGAAGGTAGAGGTGTGGCTTCTGGGTCGAACGTGATGGGGAGAAGGATCGAAACAAATAACCAAGCAGATCAATCGGCAGCCGAGTTTCCAGATTTTGACCAATTACTTAAAAAATTCCGAATTGAGGACAAGGCAGAACAGAGATTAAAGGAAATTGAGGCACCGAACAATGTAATAAATAGAGTCGACCTCACAGCCTCCGCGGATCAACGTCGTATAGCAGTCGAGAAATGGACCATCAGATTCAGTGGGGAGAGCAACGTTTCGCTAACAGATTTTTTATCACGCCTAGAAATGTATGCCAGAGCAGATGACGTCACTCGTAATCAACTACATAAAAACATGTTCAAGCTGCTTGAAGGTGTAGCCTTGGAATGGTACGAGATAAACGCGTATAAATTAGATGACTGGAATGTGCTGGTAAGGGGTTTAAAAAAACGTTTTTTACCAAAGAATTACGACTTTATGATGCGCGAAGAAATTTTGGCAAGAATTCAAGAACCAAACGAGACCATTGCCATCTTTCTGATGTACATGTCAAAACTTTTCAGGAAGATTTATCCACCATTGGAAGAAGAATATAAAGTTTACGTGCTTTTGAGGAATATGCTGCCCCAATATCGCCTACACCTTTCAAACACAAATATTGAGACGGTTGAACAATTGGAGAGTCTATGCCAAAATATGGATGAGGCCAAGTTTATAGAACAACGGGTGAAGGCTTGTGGTAAAAATGCCAATTATATTGAAAACGCTTGTTTTCCCAGGAGAAAAGGTTTTCATCAATGTCAGGAGATGAAAGAGGTGGCGCAAGTGGATCTTAGACCAACTCAAAATAATGAAAACAATCAAACAAGAAGACGGCTTACCAATAACGGAAAGGCAAGAAGTATCACATGCTGGACTGTCATGAGCAAGGTCATCGTCACTTCGACTGTTCGAAGCCACGCAATCGCGTTTATTGTTGGTGTTGTGGCAAGGAATGAGTAACAGCGGATCAGTGTTCCAGAGGGCATAAAGGCGAAACCTTTTCGCGTCAGCCACTCAGGGAAACGAGGAGACGGGCAAGTAAAGGGTCGCATTGTCCCAAACGAGAAAATAAAGACCCTAATTTTTCAATCTAAAGAGACCCAAACAGACGAACCAGTGGCACGGTTTTTAATGAATCCTTGGAGTGCGGAAGAGGAAGATTCCTGGGACGAAACAAGTTCATTTTTTAAATCGAATAGCTCAGAAGAAACGAGTGCAAATCATTTGGGAAAGCAAATTCAATCTAAAAGGCTACAAAGAAATAGAAGACGTCGACAAAAACAAGATCATGGAAGTAGTGACGAGATATTGGACGACAAAGTTTTTGAAGAAGAAGGCGTTGGAGATAATAAGCAAATCATCGAAAGCGTGATTGACATCATAGGTGATAATAGGCCACACATAGAGATTGAGGTTCTAGGTTATGCAGTGACTGCACGGTGTTCCTGAATGAACTTTTAATCCGACTTTAACATACTCGAAAATTTCAAATTGGGTATTGTTTGGGGACCTTTCAAGAATCATTTAAGATCAAAATTAAAATAATCCGCTTAGCCGTTTTTAAAAAAACTGCTTTTCTTTATTAAAAAAAAAAAAACATTAGAAAACTTCAAATTTTAAAAAAAAAGAAACAATCCTATAATTTTATTTTATTTAATATAAATTTATTTAACATTACAGAAGAATAAATATTATGATTTAACATTATTTAATTGCCAAAAACTACTATCTGATGCATTAGTCATTGTGATGAGAAAATTTTAGGTAACGTTTATGTTTGTTGTAATATAAAACCAATGAAAATTATTTTTTTGGATTTTCTTTTTGTCTTATTTAATTTAATTATAAATAACGTTTTATTTGATATAAATTTCATAAATAAATTCATAACTGTAATGCAAATAAATTCAATTAAACTTGATTGAAAAGTATTTGTGATTCATATTTTTGATGCATAAGTATTTGTGATATGCAGAAAAATTTAAAAATAATTAGTAAATCAACTAAATTTAAAATTATTTTTGACTAATTAAATAGTGACTAATTCACTTATAATTGGTGAACCATTGGAACATTTTTATTACGTCTCCATTGCGTCTCGGAAGTGGCCCAAAAATTGTGTTAATAAAATCGCATGGAATCTTATCCCACACAGTTTTTAAGCACCCTATTATACATTTTTAGTCTTGCTAGATTGCGAATATCTTCCGGGTTCATTTAAACCCCAACAAGGACAAATAAAAACTCTGCCTTGGCCTAGGCAACTAATTATCATATGTTCAATATTTTTATTTAATTTCGAGGCAATGATACTTCTTGTGTATTGGAGCGTTATAGTGCTGAATCGAAAATTGAGGGTTAACTAATTTTTCAACACATGGGAAAGCTACATCATTCAATAAACCGAAAATGAACATTGGGTTTGAAGAGTTGTAGTTTATAGAACACTTAGCCAAACAGAATATGATTTACTGTGAGAAAATAAAATCTGAACTTCATTATATTGGATTGCCAATTGAACTGATAACCCTGTTATGTCCAAAATAGTCTGTTTTGTCATTAATTAGAAAATAAGGATAAAAAATGTGATATTACATTAGCAGAGAATATCAAATAGGGTGGTTACTTCTTCGCGTAGTATTCTTTCGGAAGAAATAAAATTTTATGCGGTTGTATAAATCACAACACTTCAAGGTCAATATTCAATTTCAGTTTATTGAATGAGGTAGTTTTCTCAGTTGTTGAAAACTCAGTCGGCCCTTAATTTGTTATTTAGCGCAATAACGCTCCAATACAAAAGAAGTATCATTGCCTCGAAATTAAATAAAAATATTGAACATAATTAGTTGCCTAGGCCAAGGCAGAGTTTTTATTTGCCCTTGTTGGGGTTTAAATGAACCCGGAAGATATTCGCAATCTAGCAAGACTAAAAATGTATTATGGGGTGCTTATAAAACCGTGTAGGATAAGATTCCTTGCGATTTTACATAATTTTTGGGCCACTTCCGAGACGTGATGGAGGTGTAATGAAAATGTTCCAATGGTTCACAAATTATAAATAACTTAATTATTATTTAATTAGCCAAAAATAATTTTAAATTTAATTGATTTACTAATTATTTTTAAATTTTTCTCCATATCACAAATACTTAAGCATCAAAAATATGAATCACTACTTTTTAATCAAGTTTAATTGAATTTATTTGCATTACAGTTATGAATTTATTTATGAAATTTATATCAAATGAAACGTTATTTATAATTAAATTAAATAAGACAAAAGGAAAATCCAAAAAAATAATTTTCATTGGTTTTATATTACAACAAACATAAACGTTACCTAAAATTTTCTCATCACAATGACTAATGCATCAGATAGTAGTTTTTGGCAATTAAATAATGTTAAATCATAATATTTATTCTTCTGTAATGTTAAATAAATTTATATTAAATAAAATAAAATTATAAGATTGTTTCTTTTTTTTTAAAATTTGAAGTTTTCTAATGTTTTTTTTAATTTAATAAAGAAAAGCAGTTTTTTTAAAAACGGCTAAGCGGATTATTTTAATTTTGATCTTAAATGATTCTTGAAAGGTCCCCAAACAATACCCAATTTGAAATTTTCGAGTATGTTAAAGTCGGATTTAAAGTTCATTCAGGAACACCGTGACTGGTTTACTGGATTCAGGAGCAAGCTGTACAATACTCGGCGGAACAGATATTTGTGCTTTGTTGAAGAGGTTAGGCCTGGAATTAGTATCCATTAATTCAAAAATCAAAACAGCTGATGGAACAATTCATGAGGTCAAACATGCGGTGAACATGCCGTTCGTTGTGGAGGGAAAGTGCAGAGTACTTAAAGCATTGGTTATCCCATGAATCCCTAAAGATCTGATATGCGGCATTGATTTCTGGAAGGCTTTTGGGATCCGGCCGACAGTGGATAAGGTCGATGACGTTCTTGGTATTGGATGCGTCGACATTGTTAAAACAAATGGCACATGTAACCAGCATCATATGGAGATAGATCAAGAGAGAGCGTTAGAAGAAATCAAAACCTCATTTCTTGTGACTCATCCTGACCGGCTTGGTCATACGATAATGATTGAACATAATATTAACACGGCGGATGCAAAGGGAATAAAAACGAGAGCTCGACCCATCTCTCCATATATTCAGAAAAGCTTGAATCTTGAGTTGGATCGTATGATTCGGTTGGGAGTTGTAGAAGAAGCCGGACCTACTGAATGGGCACATCCAGTAGTTTGCGTTGCAAAACCATCGGGAAAAATTCGTTTCTGCCTGGATGCGCGGAGATTAAATGAGGTCACGGTGAAGGACACATACCCACTGCCATACATTAACAGGATTTTGGGTCAGCTAAGCGGTACAAAATACTTATCCAGTCTCGAGTTAAATGCAGCAAGTCGATCTAAAACGGCATTTATTGTGCCTGGAAGAGGCCTCTTCCAGTACAAGCGTATGCCGTTTGGGCTGTGTAATGCGAGCCAAACCCTTTGCCGATTAATGGACAAGGTTCTCGGAGTTGACTTGGAACTGAGAGTATTTGTTTACCTTGACGACATCATCGTGATGTCGCAGACGTTTAAGGAACATATTGAACTATTGAAAGAGGTAGCCAAACGTTTGCGGAAGGCTAATCTTTCGATTAGTTAAGAGAAATTACGATTCTGTCTCAAGGAGATCAAGTATCTCGGATATATCCTCGACGAGTATGGTTAAGAGTGGACCCCGAGAAAATTACCGGGATTATGAATTTTCCCACACCCAAAACCGTTAAAGAAGTTCGAAGATTAATAGGGATGGCTGGCTGGTATCGGCGATTTATCCCCGATTTCTCGACAGTGACCGCACCAATCACAAACCTATTAAGTAAAGCAGCAAATAACAAGTTTCAGTAGAATGCCGCAGCTAACGACGCTTTCATCCAATTACAAGGTTTACTGGTATCTGCCCCGATCCTAGTAAACCCAGATTTTACAAAGATTTTCACCATTCAGACAGATACATCAGATACGGGCATTGGAGCAGTTTTAACGCAGGAAGTAGACGGTAATGAGCGTGTCATAGCTTACATGAGTCAAAAACTGACATCCTCGCAAAGGAAGTATCCAGCAACAGAACGTGAGTGTTTGGCCGTGGTGTTGGCCATTGAAAAGTTCAGGCCGTACATAGATGGTGTCAAATTTAAAGTAATAACGGACTGTGCTTCACTGGTTTGGTTAAGAAATCTAAAGGATCCGGCTTCCAGATTGGCTCGCTGGTCAATGCGTCTACAAGGACACGATTTCGAACTCCTTCATAGAAAGGGCAAATTAAATGTGGTCCCTGACGCGTTATCTCGCGCGGTGGAGTCAATTGAAGTAGATGTGGAGAAGCAGGAAGATGAATCATATCACAAGATCAAAAAGGGTATCATTGAATCACCAGACAAGGAACACATGATTGGGATTGGAAATTATATGTACCCCTGTCTGAGCGAAAGACAGTAATGTTTAACAACCACGATCATGCTTTAGCTGCACATCTTGGATTTTACAAAACGCTAGAATGCATCCAACAGCAACGCTATTGGCCGAAGATGGCTAGGGATGTGCGTCAATACGTCAAAGTGTGTGACAAGTGTCAAATAAACAAAGCGAAGTGTGATATATCGAAGGTACCTATGGGTGAGCCAAGAGTACCAAACCGGTCTTGGGAAGTAATTGCCGTGGATTATATGGGGCCGTATCCTCGATCAAAAACCGGAAACTAATACTTGTTGGTAATAATTGATGTTTTTAGCAAATTTGTCATGCTTAAGGCTATTAGAAGGGCTGAAGCGGTTTCTCTGACTAAATACTTGGAGGAAAGTATATTCCTGGTATTTGGGGTGCCCTCGACTCTGATATCGAACAACGACAGCCAATTTATTTCGAGACATTTCAAGGCTTTCTTAAAAACAATACAATGTGGATCACTGGCTTAATGCGAATTATCATCCGCAAGCTAACCCTGCAGAGAGAGTAAATCGGAGTATTTTGTCGGCAATACGAAGTTATCTGAACGAAGACTATCGCAATTGGGAGACAAATATTGCTCATATACAACGAATCTTCCAAATAAACACCTTATTGTGTGAATTTTGGTAGAAACATGGTGACTTCTGGCGCGCGGAAGGAAATCATGGACCACAATAAGTTGTATTCATACCAGGAAGCACATATGTTGAAGATGTCGGAGATCCATAAAGCAGTGGCAGAGAATGTGACCAAAGCGTATGGCCAATATTCTAAACATTATAACCTTAGGACACGGCCGAGACAATTTGCGCTAGGTGATATAGTCTTGAAAAAGGCATTTAGGCAGTCTCGCGCTGCTGAAAAGTACAACGCGAAATTCGACTCAGTCTATGAGAAATGTAGGGTAAAATACAACATAGGGTTAAATACGTATGAATTGGAGACTTTAGACGGTAAAAAAATCGGTCGATTTCACGCAAATGATATTCGGGAATATCATCAACCACGGTGAATTAGTTGTATCAATGAGATTAATATCGGGTAACAGGTGTGAGGAAAATCATATTGGGAATGAAATCTGTTTGTATTTTCATGTTTGAAATTTAAGTAGTTACTTTTTACGAAAATTTTTTGAAATTAATTTTATTTCAAAAAATTTTCGCATTAATCAAGGCCATCATTGCTAAATTATTCCAAATCATTGCTAAATTATTCCAAATAAATCATTAAACTGTGCATAATTGCGTTTTTAATTATTAGTGAACTATAACTGCACGTACACACTGTTACGGCCACCGTAATGGAGATAAACCAACGGACATTATTTGAATTATATAATTATTAATTAATGCCATCTGTAGGTCTATAGTATTACTAAAAATATTATTTCCCTTTCATTTTAACTAATGCCATCTAGGGATGGACATTCCTATTGTGTATCAAGAAACCGAACGCATTAATCGCTGTCAAGTAAGAAGATGAAATAAAATAAACGTTTATTCGCAGTAAAACTTTTGTACGAACAAGAGGTGTTTTATTTTCGCTACCATTAATTTTACTTTGTGCTGAAGCGCAAACAATGGTGCCAGAAACCCGAGAAACGATTGGGGAACGATGATATTCAGTCTAATAAATAATAAAATTGGTACTATTTTGTACGAAGCAAAGTTGTAAATTAAAAGTTAAAAGCAAAATTGTAAACGAAAAAGGCGCGGTATATTCGCGTGTAGCGATATATAAAAAAGGAAAAAGAGTATTGGGGCACGGCGGCAACACGAGCGCTATTGTAGAATTTTGAGGGTGATATCAGAAAGGAAAAGGGTAAGATGATTTTTTATTGTATGGGAAAAGGGGCATTATTGAGAGGTATTTTGGCGATTTTTTGTGAAAACGGTCAAGTTTGGCGCGTTACAGTGTAAGAAAATATTGCGGTAAAGAAAATATTGCGGGAAAGAATAAAAATTAAAACGAGGTTAACGGTAAAGAAAATAAGGCGGTAAATAAATGTAAAAAAAGGAGAAAAGTGGGAAAAGATAAAAATGAAACGAAAAAATAGGTATCGTCTAGGTGTAAGGTTGTAAGCCCGAAGAAATTCGTGCCGTTGCCAATCGGGGGTCCATGAAGGTTGAGTAGTCTTAGTAAAGTAACTGTTCTAGTCATTTATTTCATACCCCTTAATTGTAATTGTGTAGTATTGTGTGGCCACACATGCTTGATCGCTCTGCCGGATTGAATCCACGGGGTAAGTTGCAAGGGTTGTTCACGTGTCATATGGAGGCGCACGATGTTCTAAGTTTTTAAAAGTTGAATATTATTCTCGTGTTGTATGTTTCGCAAGATGATTTGAGTTATAATAGTTAAATATTTGTTTTGTGTTAACTTGGAATTATGTTTTGACTTGGAATTATAAAGGAAAGAAGTTCAGTAAAAGGACTGGCTAACACTAATCTTTTATTGAGTTTAATTTTATAGAGTAGCAGAATGGACGATGAAGCATCTCCAGAAGTGTACGCGGAAGATTGCGAAATGTTTGATGAGGAAAAGGAATCCAAGCAGTTGAATCAAGAACGGTTATATGTTCTAAGAGAGCAACATATTGAGTCACTGGAACGTTTCTTTTCTGAAATATCGAATGAGGAAGTTTTTCAACTATTGACGGTTACCGAATTAAATATACGTCAAGAAAGGCTGGGAAAGCATTTCGAATTATTCGAGAAAGCAGACTTGCGGTATCGATAAGGCAACATCTTGGTCACGAGCGGCGTTTACATTGAATTAGAAAGAAGATTTATGTCTGCAATAAGTAAAATCCAGGATAGGATCGGGAAGCAAGTTGGTATTGAGCAAGGTGGTAGTTGCTCGATAGGAAAAGTTTACAGAGAACGATTAACCGCGGTAATTAGAATGGAACCTAGTGGGCCCCCTAGGATAGGGAAGTTTAGCGGGATCCAGCCGAATGGCCGGCATTTCGGGATTTGTTCTTGGCTGAGGGGCTGAGGTCCATGATAAGAGTTATGACCCAGTCATCAAGCTGCTTTATTTACGGGAGGCCTGTGTAGGAAAGGCTGCGTTGGCATTAGGTCCATGGCAACTTACCCGGGACAATTATGAAGCAGCATGGGAAATAATGATGAAGGCATACAATGAACGTGAAACCCATGATTCCTTGCGGGTGATACTAGACTCCTTAAATAATGGAATCAGACAACTGGATACCATTGTAAAGCCGGAGCAATTGTGGGATCGAGCAATATCGCAATCAGGTTGGTGAAGGCCGCAATATCGTAATCAGGTTGGTGAAGTTTTTTGATGTCTAATCAAAGAGGCGATAGGAATTTGAAGGGGAATGACTTGAATGGTCATGCGAAGGCAATGTTGTAAAAGTAAAATAACGCCACCTAGTTAATGGGCGATGTCCATAATCATCGAAGTGTTTATTGGACGAGATGACAAAGCAAGAGTATGCATGGTAAAGACGGAGAAATGCAAATAGTACGGCTGATCAATCAATTATGTTTACTACCAATGGAGAAAGAAGCAGTCAAATCTGATGCTGGGTTTCCTTAGGGTTTTTTAATGGAAGTTTTCCCTAAGGTTTTCCCAGTGTCCTAGAGCAAATACTGGATGTTGATTATGAAAATTTGTATAAGAAAAGAGCATGTTGTACCGCCTAGTTGTATTAGAATTGGCTAAAGGAATTATTCGACATGGTAACGGGAACCACTATGAGGTTATCTTGTTCGTTTAGCCGGCCAGGATGTTACGGCCACCGTAATGGAGATAAACCAACGGACATTATTTGAATTAACGGATTATCTGAATTATATAATTTTAATGCCATCTGTAGTTCTCTAGTATTACTAAAAATATTATTTCTCTCTCATGTTAACTAATGCCATCTATTGATGGACTTTCCTATTATTAAGAAACCGAACGCATTAATCGCTGTCAAGAAAGAGGATAAAATAAAATAAACGTTTAATCGCAATAGAACCTTTGTACAAACAAAAAGTAAGAGTTCCTTCCTTATTGGCCTTATTTCAGAACTTCATGTAAAAGTCATTTTTGGAATTCTATTTCCGTCGTACATGCAGAATTTTATCATAATCGATTAAGAAACTGCTAAGTCCTTCCCACTTGATCATTTTCCAGATATAATATGGGAAATTCAAATTTTCTACATTCGGATATAAGGGACAATATTATACTTATATAAAAAAAAGTCGAAACCCGGGAAATTCCGAGATTTCCCAATCAGATGGGATCCCGGGATCCCGTTTTGAGAAACCATACTTTTGATGTTTTTTCTATTTTCCAAGATAGATTTTAATTAAAAAAAAAATAAAATGAACTTTGATTCGTTATGTCAACGTCGGCCAAAATGATTTAAATATAATTATTCCTGCCCCCCTCCCCTCCTCTCCCAGAATAAACAACTTTGTCTTAGAACGTTGTTTTCTACCAAACTTTATTTTTTAGATATTTTATTTCGAAACATTTAGATCGTTTAATTTAAATAGTTCACCATTTTTGTATACCCTGTTAAAGTTACTCGATAGTTTACAGTCGAACGTAATAAAAATGTCGGTAATGCAGATAGTGTCTTGGTTATCTCAGCCGAAAGTTACTAGCCGATATATTTCAGCCGAAACATATTTCATATAAAAAATTGAAAAATTGTCAAAACAACCTATAAACTGGTGTTCCCATAGAGTATCTAATTTTAGATTATCACAGCTTATTATAAAAACTTTGCGTTAAATTTCATGGGAAGAGCATAATATACCATTTCAAAATTTGTAAAAATTCAAACCTTTAAAGTGTCATGTCGAAAAATTGGTGTTAGTGGAATTAGTTTATCTAGCCAACAATTATCCCTACAAATATTATCATGAGTGGGAATCTGAGAAAATTCGTTTGATTGAAAGGTCCACATAAAATTTAAAACTGTCATATTTGGAATGTATGTATGTAGTTTAATAAAAGTGCCTAGCCAATAGTTAACACTAGCAAAAATTATGAGGTTAAGTTTCATTTGGAGAGCCCGTGAAAACCGGTTTGAATAACTTGGGTACTGTCAGTTATACACACTAATTGAAATACTTTTCAGATATGACGCTGTTAGCGCCACCACAGAATACGCGACCGGTGCGAGGCCTGGTGGTGAACACATTGAAGCAACAAATTTACAGTCATCAGGCAACACTAAAATAAAATAGAGAAAACGTCAAATTACACGACGTGTTTTTAGTAGTCTCTCTTCATCGTGTCAATCGCCAACAGACAACATCGTGTTCATCGAAATTACAAGTGGCCATCTTCTCAATAATAGTATTCACAATTAATCGCACAATATTAACGTAATAATTAATAACACAGCCACACAAAAAAAAAAATTTTTTTTTGCCCTGCAGGTCTGACTATGTATTCTATATGTTTTTGGGGGGTCCCATTTGAAACTCGATATTTCAAAACGCGATATTTCAAAATGCGATATGGTACAAAACGTGATATGGTACAAAACGCGATATTTCAAAATGCGATATTTCAAAACTCGATACGGTACAAAACGCGATATGGTACAAAACGAGATATTTCAAAACGCGATTTCCTAGTTCTCATCGTACATGTTCAATTTCATCATTTTGGTGAAGGGAAATTTTATTAAATGAAGGAAGATTAATAGATATTATTATTTTAAAATTTTAATTTTAAAATATCCCGTTTTGTACCAAATCGCGTTTTGAAATATCGCATTTTGAAATATCGCGTTTTGTACCATATCGCGTTTCGTCATATCGCGTTTTGAAATATCGCGTTTTAAAATATCGCATTTCGAGCAGATCCCGTTTTTGGCGTCGCTGAATCCGAATCCAAGGTCGGTTTAACCCTAGCACGTCAGGGTTTGGCGATAACCTCAAAAAACCAACTAAATAAGGATTTTCAGCCCTTTTAAATGTATATAACTCTATAACTCCTAAAACCTATAAACCCATAACCTCATAACCCAATAACCCTGTAACCCCGTCATCAAAATACTGAAACAGTATCGCTTAATCTTCCACCGCGAAACTATTCGTAGCGAATATCGTCATCATTCTTCACTAAAGTCCCCAAGGTTCTCAGGAAATTTATCGAGGTGGGAATGAAGAAAATGAAGTTTCAAATTCATATTACATTGAAGCTTCTGAAAGTCAGTTAATCATTTTTTCAACTAATTGTTTGTAATGAGGGCTTTTTTTATTGCCAAGGAAATTTTGAGCAACTGCTTTGAAGCTTTGCCAGGAGATTTTTTTTCTGATTCATTGTACTAGTGAAGGCAGTATGTCGGAACATCGTTCTGATCTGAGGGCCATCGAAAACCCCTTCTTTCAATTTTGCCTCAGACAACTTCGAACATTTATCAACGAGATTTTTGAAGCAGGCTCTAGATTTATCAAGCGCTTTAACGTATTGCTTCATTAGACCAAGCTTGATGTGAAGGGGAGGGATAAGAATTTTGCTTGGATCAACTAGCAATTTGTGGATGATATTCCGAGAACCAGGGGTGAATGATGTTCTGGTAGGCCAATTTTTTTTTCACATAATGGCTTTCACGATCACGACTGGCCCATAAGCATAAATGACATGGAAATTTTGTGAATCCTGACTGTTGTCCAAGTAAAATCGTTATAATCTTAAGATCACCGCAAAGTTGCCATCTATGAGTCTCGTAATCAATTTTTTGCAGTAGAATATCCATGTCCACTCTTTGGCATCATAACAATTTGGATTTAGTTCGTTAATGAGACCTACAATCAAGAGAATGATCATCATCTTTTAAAAAATACTGTCGAAATTGCATCTCTCTGTTTCTATAAAAAGAAACTTTCGTCTTTGGCTCCAACAGATTTCTTTCTTTAAGAAAGGGTGCTACAAATTCTGAACCATCCTTTGCTAATCCTAAATTCCGTACAAGATCGTTTAACGCAGCTTGCGATATCAATTTTGGATTTTTGAAGCTTAAGCCATCATCCATGTCACTATCCGTCTCATCACTCATCTCAAATGCCAGCAATTGTCTCGGGTGGATGCACATGACTGACATTACAAGTGCGACTGTCCTCGACTGGAGCTAATACTGGAGCTACAACAGATGAAGCACTAATGTACACGATTTTTGTTTTGTTTTTACTACTATACCCCTGGATATTATTGCAACAATAAAAATAGTCATCAGCACTTGAAGGGCGTTTCCATATCGTCGGAACGGAAAACGCGCTGTTCTATTTATTTTTTTCCTTCTTTCATCTGCCGAACATTTTTCGACAACAGTTACAGATGATGTTCGGAGCCCATCATTTAATCCCTGACTCATCCATATCGAAACCAAAAATATCTTTGTAAGTCTCTCGAATATAATTATCGATGACTTTTCGTAGAGAACACACTTCAAATTTTGAGCATACATGACAGAACACATTGTGCTCCGATTCACAATTGTGTTCTGGCAAGATAACTTTGCTCTTTTTTCTTGTAGTCCTAATGTAGAGCCAATGTAGAGTGACCAAGTCACCAACCAATGTTGAGCTGCGGTCGCTTGATGACGACGCCTGCGGGCCCGCTTTCCCATCCTGACCAGCCGCCGATACTAGGTATCCGACTCCCTGCATCGTAACGCACTTTCTCCGTATGCCTCAGCCTGGATATAGACACACGGGAAACGAGATTGTAGGGAATATGACGCATGTAAATTTTGTGAAATCTACGCCGAGGATGATTGAGCGATACTGTTTCAGTATTTTGATGTCGGGGTTATAGAGTTAATCGAAGATTCGATGGGCGAGCGAGTTTTAGATTTAACATCGTTTATGATTATCGGGTTTAACGGTTTTAGTAGATTTTAAAGTGTCTTTTGAGGTTATGGACAAACCCTGACGTAGTGGGATTAAAACCGACCCTGGATTCGGATTCAGCGACCCCAAAAACATACAGTAAACATAGTCAGACTCCGAGGCCGAATTTTTTGTGTGGCTGTGTAGTTAGAGTTATATTGTTATGGGGTTATGGTGTTATGTGGTTATAGGGTCATGGGCTCATGAGGTTATGGGGTCATACGTTTATAGGTTTTAGGGCTTGACCGTTCGAATTATAGATTTATATGCATTTAATGCTAAAAATTATCATTTACTAGATCTTTTGAGGTTGGTTATGTTGTTATGGGGTTATAAGGTTATTGGGTTATGAGATTATGGGTTTATAGGTTTTAGGAGTTAACCGTTCAAGTTATAGAGTTATATACTTTTAATAGTACTGAAAATCCTTATTTACTAGGTTTTTTGAGGTTATGGCCAAACCCTGACGTATAGTCAGACCTCCCAGGCGAAAAATTTATTTTTTGTGTGGCTGTGTAATTAATCAAAATACATACGAACTAAAAAATGAATTATCAATAAATTAGACTCTAATAGAAATCGATTCAAGTGAATACTCTCGTTTCTGCACAATCGCCAATCCGCTCACCCCATCGTGGTTAACAGACGCTTTAAAGGTTGAATTTATAGAATTTTTTTTTAATTTTGGGCTCCCCACATGAAACTAGATTTGACAATTTTTTTGGGGATAATTGTTGGCTAGTTACACTAATTGAAATACTTTCCAGACAAGACACTTGAAGGCTTGCATTTATACAAATTTTTAAATTTTATATTTGGCTCTTCTCATGAAACTTAACGTGTATAATTGCAATGACAAAAATGAGCTTATTCAGGCTAAAGATCACTTCATGAAAATATCAATTTATATGTTGTTTTGTTATATAAAATATGTTTCGGCTGAAAACTTTCGGCTAACTTTAACTTTTTTGTATATTGAGTGCATTGATACATATATATTGATTGCATAAATATTGGGCATATAACTATTTGAATTGGGTTCACAAAAGGGTTCAACTGTATAAATTAAAATTTAACTTACTTGTCTGTATATTGTGTGAGCCGTACATAAGCAATACACGCTGCATCTTCACCGAGTAAATGTACGTGAGGATTTAAGATTGTTGTATTTATAGCTTTGCAATTTTTACCTAGAACTGTTTTCAAAATTTTAAAATAGTCATTTAATTTACAAAGCACAGAATATTAAAAATACCATTTTCAAAGTAAAATTTATGGAAATCCATTCCTTCAACCAAATTGCCCAATGCTTCAGGTTCAAATGCAGTCAAATGTGGATCACAAATTTTTCTATTAAATAAAAATAAAAGAAACGATTATTAAACAAATGATTAAATTCATCGCCTTACAATTTAATTACGTGTACGCATCAAAGTCTCCATTGTTGATCGCCTCAATCAACTGTTCGGTCATTTTTATAATTTCTTGGCGGCGTGCTTTAATAAAATTGAAATAAACACGACATATTATCATTTTACTTTCAAGCAAATTATTTATCTTCACAATAATAATTAACAAAGCCCAAATTTAATAAATTAATTAGTTTAGATTAATTTCATGAAGTTGCTGGCTACAAATTTTTCTTTTTTTTATTCATAATTTTTAATTTTGACGATAAATTATGATGGTGGATGAAAAATGGTTGCTATATGTATATATATGCAATACTAAATTGAAAATTGATTATAAATATGTATTAAATATAAAAAAAGAAACAAAAACCCACTCTCAATAATAAGAAATATTACGCTTTTCACAAAATAAAACTTAAAACTATTTCAAAAATTTTGTCTGTTTATGTATTTTGATTTATTATGAAGTATTTGTGGAACTGTTTCCTGCCTTGCTCCAAACATGATAAAAATCGCCGAATGACCGATCAAAATGGCCTAAAATAATTGTTCCTCACGATTCGTTGAGTATTCGGGTGGGATTGAGTATAAAAACAAAATTAAAAATTATTAAATTTTCCTTTTTTAACCTTATTATCCTTCTGTTACAATCAACACAAAAATAATAGAGATACATATATACAAAATATAAAATAAAATTCAAAATTACTAAAAATACAACAAAAAGTGGGAAATGTTATTTAAATTTAATTTAATTTGACTTTGATTAAGTTTAAGTTTTGGTTTTGAAATTTATTCCCACAAATTATTTTGGTTTCAACACTTTGTTTATCAAATTTCTAACAAACACTAACTTTATATAAAAACAAAACTGCTTTTACGCCCTATTTTTTGTGTCTACGTCACTTGGGAATCTCCTCTCCCCTCCGTGATACAGCCCATCTTTTTTACAAAAAAAAAAAAAAAATATCGAGAATCACAAAATAAAAGAGAAGAAGAATTTATTGAAGAAAAAGACAAAAAACATATATATGATAAGGAAAAAAAAATAAAGAGGGAGAGGAGATTCACAAGTCACGTATGCACAAAAAATTTGATTTTAATATAATTTTTGTTGGTGTTTGCTAGAGATTTGATAAAGGAGTAACATCTAAAAATAAATATCACATTAAGAAAGTGTCAACACCAAAATAATTGTGTTTTTTATATAAAATCTTTAAATTTTAATTGCATCTTTCATTTGTATGCCTAAATACACGTTAAGCGGAAGGATTTTGTGGTACTGTGAATTAAGCTAGCAAGCCACATTCTAGTGGTTGCCGGTTCCATTATGGATCCGTTCCATAGGTGGAGTCGCGAAGGATCGCCATTTTGGGATTCCCTGGCCGAGTTGGATGTATTGTGCTAACTTCCATGGCTTTGGATTGGATTCAAATCAAAATGTTATATTGAAACTTAGTCGAAAGACCCAGGTGGCGAAACCATACTGCCGCTGATTTAAATTGTTCCCAAAATTTATACTTTTTAAGAAGCGAATACAGCCATCTATCGGAAAACATCGAAACGGAAAAATACGACGGCAAGAACTCGCAATTCGTATATCAAGACAACATCAGTAGACTCTATACAATTTTATTGAATCAACCTATGTAAATCAACACAATTCACATTTAATTAATCCTACTATACTAAAGTTTATTGATTATTCCTAACCTAAAAACCAATTTATGTACATGTGTCATTCACTAGACAATAATACATAAAAACCCATCGAATTTAACAACAATATAGTCGTTTATCAAAATAAATGAACTAAAATGGAGGTGTACCCAATTCCAGGTGATGAGAACTGTCTTCTCAAAGAACAAATGACAAAGGACAAAGGACAAATGGTGCAACGGTGTGTGCATCATTGCCTGCACAAGTGAAAAAATACCTCACGGCAAAAGCACCAAAAAGGCCGATAAAATGAAGAGCAAATATCAGCCATTTGTCAGTCTGGACGGAAGAAGAGGAGGTCAAGAAGGCAAATCCGCGCTTTCACAGTCGTGACAACGTAAAATAATAATAATAAAAAATTACAGATTCATTTGCATCTTACTAAGGCCATTGACATGAGCCTGATTCAGGAGGTTAAGGGATTACCTAACCAAGTGGGTTATGGTGGATATGTTGGGAGAAATGGGCAAATAGGAGGCTACAATGGCCTCCGTCCACATTTCTTGTGACACAGTAAACGGGGTTGGATTACTTGATAGGATGTGATGCAAATGCATACCATACGGTATCGGGTAACAGTGACATCAACAATAGAGGTCAGTACCTTTTTGATTTATTGATGGCTAACAATGTGGCCTTTATAAATCGAAGGCAAAAACCTATTTTCAAAAATGCGATTAGGCTAGAAGTCCTAGATTTGATGCTTGCCAGTTCGCATTTGAGTTTTTAAAGAAATGCCCTCAATTATAGGAAACATAGAGTCGGAGGGGTTCATTCCAATTAAGGATTTTAATTCCCAGTAACGTGAGATAAGGCATTGGCTCTTTAAAACCGAGTCTGCTGGATGGAATGGTATTTTTCCAGCATTACTATAGAATGGTATTGAGAAAATTCTCTGATCCGTGGGTCATGGGTTCGCCAATATTGCACTTGAAACAACATTTACTTAATTCAGAATTCAGCCACTAAAGCTTTCTGGGCATGTCAGAGACTATGGTCACATACCCATCCATGGTATGGTGAACTAAAACTGAGGATAAAGGAGCGGAAACGTTACTGAATAAGGTTCAATGCTTATACAGGTACTACGGTGAGTCATCTGAGAATCCTAAAGGAATTTCAATTAGGCCGTACCCATATCACAAAGATGCCTTCCGACTGTATGCCAACTAAACGAGACTTCCACATACCCTTCTGCATCTTTATGCCAGATAGGTCGATCTAAAACGGAAGATGCAGCATGGATAAGAATATATGGGAAGCCCCTTTCAAAGTCCTTGGATTTTTATGCTACTCTCTTCCCAGCAGAAATTCATTACGCAAGATAAATATTGTTTCAGACAGCTAAGCGGCCTTAAAGGCTCTTAAATCCTTTACCGTTAAGTCAAGACTGGTATGGGATTGTCTAACTACAGTTCAACAATTGGCTACCTCAAATAAGGTAACACTTATGTGGGTGCCAGAGCATACTGGAAATAGGATGGCCTTGCCCGCGTTGGTTCTTCCTCTCTCTTTATTGGGCCAGATCACTAAGGGGCACCTTAAAGCAGATAGCAAAAAGTCCTCCTACTGGCACAGAACTGTAGGTTTACGACAGGTGAATAGATTTAAATCGCCTTCGTAAACTAGAATCAAAGAGCTCCTCGTACTTACGAAACCTGAGTTGAGGGTAGTAACCGGCATCCCCACAGGTTTATTCCCTTCAGCTATCATCTTAAAAACGCCGGTCTAACAAAGCAATACGCAACCCTGATAACATTTCTTACTGTGTCGCCCTGTTCTGGTTTTCCCGGGGAAAATGAAATTTAGAATTGTTGATATTTTTCTAGCAGTTAAGAAGTCACCCTCCCCCCTAACCCATGCCCCTCTCCCCAAGGTAAATTCCGGTGATCGGGAATTTTATTCGGACAATCGAAACTATTACTGCAATGAGTTAAAGTGTTCACAACAATTGAGCGTTCTTCCAAGAGTTACTACACATCTAATTTGAAAGAAAGATCTGCATCTGACAGCAAACAAAATTCAATTTACACAAAAATTGAGTTCAACTGACGCTACCAGCTTATTGGAAACTTTGATACAATAATGGTGGCTTTTGCACGTATATGAAGTTATTTCAGGATTTCATCCCAGTAAATAAAAAAAAAATTCAATCAGGCAACCCTAGTAAAATTACAGCCAGATTTAATATTATATTAAGTTAGCCCAGCCGAAATTACATAATACCCAATCAAATAAAATCCGTATCACTGATATTTTTATGAATCAGGCTGTATCAAATATTTATAAAGTAATTTTATGATTTTAACTAGCACCTAAAAATTTATGGATGGTTACAAATACGTATTGGTTGATTTTGCCGAAAATAAAAATCTCTCGGATTAGTGATTAGTATTTTTATTTTAGAGATGGGGATACCATTAGCTTAATTTAAAAATTATTTCATGTACATCGCATTGTCCCAAGTACCCGAAATACAGCCATAGACTATGCGATTTGCGATCCAAACGAAGTACAAGTTTGAGCTCTGTTACAGCCAAAACCATGGTAAGAAAGACTATCAGGCAAATCCTGGTCATCCCTAAAATGTAATATTTTAGTTTTCTCACTCAAAAGTAAGTTGTGGGCTTTAAGCCAACACACAAACGAAAAATCGTCGGCAAATGCGGTCAGGAAGCCTGCAAAAGGACGACCGAAAATTCTATTTACGTAAATAAGGAATAACAGGGGTCCCAACACCGAGCCCTGAGGAACTCCTGTTGTAATTGATAGTTCACCATTTAGATGATGATTCACACGCACTACTTGGGATCCATCTGTAAATCATTCCGCGAAATCCACAGCAAAAACAGTTTCCTTAAAAAAATCGCAATGGTCCACTGTATCAAAAGCTTTAGTCATGTCGACAAACAGAGCAAATGACTTAAGCCCTAGATCGATGCTCCGACTTGTTTGTTCAAGAACTGTTAAAATAGCTTCTTCGATGTTTTTATTTTTCTAAACCCAAATTACAGTGGAGACAGAAAATTATTTTTATTCAGGAAAAATACCAACCTACTTTTCATAGCCTTTTCAAAAATTTTGGAAAAAATGGCAAGAAGAGAATGATAAACTCGATTTATCATTTTTTTAAAAAATTGGGATAACTACAGCTCGTTTTAAGGATAACGCAAAAATCCCTGTATTGACACTTAAATTCATGATGAAACTCAAGACATCCACAAGATAACAAGCCATCTTCTTAACTAAAACAATTATTTTTAAGCGAATTGACAATTGCATATAATTCACCCGAGCAGATTGGGGGAAAAAAAAAGCTTCTCGTCATATCGTAGTTTTCTGTTACTAATCTGTTTTTTACCGACTCGTCTAAAGTAACAGTAGAGCTACCTGATTCACCTACTCGCACAAAGAACTTGTTAAACTCATTTGCAATGGCTCTTGAATCCGATATAACATCACCCGACCTACATTTTAATTCTTCAATTTCGGCAGACTTGGCACGGCCATTCATCAAGTCATTGACTGACTTCCAGTTTTTCCTGTCATTAGTGCCGTTGGAATTAAACTGTTCAACGTAGAACTGCTTTTTCCTCTGACCTATCTTGGCATTAACATTGTCAAGTAGTTTGCGACTATAGTTAGCAAGCCTTATGTCAGATGGATGTTTGCTTGCAAGCTGGCATATTTTATTCCTCTTGCGTATATCATTTAATAGGAGGTCAGACGTCCAAGGCCTACGCTTGGCTCCTTTGCCTACTATTGCGATAGTTTTTAAGCAGTTTTTACAGTGACCATTTAGAATATTCAGAAAATATGGGAATTCTCCCATAACAGTTGGCCATAGTCAACGCGGACCAAAGAAACTAGTTTTTAAGAGACAGTGATCAGATATGTCCAAGTCTAAAACTTTGCATGAAACATTTCGGAAGTACCTCTGGTCAAACCTACAGAGTAAGTTATCGATACAGATGGCTGATGATTTGAAAATCCTAGTAGGCTCAGACACAAGAATATCAAGATCATTCCCTGACAGCACATCTAGTAAGTTATCGACATCTGAGTTTATTAATAAAAAATCCATATTAAAGTCGCCCATAATTATTATATTGGAGCTTGGTAAATCGGACAAGAGCCTAGTGAATTCCGCAATAAAATTAGAAATGACGAAAGAATTCAGTCTGTAAATGCAAAAGGCACATACTAGTTTGGACCATAACCTAAACGAAATACCTAAACCATCAAATGTGTTAAAATCGAGCTTAATATATTTACAATTCAACTCATTCCTAGCGTAAATTGCCACACCACCTAACCTGTAATCATCATTACACCGGCAAATAGAGTATAATTCTCCAGACTGAAATTCGTGATTTCGTCCTCATAGATCCAGATCTCCGAAAGACCAATCAACAATGATACACAATCAAATCTCTGTAATGACCTAGCCATAAGCAACTGCAACAAATGTAAGTTGGCGACGCAAGACGTAGCCAAAATAATTATAATAATAATAAAAAAACAATTCGAACGAAATAGTTGAAAATGCATAAAAACTATCATAATTACAAAAACAATAAATACACTAAGGAAATTCTGGTGAAATTCCACCATTTCATGACATAAAAGGATGTGCGAATTTACAGTAGTACAATATCCAGCCAAAAACATGAAAATAAACTGTTAGAATTACCTGAATAGAAAAATGGTACTAAAAAAATTTTAATTCCACTAAAAAGTTCATCGCAAAACAATCCGTCACTGGTCACGTATCCGTTGTCATATCTTAGAAATGCAAAATGGCGGATCCAATATGGCGGACAATTTAAAAAAATACATTGTTTTTTTTTCGTTCAATGATGAGGAGTCCATTACGACACACAAAGGGGCCTACAAGGTGAAGCGGCTCCAATTTGAAATTTCCACAGCACCCAGAATCTTTCAAAATTTCATTGAAAGTTTACTCTGTGGAATCGAAGTCGTCATCCCATATTTTGATGACGTTACGATTTGACGAAGCAGGATTACGTCTACCAAGAACAAATGTTCAATTGGGTGTGATATCGTATTGACGGAAGTGGTCTTCGTCCCACCGAAGACAAGATTGAGACAATTCGTAAGACGCCATCACCGACAGACAAGGTTGTATCACTCTTTTATAAAGGGCATAGCAACCATTGCTGAGCCCCTTCACCAGCTTCTCCATCAAAACACGAAATGGAAGTGGGGACCAATTCAGCAGCAGAGTGTTGACCAGTTAAAATTTGCACTTTCATCCGATAATGTGCTTATTCCCTATAATGAGCGATACGGCCAGATCGATAAGGAGGCCTTGTCGATTATTGCCGGTGTCAAAAAATTTCACCATTTCCTATATGGTCGGAATTTTACCATAGTGACTGATCACAAGCCACTTTTGGGGTTATTTAACCCTGAGAAGCCAACACCTCAAATTCTCTCTCCCAGGATGATGCCCAGGGAAGGAAAATGGAAACGCTGACGACCTCAGTCGACTACCAAACGTGATTGTTCCGGCCATTGAAGAGGAGGAGGTGATGATGAGAGACATACTACAACGTCCAGCTGTATTGGCGAGTAACATCGCCACGTCTACGAAGAAGGATCGAGTTTTTCTCAAGTTCTTTCTTGGTGCCTCAGGGGATGGTGACAATGGCGAAGGAAGTCGACGATCAATTCAAACCATTCTGGATACGTCGAACCGAATTAAGCTGTATGAAAGACTGCATACAAGACTGCAATATTGGTCGCCTTACATACCGCACACCCAGGAATTGGTGGCCGAAAATTGACGATGACATAGAAAAGCTTGTTCGATCATGCATATCATACCAAGAAAACCGTCCTGAAAATCCCCAAGCACTCATTCAATTTTGGGAAGAAGCGAAGAGGCCATGGTCCAGCGTACATGTTGATTTTGCGGGACCATTTCAAGACAAAGTATTTCATATTTTAGTCGACTCCTACTCCAAATGGTTGGAAGTGCAACTTGTATCTAGCACATCAACAAAATGTGCCCTCAACGCATTTCGTCCTATCTTCGCCACTCACGGCATTCCGGAGATGATCGTGAGTGATAATGGCACAGCGTTTATCTCAACTGACTTCCAGATGTTCTGTGACAATAACGGAATTCGACATACTCTAGTTGCTCCGTTCCATCCATTGTCAAACGGACAAGCGAAGCGAATGGTGCGCGAGACAAAAGACTACCTGAAGAAGGAGCCATCAGGAGATATCCATAAACGTGTGTCGACATTTCTTTTCCACCAGCACGCGACGCCGTCAATGAATATCGTCATCCAGATTCCCAAAAACGGACAGTTGGGAATCCTATGCCAAAGTGATATTCATTACTTTTTAACAATTATTGTTTTCCTGTTTTGGCAGTCTCACTATTATTCGAATTGAAATAATTAGTGAATTGAATACTATTCAAAGCTTCCCCTGAATTTTTAATAATTTAATATTCAAATTTATGTGTACCTTAAGTTATGTGGGAGGTCTGGCGTCTTCAGGAAGGGGTAATAAAGATGTGTACCAGTTCCGTAACCTTCCTTTAAGGTGAGCTCCAGCAGGCTGTTCTGGTCATATTTTAGGCAGTCCTGTCTATGGGCCCACGATCTGCGCGAGGGATAACTTTAGCATGATTCGCAAGTGTGCGTATTACCTCCGGAAACTGTTGGATCGTTTACCGAACAACAGGCTAAAATACGACGCTAAAGGATGGCATAAACCTTGAAAAAAAAACCAAGTCTAAGGTGAGATACGTGCGCCGAAGGATGAATGAACATGGGTTAGTTGGTCGCTAGCACGGAACTCCGGATACCAGGCGACCTCCGGTTTCAATCAGCCGTACCACGGTAAGAGGCGTTGCCGTGGTGGACCTTTCATTCCTCAAACAAATCAATATTTTATGGATTTATTTAATAATGAAAAAATAAGGGCGGTGCTCCTTCAAACGCACCAATCTCAGAAGACGCCAAGGACCATTCAGGCCCTGCTTCTGAGATTAAAAAATTAATTGAAAACTCTAGCACAGACGTAGTGAAAAGCTCTCCTATACATGGCACTATATTGCCTGAAATGGACACCCTATCCACGTTGATAACGGCCGAAATTAACAATGACCTTGAGGAATTGGAGCTCGAGGAGACAGCAAAGAGGAGAACACGCTTCAGTGGGGCCGCGAGGAGACGTCTGTCCCATCTAATTCGGTCAGGCGTCACTCGCGACGCTGCCTTGCAGCAATGTAAGGAAAAGATCAGGGACGACTCTACCCCCCTAGGGAATGCGGCAAAGAAAGGGAAAGTTTCCAGTCCTTCACCGAAGGCACTGGAAGCCGCCCCAAAAGCTGTAACTGAGGGCGATAATAAGAGAACAGGGCCGACACGGCTACAACTTATATAATGCGCTGAAGGCCATCAAGCTGGAGATTACCGACCAAGGCTTCCCGGAGATCGAACTGAGCATTGCCCAAATTCTGGCGATATGGTGATACAGGGCGCGATAATGAATACAGTGGCGGAGCTGCCGTTAAATGGTGCTAGCCCAAACTTCCTGGGATGTCGCACCAGAAATGGTTGGCTCACGGTCAACTGTGCCGATGAAGACACGGCACAGCGGCTTAGGGTCACAGTGCCCTCACTTAAACCATGGGACGTGGCATCTCTGAAGGCAGTTGGGGAGGAGGAGTTGCCCGCCCAAAAATTATGTTTATCTACCTGCCACGAGGTGGTAAGGACACAAACGAAGAGATACTGCGTCGTCTGGCGATCCAGAATAAGAACCTAAGACGCAGATTGGAGAATTATTGCGAGGAAGGAGCGAGAAGGCGAGCTACTCAAGGGCTCCAACTACAGAGTCAACTGGATGTTTGGTTCTGTACATTTCCGTCCAAAGAAGGAGGGGGCGGTGGATGCAGCCAGGGGGAGAGTGGCGGAGAGGCACCTTTTACTGAGAACTCTGGCCGTGGTGGTGGGGTCACTGGGCTGGAGGAGGCCAAGAGATCTGGCACCTCCGGAACAAGGAGACTGGCCAAACCGGACCAAGGAAGGAGGGGGAAAAGCCATGGGCTGACTCATAAAGGAAGGGCGGCTGTACAGCAACCTGCAACAAACAACCTAAATCGTCTTTTTATGATTAATGACTGGGATATTGCGCTCATACAGGAGCCTTGGACCAATAATGGGAAGATTAAAGGTTTTGCAGCCAATACAGGTAAGCTAGTCTACGACACGGCTGCTGAGGAATTGATCCAACTATCAGATTTGATGATAAGGACAATCGACTGTCGGAGGAATTTTACCATCAGGCTGCCGGATAGGGCACTGGTAGAGAATATTATCTCCTCCTATCTCCTTTAATGGGTCAAATACAGACGGGGGTACCGGTGCAGGGATAGTCGGGCCTGACCTAGAACTATGCATACCACTGGGTAGCACCCCAACAGTTTTTCAGGCAGAGAACCTTGCTATAGAGGTATGTGTGCTTCAATATCTCAAAAAAAAATATAAGAAGACCGAGATCTGTATAATCTCGAACAGCCAGGCAGTTCTGCTATCCTTAGGAGCTTCAGTGTTCAACTCCAAATTGATCTGGAGCTGCACCTGCAATTTATTAGAACTAGGTAAAGCAAACAAAGTCACCCTTTTGTGGTCTTCTGGTCACTCCACCATTAAGGGAAATGAGGCAGTAGACCGATGTGCAAAAATGGGAGCAAGCCGAGATTTCTTGGGTCCCAGTCCTAGTATTGCTTTTTCAAAAACCCATTTGGCAAATGGTATTAAGGACAAGGAGCAGAACTATAGGAAATTACTCTGGGAGTCCCCCATTGGGATGAGACAGGCCAAGAAATTACTCAGTTATAATATTATGCGTCTGGGAGAGGCACCGAGGATGGACCGCCAATCCCTAAGATCCATCTACATAAAATGGGAAGGTCCCTTACGGAGCAGTGCAGATTTTGTGACTGCGGTAAGGAGACATCGGAACACGTACTCTTCACATGCGATGCTATCATCCTAAAAAGATTCAAGTTTTTCAATGCGTACACAATCCAGTGGCCTGATGCCGACCCACTGGATATGCATCAAGTTTCAACTAAGAATCTCTAGGGACGCACAATAGGCCTCAATGGTCGTAGTGCTCTGGGCTACAAACATCCACCCTAATTATAAAAAAAAACTTATGTAGGATTGGCCTGTTTGATAAAATTGTCTACCATATTGGATCTGTCATTTTGAATTTCGAACATCTGACAGCGGAAACGCGATCGATAAGCGACCTCAAAAACTCAAGTAATTTATTTGTGATAAAAGCAGCTTACTCCTGTAAGGATTTTAGAATTTTTATTAAAATAAATTATTTAAAAAAGTACGATTTCACCCCCTAACAAATAGGGGATGGAAACCCTATATTCCAATTATTCAAGGATTACAAGAATTTTTTAAAAGAAACAATTTTCGTTTTGTTTTGTTGAAAAATATTGCGTAGAGGGTGAGTGGACCTTTGGGGTAGTTTTCACCCCCTAAACATGTTATTTCTCTACCGCACGCACTATGCAAAGTTTTATTCGAATCGGAGAGTGACACTTGAGTAGGTTTACTTGTAATACTAGTTTATATAGTCTGCAATCATTGGAAATGAAAACTTTCAGAGTTTTCGGATGGTATTGGAGTTATATTTTGTAAATTAGTGTATTGTACAATTTTAAGCTATCCGGGTCCCTTAGAAAGTACTTTTATTTATTGTGTAACGGTGTAAATGTAATAATTTATAAAATTTTAATATAGTTTAACATTACTAAGAACTAGGTGTGTTTTATGATATAACATTGAGGAAACTTCAAAATAAGTAACTAGAATTTATTCTCTAAAAATGTCTCTCATATAATTTATACATAAAATACACCTAAATATAAGTAAGATATTAAGCTTTATAGTAAAAAAAACTTACCTGCGCATTGAGTGGTCGTGGATTGGCAGGCCTTTGCTGGACATACAATCCTAATGTCTACACAATTTTAATGTTAGTTTTTCTTTGCTTTATTATTATTATTATTAATTTATTAATAAATTTAAAAAATAAGAAGAAAATTAATTTCTAAGAAACAAAAAAAAAAAATAAACAATCGAAAAATAAAAAAACGATTCAAATTAAATGAAAAAGGGTACTACGGTCGGATTGTTTATATTGTGTTACCCAAAAAAAGCGAATTGTTCTCTACAAATTTCCTTCAGAAACAGCTCTGTCTCTGGACCAAAAAAAACTACATCAACAACAACAATAGTATATGAATTGATACTGAATTTCTACGTCGATTTTCTACACTCAAGCTTTACAAAAAAAAAAAAAAAAAAAAAAATGAGAAATCAAAATATTTTCCTTACCCATCGATGAAGATTCCGTACTCGATTCACTTTCGTTTGACTCTTTCATCGAATCAATTGATGAAAATGTGAAAATATCATCTATCCAATCAAACACATTTCAAATGGGTAAAACCAAAATAAAGATCCCCCGGGAAAGAAATCATATATTAAATAAAAGCAAACAAATTGCATGCCCAAACTCAAAACTGCCGTATCAATTTTTTTATATTTAGAAGCAGTTCCATAAATTATTGTATTTAGTGTTATGTTAGGCACTGTTAGAAATCCTACTAAAAAATATATGTGTTTATAATGTACAGTACAATATTGGTAGTAAATAAAAAATTGAAGTAAAACTTGGGGAAATAAACTCTGAGAATTTAACCAATTGCCTTTATACTTGAATATTTCATATCATTAACTAATAATTAACAGTTTTTACACTTTCTGCCGTAGGCACTTGGCAAAACACAAAAGGTTTAAAAAATCACACGATCGATTTCGGCTTGTTAGGCCATCATCAGGAGTATCTACTAAATTGTAAAAATAAAAATGTAGTTATTTATATATATAGTTGGAAAAAGCAAAAAATGAAACAAAAATTTGTGGGAGTGGTAAACAATAAAAATGGTGAGAGCAATAAACATTAAAAATTAAAAGGGGGTGAGAACACAGGTAGCTATAAGTCAACGGCCGAATAACAAAATTCCAGATGTTCTTGTTGTTGTTTTTATTTTTTTATTTTTTTTTTTTTATAACCCGACGTATTAGTCATTTTATGGTATGGTATGAGTATGGGAATAAAACAGTGTGGGGTCGGTAATTGGTGAGAAACGGATTTCTCTCTGTTCGTTGAGGTTATTTTGGTTAAGAAATATAGCTTTTCGGATTTCGCCGCACCGGTGGCACAGTGGTTAGCATGCTTGCTTTAAGCTCAGTAGGTCCCGGGTTCGATTCCCGGCGGGTGATGAAAAAATCACGGCTGGTGATTGTAGGATCAATGAATTAATCACTCATTATCCGTTAAAAAAATGATTACGAAACTTCAACATGAAGTGGCCAAATCCCTCTATGGGATGTAGCGGCAGCGAAAAAATAAAATAATAAAAGAAAAACGAAAAGTAGACGTTTAGACAACTTAGAATCTTACAAAATCCGAAAAGCTATATTTTTTAACCAAAATATCCTCAACGAACAGAGAGAAATCCGTTTCTCACCAATTACCGACCCCGCACTGTTTTATTCCCATACTCATACCATCCCATAAAATGACTAATACGTCGGGTTAAAAAAAAAAATAAAAAATAATAAATAAAAATGGAATTTTGTTATTCGGCCGTTGACTAATCAATAATCAATAATCATATAGCTACCTGTGTTTAACTCACCCCCTTTTAATTTTTAATGTTTATTGCTCTCACCATTTTTATTGTTTACCACTCCCACATTTTTTATTTGTATATTTTTGTTTCATTTTTTGCTTTTTCCAACTATATATATAAATAACTACATTTTTATTTTTACAATTTAGTAGATACTCCTGATGATGGCCTAACAAGCCGAAATCGATCGAGTGATTTTTTAAACCTTTTGTAATTAACTCTGAGAATTTAACCAATCGCCTGTATTTAATAAATCTTGCCGAAAATTCGTCTTTATACTTAAATATTTCATATCATTAACTAATAACTAACAGTACCCTTTGGCCTCTTTTAATTAAGGCAGAAAGGCTTCAAATTGAATAAGGTATTTGAGCTTTGTTTTTATGAGAGACGAGATACGTAGTTATACTGTACATGTGCGTTTATAAAGAAAATGAATTATATTCAAATACAAAAGAGTGTTCATGAACATTTTTATATTCATTATTGCTCAAAACCTCAAAAAAAATTAAAAATTAAAGTTTAGTTTTCTTACAATTTTTAGAATATTAGCTTCATTCGCTTTTTTAGTTATTCTAACATCTAATAATGCAGTACCTAACATTATTACAACAAGACATATTTTGTTTAGAAAAAACAAATAATTTATGGAATTCCTCACATTTGTTAGTAGTACAAAAAAAAAAAAAAAAAATCCAGTATAATTATTCTGGTGCGCGTTTACAATCAAATTGGACGCGCAAACAATTTTCTCATTTTGGCAATTTTAAACTGAAAATTAATAAAAAATAAAATTAAAACATATAACCAAGAAAATACCTTGAACTGTTTGTAATAGATTAACCCCGATTTGAGGATTGCTATTGCTATTATTCATCAATTGATTATTTTCAGTGCCACTATTGCCACCAGACGTGTTTACACCACTCCCAACACCACTACTCCCGCAACTTACAATCACCCCACTATTTGGCACAATATTTGCGATTAATGTTGATAAACTTGTCGAGGTTCGAGGGGTTGTGGGATTACAAGTTGTAGTCAATATTGTTGTTGTTGATGTTAAATGATGTTGTTGTCCTGAAACTCCGCCTATTTTCATATGTAATTTTTATTTTAAGAAATTATCGAGATTTTAGTATATCTATAATCTATTTGGTAGTAGCTAAATTTTTGTTTTATTAATCATACACATTTACATGCAGCTTACAACACCTCATTTGGAAAAAAAAACCTCAAATCACACACATATTGTCGATAGTCCCAAAAACTCTGGTTTGACTTGTTGCAATAAGCGAATTCGTTCTGATCATCGATGGCTTAATTAACATCGACCATAACTAAACCCTGCTCAATCTGTGTTATTGTTACATCAAACAACTTCAAAAATACTCAAAATTTTACAAATTAGAGTCTTTCTTTTATTAGTTAAGCCATCGGATGAAACATTAATTTAATCTCAACTTATTTAAAGACAGTTTGAAGGAAAATTTTAAAAGCTCAAATATAAATTTTCTTTATTGAAAAATTTGAACATAAATTACGTGTAAATTTTGTGTTGTGTTACGAAACAAGAAAAACGAAAGCACATATTCGTAGTCGCCTTTGGTTAAACCAAAGCACCTAATGTAAATGTAAGGGGAATAGAAAGACAAAATCTTACAATAATGAATTATGATTCTGAAGAATAATTGATAAAATTTTTTATGTAGATATTTAATTATTATTTTATTAAAACCCCTTTATTTACAAACACATCTTATTAGACAAATCCAAGTCAGTCAAAAGACAGCTCCATGTATTTGGGACGAAGAGCCTTCAATGAAATTCCTTGTGGTCGTTATTGGTAACATGTATACAAGATGTCTTGGGTAAATACATAAATACATTAAGTATATAACCAGAGTGTATTGACTTAGCGAATTATATTCACTAACTCAAAATCAAAAAATCCAAGCAGAAATCTCATTTGTGTGTGTATCATGCCCACACGAATAATTACGAAGTTTAAAATTTGTCTGATTTAATATGAAAAAATGTTTTCGACAACAAATTATTTATTATTGTATACAGTAAAAACTGTGAGAGATGGAATTTTCCGGCATCCTGGTTCCAAAGGTTGCAAAAAAAAAATGTGTTAATAAATATGTACATAACCTAACTTATACATAATTGTAACCGTCGAGCAAAATTGTTAAGAAGATGGATTCAGAATTGTCCAGAGTAAGCAAATTACAAGGAATTGAAAACTGGAATCTATGGAAATTCCAGATTCAGATAATTTTGAAGTCAATTGAAGCATAGGACATAGTAAATGGCACAAACAAACAACCTACACCCGTGGGCACAGATGCGACGGCTGCTGAGAAAAAGGAAAATGCCAAAGAGATACGTAAATGGAATAAAACCGACGGGCTGGCGCAAAAGGTAACCGTTACCACAATATCTGAACAAACGATGATTCATATTTTGACCTCGGGGGATTCTGAGGCAATGTGGAAAAAGCTAACCAATATATATGAACAAAAATCAGAATCTACAATCCACATTTTACAGCAAAAGTGGTTTACATTGGCTAAAGATCATTCACACGATATTGCAGCACATATCTCAAAAATTGTATCTAATAGACCACAGGCAGTAATGACCAAAATTCTCCTAACTTTGCCACCAAATTTTGACCATTTTATCAGTGCCTGGGAATCAGCTACCACCGATAGAGCGTTGCCAACCTAACCTCGAGGTTAATAATTGAAAAGATGAGACAAAGTCAAAGAGAAGTAGAAGTTAATTCACTTGCTTCTAATGTAAGAGTAAGCAGTAACAATCATTTTTCCAAGAATAATATTGGTAACAAAAATACTCAGTATGTTAAGAATAAAACCGATGACCGGAAAAATACAAAAAGAAAACCTGGAAAATGTAATTGTTGTCATAAACCTGGACATTGGGCAGCAGAATGTTGGAACAATCCAGAAAGTAAACAATATAAATTTAAAAATTCCAAAGTTTCAGGAGAAGGAAGAGAGGTGAAGCTCTTATAAGCGAAGCATTTGCCTCAGTACAAAAGACAGCAAAAACTACAGTCAAGGCCTAGGATATGGAAACTAGAGTGGTTCATAAACGACACGCTAATGAAAGATGACATCAAAATAAAAATTGGAGACGGAGAAACCATTTCAGGCCAAGGTCGAGGTAGCATAAACATTTCAGCATTTAATGGAGAAAAATTAACAGAATGTCACCTTTCAAATGTACTCTACGTGCCTAAGCTGAAATACAATCTCTTTTCTGGCGGTATGGCTTTGGACAAAAATTTAACTCTAGAAGCTGATAAAAGAATCTGTAAATTCATTAAAGAAGACAAAACCATAGCTGTAGGTGAGAGACAAAACAAATTATTTGAAATGAAAATTAAGATAATGCCAATCGAAAATGGAAAAGAAAGTGCTGATGAATATCGAGCTCGTATTGCTGAGAAAAATTCCTTTCAAGAATCGCATCAAAAATTAGCTCATCAAAATTACACTCAGATTAAAAAGATTTTGAAAAATTATGACATTAATCCAAAAGGAGATGGCAAAATAGTCTGTGAGCCTTGCGCATTGAGTAAAATCCATCGACTACCTTTTCCTCAGCAAAGCAGTACAAAAACCAGTCGCATTGGCCAAATAATCCACGCAGATATGTGTGGACCACTACCAGAAGAGTCATTCACAGGTGCAAAGTATTTTCTTCTATTGAAGACGTACTGGAGTGTCTAAAAGACTATATAAAGAAAACAGAAAAACATTGCCCCAGAGGAATAGAAATTTTTAGATCTGACAATGGCCTGGAATTTGTCAATCAAGAAGAATATGGAATTTCTCATCAAAATTCAGTAGTCTATTGTCCGGAGCAAAATGGCAAAATAGAACGCGAAAACAGAACTGCTCGAACAATGTTACATGCTGCAAAATTTGAACTTAAATTCTGGGCAGAAGCAGTAAACATTGCCATTTATATTTTGAACTGCACAGGAACCATTGGCATTAAGAATCAATCACCATATGAAATTTGGTACAAGAAGCGACCGGATATTCAGGAATTCATATATTTGGAGAGAAAGTTTACGTGAAATTGCCTGAAAATAAAGTAAAGAAGCTAGACTTGAAAGGGGAAATAGGTTACTTTGTAGGCTATGGCGATACTGTAAAAGGTAACAGAGTTTGGATTCCAGAGGAAGACGATATTTTTGTCAGAAAACACATTATCTATACAGGAAAATTAATGGAATCTACTAAAGAAAATCAAAATCAAACACTATTGTATCTCCCTGAGGAAGAAAATACACAATTCAAAAATAGTCAGGCTGAAAGAAAAGAAGACGAGCAAATTGAAGAAAATTTAGAAAAACTTGAGTTACCTAACCAATTATCTGATTCAGAAAAAGAAAATGAGAAATTTTGTACGCCAGAAGCCGAAAGGAATATAGGAATACAACTAAGAGATCGATTTAAACTAAATAAACCCAAGAAATTAGAAGACTACGAAGTAGATTTAGATAATGTATGTGATTATTGCATTGTAAACCCAGAAGAACCGCTGACTTTTCAACAATCAGTAAATGATACGAATTCACAAGAGTGGAAACAAGCTATGGAGGAGGAAATGAATTCCTTAAAATCCAGCAAAGTGTTGGAGCTCGTTGAAGTACCAAAGAACTCGACCATAATTGAAAATAGGTGGGTTTATAAATTAAAAACTGATTCGCATGGAAATATACAAAAATTTAGAGCCAGATTAGTAGCCAAAGGCTTCTCTCACCGTGAAGGAATAGACTTCAACGAAACCTTTAGCCCTGTAGTAAGTGGACATGTATCTTGATTAGTTGTAGGCGACCTCCCCTATCTAAAAAATATTACTTTTTTCAAAAATTTAGAAGATAAGTGACTTAGGACAGACGTGATGCGTCCTTATATGCAGGTTCACATAAAGTTGGATATTTAAAAATTTCTAATTCAAGTGGAAATTTATTCGTGTTAGTAGAGGGCGACCTCCTCTACCTAAAAGACATTACTTTTTTCAAAAATCTAGAAGACAAGTGGCTTAGGACAGACGTGATGCGTCGCTATATGCATGTTCGCATAATGTTGGAAATTTAAAAATTTCTCAGTCTGGCCCAAAGATCGTACCCAAGTGGACATATATTTTTAAGGGTAGTGGGTGGGTGACCCCGTCTTTCTAAAAAATATTACAACTTGCCAAAATCTAGAAGATTAGGACTTAGGACAGGTACGATATTTGGGCCAGCCTGAGAAATTTTTTAATATTTAATTTTACGCGAACTTACATATATAGGGCAGTTAGCAACACGCCTGTAATAAGTTACTTATCTTCTAGATTATTGAAAGTTATAATTTATTTTAAATATGGGGATAGCATACTAAAGGTAGTATCTTTAATGAAGTCGTTATTATTCTTTTTCGATAGAGAGGACCTCCGACTTTCTGTAAAACATTTGGCTAAGATCTTTGGTTTATGTAGATTGAGTCATTTTTATGTTACTAATTTCTAATGAGCTTTAATTTTGTTAAATTGTTTCTTTGGACAATTTAAATTAAAACTTTAGATGTTTTTTTGTAAATTTCGATTAAACACAAATATTTTTTTACGTACAAATTCATATTAAAGAGAGATTTATTATTCTTACTAATACATGCTCAGAAAATTCAATTTTTAGGAAAAACTTCACACGTTTGTGCAGTCGCGTGAAGTTTGTCCTAAATTTTTGTTTTTGTAATTTTAGGACAAGTTTAGGACAAACTTCACGCTAATCATACTCCGAATTTTGAATGTCTTGAAATACATTTGAATACATATTTTCGTTGGCTGAAAAGGGTTGCGTTATGCAAGTCCAGTTGGATTAAGATGAGTGTTCATGCTCATTCAATTTGATAAAAAAGGTCCAAGAATAATAGCATATGGACGGAATGCGAGAAGCGATACTGCTAAACGGAAAAAGAGGCCCTGGTATTAGTTTGGGCAGTAGAATATCTTTATGTATACTTATATGGGAATGATGAGTTTGAATTGTTTACGGATCATAAACCATTAGAAGTCATTTCGTTAAAAAATCGAAACCTTGTGCGAGAATTGAAATTGGGTATTACGTCCCAAACAAGGAAAGTTAAATATCTCAGATCCTTTATCGCGACTTTGTGTAAATAATGGGCCAAAGAACGCATTTAATTCTGAAGAAACTAAACGCCAGATTGTAGAATATTTAAAACCCATAGCAATATCTCTTCGAGACATATTACAAAGGCAGTCAAATTTGGATGAGGAGATTTTAAAAGTAAAAGAAGGGATTTAACACAATAATTGGGTTGATGAAGTTGAACATTTTAAATTATTTCAGTCTGAATTTTGTTTTTATGGCGATATCTTACTAAGAGGAAATAAACTTGTTATTCCATTAAAAATGCGGGACTGAGTCCTGCAAGCAGCCAATGAATGTCATCCTGGCATTGCAGCTATAAAACGTAAACTTTTTCGTTATTTATTAACCGATTATGATGAAATTCAGATTACATGATGGAAGTGGGATTCTAAGATGAGTTTTAATTGAAGTTCTAGCATATGACCAATTAGGAGGGACTTGGCCGTTGAATGATGAAATGGGGTTCTAAAATGATATTTAAAATGAAGTTCTGAAATAAGGCCAATTAGGAATTAACTTAGTTGTTTCTTTACCGATTTTATTGTATCTATCGAATTTCATCATAATCAGCTTAGAAATAACTGAGTTTCTTCATAATTGGCCATATTCCAGAACTTTTTCTAAATATCATTTGTAGTCCTATTTTCATGTTACAAATCGAGTTTCATCATAATCGCCTAAAACTCATTTTAGAATTCCATTTCCGTCGTGCATGCCGAATTTCATCATAATCAGTAAAGAAACGGCTAAGTTCTTTCCTGATTGGCTATATTCCAGATTTTCATATAAAACTCATCTTAGGCTATTTGTGGAACCTATATTATTCCATAAGAAATTACATTAAAGAACTTTTCATACCAGGCGCCTCGCCTCGAAATTTTTAGTTACCACACATATGAAGCTGAGACCCTTTCATACCGGTGGCGTCGGCTTTGAACATTCTGTTACTATCAAATATTTTAGTTAGGTTCATTTTACACGTGAATTATATTGTAACCAACATATCAGTTAGATTTTTCGTTAAATATAAAACAGTTGTGACAAAAATGTGATTTGTACTACTTTAAAATGTCGCAGTCGAGTGTGGAACACATTGCCTTGGCTTTGTGTATAACTTCATTGCAATTCATTTTGATTTTTTTAAATTATCACTTAAAAATAAATTATTTCTCTAGCTCAAAGCCGAGACTTAAATAAGTTAGGTTCCACAAATAAGTATTCGTTTGGAAAACAGGCTGTTTTCCAAACGATACTTATAGATCATGTTTTCCGAAAGATTCAGCACCGTCAAAAAGAAGTACAGAGCGTTTGTCACTAGATGTCACCACACAATTAAAAAATATTTCTGACGTTTTTCAAATGGAGATAGTCAAAATCAATTTATTTATCACGTATTAATAATAATCACTTTTATAACCCGAAAAAATTTTTGTTTATAATTCACACATAAAAATGTCATAGTTTTTGACAGCAAATATTTAGTGACACCTAGTGGCATTATGTAAAAGTTTCTTGTGTTTTCGGAGTTCACCGAAAGATGGTAGCTGTTGCGGTTGTAGAAAATTTAACATTTAAACATGATCTATTGACTTATTTGGCCGCCATTTTAAATAAGTAAGTAGAGTCTATTATTATTGACTGATTATTTATTATTAGCGATTGACTGATTTGGGTGAAGCTAGGATGGTCTACAAACGAATGTTACCCCCATATGAAATTATCGATACTGAGTTGCTGACCGAGCATGTTCGCACGTCAATAGAAAATTCATATTTTTTCATCGTATCCGAGTTTGAGGAAAAATTTAAAGAATTGAAGGAGGCACGACGCAAGGCTCTTATAGGAGATGAAAAGCCAGATCATGCGAAGGTAATTCCGGCTACTGTTCATGCAAAGCTGCCCATCGTGGAGATCCCATCGATGTTTAGTGGCGATTACTTAAAGTAGAATAGATTTACTGGTACGTTTGAAGCCATCATTCATGACAGTCAATCGCTGAGTGACCAGACTAAATTTCAGTATTTGAAATTATCATTGAATGGTGTTGCTGCTAGTGCTATAGCTGCAGTGGAATTATCCGATGAGAACTACAAAATCGCCAGAAAAATTCTCCAGCATCATTTCGACAAACCGAACTTTATTTATGAGCAGCATATCCATGAGCTATTCGCTTTCAAATCGTTCGATCGGCCTGACCCAAAGAGATTGTTGGAATTACATGACCACTTTCGATCGCATCTCCATTCACTCGAAGCTCTGAAGAGACCTGTGAATCACTGGGACGATCTAATGGTGACGACACAATGGTTTCAAAATAGGATACGGAAACAAAGGCCAAATGGAATGACTCCGCTCCGTCGACTCATCTACCGACGTTGGATGATCCGTGCCATTTCCTCAGTTCTCGTGCTCATCGCTTGCCAACAGACCAACGTCACAAATTCGCCACAGAAGCCAAATCAAGAAAAAATCAAGATATCTTCGAAGCTAGATCGAATTTTTACAATCTGTTGAAAGTGTATGCCTGTCACAGATTGTAAATATTCGAGCTAGTTTTTGAGATATTTCAATTTTACTGAGCGTAAATATTCGTTTATATGAATTTTTAGTACATTATGAAAAAATCAAGATATCTTCGAAACTAGATCGAATTTTTACAATCTGTTGCAAGTGTATGATAGATAATAGTGTAGCCTATTATATGCCTGTCACAGATTGTAAATATTCGATAATCATTCGACGGTACCTACAAAACGCGAGATCTCAAAAATTTGTCTGCTGCTTTAAGATAATATTGAAACGGTTGGAACGTTTCAAGGCGGGGAGAATGTTGACGCGTATGCGCGCACATTTAGTATAAGCGCGTTTTTAATCTATGGACGTAAAAGGTACTAATTATTTTAATTGAGCTTCACAAATTACTACTATATCTTCACAAATGTTAATTCAATTACATTAAATGTCAAATGAATTTGTTAAGATGGTAAGTAATTTTCATAAATTAATGAACTAATTCTTTAAGGTGGAAAAATGGAAAATTAACAAGTTCTAGGATAGGTATTAATAAATTGTGTTTTTTGTGAATTATTGTAATGATGTTTTGTTTGTGTTTTGCAGATGTAAATACGGGAGCATTAGCAAGTGTTTTGATAAAAATTTGTTTTAAACAATAAATAACCCTGTAAATTACAAAGTTGATATTAACAGATTATAATCAAATTACGTAAATGTTATTAAAAATCGTCTTTCGTTTTTCTTGTTTTGTTCAAATGTTTCAATGATAAAAAATTCAAGTTTATCAAGCCCTGAAAATGGTCACAATCACACCGAAAATTCGGCTCTTTAAATAAGTAAAGATCTAAATTTTGTTCCTTGCTACAATATTTTATTTTCACTACCTAAATGTATTTTGTTTCGAAATACATATGTATTTAGTGTGCTAACATAAATACATAAATTAATAAGTTATGTACACAAGGAATCACATGCGTGCTTTTAAAGTTTATAATTATCTTAATTTTAACATGATGCCACGAGTATTGTGAAAGCAGTCCTTACGCGCCTCACTATTACTCGCTTCTCTTTATCTGAGAATACAAATACTATGCAGAAATACTTGTGGTTTGGATTAGCAACAAGGGGTTCTGGTTATATCGCGCATTCGGGAGCATTTTAGGAATACAACGGCTTTTATTTACACCCAAATGGTATAGCTCCTCACTAATACTTTGTGATCTAAGAGCCATCTTTGAATATCAATTATCAGGTCACGCTTTGAAATTAATCAAAAAATTGGTGAAAACCAAATGATTCACAATTTCAATATATCATTATAGTGCTTCTACCAAAAGGGCGTCGTATATACACAGTTTTTAAGGACTTATATATTATTAACACGTTAGTTTTAGGAAATTGGTAGGTTTTTATTATTATTTGTCATGCTTTTAACTACCGGACAGGACACACCACTGAACATACATAATTCGATTGTAGTACCCTTTGACGGAAAATAATTTTTATCTTTTTACTTTATTATTTATTTTTTTTAATAAGAATTTAAGGAAATTAAATAAACAAATTTAAAGATCATGTTTTTAAAAGGAAAAATAGATTGTTTGATTTATTTACATTCTTACCTTCAGCTTCTTTCAGAACGACCGTTGCACTCCGGTCAACTCCACCTTTTTTATCGTCTATTCACAAAAGAATAATTTTTGTTTTTAAATTAAAAAATTAAAACAAAATAAGAAAAAAAAAAAAATTATGTTGAGATTTTAAAGAGTAAATTCAAAAAAGAATAAACAATCGATCGATTATTGTTGATCAATTAAATCTATTATCGAACTCATCGATCGTTTGTCGTTATTGATGTATTGACTTGTTTGATTATATTTTTTTTTGACAAAATTTCAAATTATAGTATAATATATAAAAAAAGAAATAAAAGTAAGCTTTCAGACATACAAAAGAACTACTTTCTTTTGTTTATCTGGATTTATCTTGAGAGAATATTAGCAATCAATAAAAATAACATTTCCAGAATTACATTGATTCGAAAATTTTGCAGTACACACTCGTATATTTATTATTTTTTATATCCCAAAATTAAATTATAAAGGATCACAGGAAACGATATTTTTTATTTTCTTTAGTAATCTTTAGTCATGTTGTTTGTTTAATCTGAATGCATGCTTAGGATGGGATTTAATCATCACTCTAGGAATAATTATTGTTTCATAATGTTGTTTTATCTCGCTATATAATTCGAAAAATTATAAATCAGTTTACATACAATATGCTACCACAAAAAAATATGAGCATAGAACAGCTTAAAAATGTTATATAGGACTACAGATCATGTTTTCCGAAAGAGGCAGCACTAAAAAACGAATTTTAGTGTTATATCTTTGCCGAGAGATGTCACTAATTAGCAGTATTTGTAGAATAGTAGGTCATTTTTTTAACAGATGGCAACAGTGTTCTAAATTGAAAATGTAATAGGTGTGTACGCGTGTTTGTGGCCAACTAACATAATTTTAATTTATTTATTTAAACAACACAAATATTTTAATTTATTCAATTATTAATAACAATTTATATAAATATAAGTGATCATTTATAATAAATAAAAGGTTTTGTTGACAACATGCACAAACATGTTTTTGTTTTTAAAATTTGTGACAGTAAAAGCCAAAGAAATTGAACATATATAGAATGGAAACAATTGTTCCCCTATAATAAACTTTCTACTTCATGCGAAGCCAGTTGAAGAGGGACGATATATAAAAAATATATATGGTTGGTCTTGTTTGTATTATACATACATATATATTTATATATATATATATATATATATATATATATATATATATATATATATATATATATATATATATATATATACATATGGGCCGTTTCACGTCAACCGGGCCACCTCTATGCCCAAAATTTAAAGCAGCCAAAAAATTGTTTAAGAGCACTAATATTTTCGTTGAAACGTCTACTTTCGAATGCCGAGTGCCATTTTTTAAGAAAACAAGATGGTGGCTCAATATGGTGGGCTTACATCTATGTAATCATTGGTTCGTCTCATAGTGATCGTGTAACTTCTGAACGACATAACCGACTGAGGTCATATTCACACCATATATTTGTTTTGTCGAGGCGATGGTTCCTAGCTATGCTATTATCCGATAGATGGCGCTGTAGTAAAGTTATTATTAAATTCTATTATTATGGACCAGAATGACTCATATTCACTATATATGTTGATTTAGTGCCAATAAAGAAAATCACGAAATATTGGCCCAATAGGTGGCGCTGTGGTCGTTATTAAAAAATTTTATGTTTATAAACCGAAATGATCCATATTTACACAATATGTTCGCATGGTCTACAAAAATGTTTTAGTATAAGCTGCCGTCCAATAGATGGCACTATTTTTTGGTACAATCGAATTTTGATATATGGACATCATTTCTTTATGGTTTTCGACATACAAGCATCATTTGTCTGTGTTATTGCGTTATCAACTCAATATTTTGATTATTTATTGCTAAAAAAACGAATTTTATATCAATTATTAAAACAACAAGTGATATTGAGACTTTTCACGTCTACCGGGCCACCGCCGAGACCAAAATTTAAAGCATCCCAAAAATTTATTAAGGGCACGAATATTTCCGTTTAAACCTCTACTTTCGAATGCTTGGTGCCGATTTTGAAAAAAAACACGATGCCTGCTCAATATTGTGGTAAAAATAATAAACTCAGGAATAGTATTTTGTCTAATTAAGCTAAAAAACGGTCAAAATTGAGTAACTTTTTAGAGTAAAAAAAGGGAATTTTCACCACCATGGCTATAGGAATATTTATTAAAAACGCAAACACAAGTTTGCAGTAACTAATAGAGGCAGCAGTTTTGAAAAAATTAGATTGTCTGTAACTACCAGGACACAGACCTATAAATAATAACCCAAATACTTCGCTCACGGTCTAGATCCCGCAGCTCCGCCAATTACTCGCGGCGACACGGTAGATGCTGGTACCACACAAAGTTCGGTCCAGCTGCGAAAAAGTGTGTGCCGCCATGCGATTACAAAACGTCGCAACGACGTCGCAACGCATCAATAAAATTGATGACAATGGAGGTAGCTCAAAAAACTACCAGGATACAGGCGCGGGATCCCTATAAATAATAACCCAAATACTTCTCGTTTATTCGCATTCGGCCGAATAAATCGATACAACTTTTTAGTCGACACTGGCGCTGACCTTTCGGTTATTCCAGCTTTTAATTTTAAAAATGAATTCAATGTATTAAGACGTAATTCAAATCTACTTTTGTCGGCCGCCAATGGCACTAACATCCATACTTACGGCACAAAGTTGCTTCAGTTGGATTTAAGACTAAAACGAACATTCACGCATGCTTTCATTCTAGCTGCTGTGAATCGTCCTATCATTGGCGCCATTAGGGAATTTCCAGCTCCAAGCTCAATCAAGCATATTCAGTGATTCATCGGTACTCGCACCCGTTCACAGTCAGCTGGTAGTACTTCTACGTAAGCCCAAAACACCTAAGAATTTCTCTTGGACTGACGAATGTCAACAGGCATTCACGTCACATAAGGCTGAACTAGCGAAAACGACACTTCTTGCACATCCACTGAGCGATTCAAGGCTTAGTTTAACTACTGACGCATCAAACACTGCCGTTGGGGCAGTACTGCAACAGTATAACAATGAGTGTTGGGAGCCATTGGAATTTTTCTCAAAGAAACTTTCAGATGCAGAGAAGAAATATTCCGCATTTGATCGGGAATTACTCGCAATATATCTGGCAGTGAAACACTTCAGATATTTTGTCGAAGGTCGGGAATTTACTATATTTACTGATCATAAACCTCTGACTAGAGCAATTCAGTCTAAAACTGAACGTAATCCGAGGCAAGCTCGCCACTTGGATTATATTAGTCAATTTACCAGGGACATTCAGCATGTTCACGGACATGACAACGTTGTTGCAGATACACTCGACTTAAACAAAATTGCAATTTTACAAAAAACCGACCTAGAACTTCAGAATTTATTTTCTGTTTCCGAATGTCACTCTGGTTCATCAATGAAACTGGCGCTTTTTCAATTGCCTGGCCTTGAAATCATCTGCGAAACATCAACTGGGTACAATCGCCCATTTATCGTAGAATCACTGCGTTGAACCATCTTCGACACTTTACATAACATTTCGCATCCTGGTGTTCGTGCTACTCGTAAATTGATTACTGCTCGATATTTTTGGCCTAGTATGAACAAAGACGTAAGCCAATGGGCTCAGTCTTGTTTATCCTGCCAACTTGCCAAAGTCCAACGGCATACTAAATCTATCCCTGTACAATTCCAAATACCATCTGGTCGTTTTGTACATATCCATATAGATATTGTAGGAAGCCTACTGCATGACTATATGTCAGCTGCAACCATTGCCTTGATTTTTGACAACAATTACGTTTCACGATTCGGCGTGCAGAGTTAACAAAACTCCTTAGCTCACATCGTATTCGTACAACGGCGTACCATCCGCAAGCCAACGGCATGGTCGAACGCTCCCACCGGCAACTCAAAGCTGCATTAATGGCCAAAGGAAACACGATCAACTGGAGTTCGGAAATACCCATCGTATTACTGGGAATCCGAGCAACAGTAAAAGAAGATCTGAAGTGCTCACCAGCTGAAACGGTTTATGGACAAACCATCAAGCTACCAGGTGAGTTCTTCGTCGAAAATCGTCTTTTACCTCTACCAACCAGCGACACAGTCATCGACCAACTTCGTGACACAATGCAAAACCTTGTCCCGAAATCAACAAGATGACATTTTTGTTCCCAAGGCGCTTGCCGATTGTGATTTTGTGTTCATAAGGACAGATATAGTTCGCACAGGCTTATCCACTCCCTATGGAGGCCCGTTTAAAGTTATCAGACGCCTTCGGAAACAATTTACCGTCTCAATGGAAAAAATCAAACCATTTCAGTTGATCGGCTCAAACCGGCTTACGGCATACTGTGTTCCACTGATGAAAAATCAGTTCATCGCTCACATACACATGTTCCTTTCGCTGCCGAATACACTTTTCCTTTAGGGAGGGGGACTCACTTGCGGAGGAGTCCTGTAGCGACTCACGCACCGATTTATAAAATTAATTATTTATTTTTCATAAATCGATATACGTAACTATTTGTATTTGCCACCTAGCGTAAGACATATGGACATATTGTAAAATATAATCGAACTCGAAATTATATTTTGTGATATTTGTTCCATCTTCTTTTCGCTAGCTGTTTCAAAATCTGTTTTGATTTGCCATTATTCCTTTTTACTCCATCTCGTTTTTGTTACGACAACAACGATTTGGCATGCGATTTCAACGACGTTTCAACGAAAATATTAGTGCTCTTAAACAATTTTTTGGATGCTTTAAATTTTGGGCATAAAGGTGGCCCGGTTGACGTGAAACGTCCCATATGTATCAGGTAAAAGCAATACACACGTTTAACTAAAAACATCCGTTTATGAGTAAAGACTGCACATTTCTAATTAAATATAATAAGAAATAATCAAAAATAACCTAATTTATAATTAAAATAATAAAATTCCAATAATGTTCCCAGAAACGGCAGAATTGAAATTGCCAATTTATTCCAATTTTATTATTTTAATTAATAAATTGTTTTATATTAATTTAAATCAAAAATATCCCAAAATTTATTCTAAATGGAAAATCAGTTTTTAGGAAAACGTCTGTATTTGTTACACTGACATCTATTAATAATCCATGTAATGTAAAATGTTCATCTTTTTGTGTGAAGATGGCATCGTCGGCGGTTAAAAAAATATTTGACATTTAAACATGATCTATTGTAATTATTTGTCATATGAATTCTGATTAGAGTTGTCTCTGCCACCTCTGAAGAAGGATTCATTTTCCACTTACTCTTCTATAATCCATTTTGTATTTTTAGCGGCTTGTGGCTATCTTCGCTATTGTTCTTGGGGAAACATGTTCAAGGATTTTGCTTATATTTTTTTTGTGGCACATTACTGAATACATTGGTGATCTATATAAATGTTTGTGTATATATATATTGTAATATACAATACATAAGTATTTCAAAATTTTAATACAACAAAAATAACTAAAACACAATTTAAATATTTGAACGTATAGTATTATATAAATTTAAATAAGTCTATCCCTTATTGTGAAAATATTTAATCCAAGATCGATTCCGATGTCTAAAAAGTGTTGGAATCGTTATCCAAAATAAAAAAAATCCCAAAAAAATACCGAGAAATACAAAGTAAACTGCCCCATCGGATTTGCAATTCGGGCCTATGTAAAGTCAGACCATAGAACTTGGGATTCGCAATTGGCTGAAATAGATTGTGCCTTCAGAACCGCAATTCACCAATCCACTAAATACCCTCCGTATTTCTTGTTATTTGGTTATAACATGGTAACAAACGGAAAGTCTTACCAATTTTTACGAGATGTGAATTCTCTGACAGAAGAGGTGGATCCCTTACCTATGCATGACCGTTTGTCTATTCTTCGCAGCACTATAACAAAAAACCTAAATGAAGCATACCAGAAATATTCACAATTTTATAACTTACGAACCAGGGCAGTTACATACAATCCCGGACAAATAGTTTATGTTCGTCAACATCCTCTTAGCGATTCGTCGAAAAACTTTTGTGCTAAATTTTCACCGAAATTCATTAAAGCCGTGGTAGTTGAAAAAATTGGAAATGTCAACTATAAATGCAAAGACGAATCGGGTAAAATATTGGGAACTATTCACGCCAAATACTTGAAGGTTGCTTCCGCCAAGACAACAATGTAGATAAACTACTTAACCACTTTCGGAGATTGAAACAGTTACTCGATGCATACCGGGAAGGTCTTCCTACAGAACCCATAGCACCGAAGAGTAACGGAAGTGAGAGTATCACTGAATTATTAGTAACAGTAACAACTAGAGAAGACCAAAAGCTTATGAACATACCTGTGAGTGTTCCAGCCACAGTACCAACTACCTCATTACTTCAACCATTTGTTTCTATTTATATTCCTAATATCCAACCGACCCATGCAACCCATACGACTTGGGCAAACCATCCTCAAGTCACCAGATGTTCGCCGATTACTTTGCCGTCATATACCAATTCAGTTGACACCCCATATTTCATGCAGACTAATAAATCTAGTAAGCCTATCAGTATTCCAACCCACTTATATTCAGAAGCCGAATCAATACCTTTATCAAATCGTCCGTTACAAAATATCCCTAAGGTACATTCATCATACTCATCATTCTCTCATCAACAGAATAGATATTTTCCGCCTTATGCAATGAGAGACCCGAAATGGAACATTTCATTTTCTGGTCAATCCGATGGCCTAGATGTCCACGATTTCATCTTTCGTATAGAATCTTTGGCGATTAAGGAAAATATTACGCTAGCCCGTTTGCAGAGAAGTGGTATTGGGTGTTTGTACATAAGTTCCCGAACTCCTCGTATTTCCAGCTAAGACAAGCAATTTTAGATAGATTCAGTACCACCGAGTCGGATCGTGCTTTGCGCAGGCTCATTCAAAATAAAAGGCAAGCAGATCGCGAACTTACAGGGAATTATATTTTAGAGATGGAAACCCTAAACGGAAGACTATTGAGGGCATTCTCAGAGGAAGAATTGGTCGAAATCATAAGGGATAACATGGGAATATCTTATAGAGAGGTAACCTTGTCAAATCCAGCGTTCACTGCAGACGAACTTCGCATAGTATGTGAGCAATACGAGAAGTTGTGGGTTCAAAAGCATAGACAAGCGAGTTTTGCACGAAATTTAATACTAGTAGATCAATACTTCGAAAAAGTTCGAAATGAGACGGTTACATCTTCTACTTATTTAATCTGTTGGAACTGTCGCAATTTAGGGCACCGATATCAAGACTGTGCGTTACCGCCACAAGGAATTTTCTGCTATGGATGTGGAACAATTAAGCCTCAGTACTCAAATTGTTTGTCATTTACTTCGGGAAACCGACAACCGGGCGTGAGCAATCCGGGAACCACACGGCAGGTCCAGCTAGCATCCCAATCACTTCAGGCGGAAAAACCCACACAACGAATGCGGCGTCGAACATCGAACCGCACTGACTTGGTTAGTTCCTACCAAAGAAAAATTATTAACAGCGTCAAACGCAGAAACAATAACTACTATTCAGACATTTGATGCCATTTCCTTTCAACAACATAGACCTAGTCAAAACAAGAGACATTGCGGATAGTTAGGTATTTTAAATTTTGGAAAGCCCTTAAACAAGCAGAAACGATTATTTCAGCTTTAGATGATCCTCGCCCGTATATAGTGGTTAACATATCTGGCTTTGATATTCGAGGACTTTTAGATAGCGGAGCATCTATAAGTATACTTGATCACGATTCCCTAAACCATGCAACAAAATGGGGTATGCCTTACAAAAAAGTGTTCTCCGAAGTAAAAACCGCAGATGGAACTAAAAATCAAATAATTGGATATATCGACGCCGTGGTGAAATACAATAATCAGAGCCACACCATAAGATTTTATCTTGTCCAAACTTTACAGGGGCAATTATATCTAGGAATTGATTTTTGGAGCTCTTTTAACATTGCACCACAGCTGCTTGACTCTATAGACATTTCTTTTACTGATGATTCCGATAAGCATGTGCTATCACCATCCAAACAACTGGAATTTGACAACATCCTATCCAATTATCCGTCTTTTGAACGCCATGGACTCGGACGTACCTCTATGATAGAACATCACATAGATGTCGGAGATTGTGCCCCGATTAAACAGCGACACTACGCCGTGTCTCCCGCCATTCAAGATCTTCTTTATAAGGAGCTAGACCGAATGCTTGAAATGGGTGCAGTCGTGTTGGTTCCCAAGCCAAATGGAATTCTCGGTCGCTTGAAAGATACTTCTATAACATCCAGCATTGACCTCAAAGACGTCTTTTGGCAAATTCCTTTGAACAAAAATTCGCGAGATAAAACTGCCTTTACGGTTCCGGGACGCCCACTTTACCATTTTCGAGTCATGCCATTTGGGTTGTGTAACTCTCCCCAGACGTTGTGCGGATTAATGGATAAAGTGGGACCTCATCAACTACATACGAAGATCTTTGTTTATCTCGACGACCTTCTCGTATCTCTCCTTGCTGAAACTCATTGGAGAACGACTGAAGGAAGCCGGTCTAACAATAAATATTGCTGAAAGTAGATTTTTTATGAAGCAAGTGAAATATTTGAGCTTTATTGTGGATAACGGTGGACTTAAAACCGATTCTGATAAGGTTGAGCCAATAAAAAGTTTTCTAGTACCGACCGCCCTTAAGCAAACTAGACGCTTATTAGGATTAAACGGATGGTATCAGAGATTCATCTCTAACTACGCAGAAATCACGACTCCTATAACCAATCTTCTGAAAAAGAATGCTAAATTCGAATGGACACAGGAAGCTCAATTAGCTTTCGCGAAAATCAAATACCTGATGACTACAGCTCCCGTATTCATAAATCCGGATTACTCCAAGCCGTTTTTTATTAGGTGTGATGCATGTAAATATGGGGTAGGCAGCGTATTGTACCAACAAGATCAGGATGGACATGAACGACCCATCGCATTCTTCTCCAAAAAGTTGAATCAAGCCCAGTCAAATTGCTCACCCACTGAGCTAGAGTATTTAGCCGCCGTTCTGTCGATAAAGAAATGTTGACCTTATATAGAAGGCTATCACTTCACGATAATTACGGATCACTCTAGCCTCAAGCGGTTAATGTCGCAGACCGATTTGAATGGTAGATTAGCACGTTGGAGTCTTAAGCTCCAAGCTTTAGATTTCGAAATTCAATATCAACGAGGGTCGCAGAACGTCGTCCCTGACATACTTTCTCGTCTTTATTGTGACGAGGTAACTGTTGATATAGCCGAGATAGATCTCCAATCCGTAGCCTTTAATGACTCCGAATATGTGAAACTCCGTAAAAAAATAAATGATACGCCGAGTAAGTACCCTGCGTTCCTTATTAAAGACGATAGAATTTTCATAAAAATAAGGGCTAAAATAGATCCATCTCTATCCGATATTCCCGAATGGAAAGTTTGGGTACCTCAAAGCATGACGGATGACTTGATAAAGCAATGTCATGATGAACCATTAGCCGCCCATGGTGGCTTTGCCAAAACTTTGGAACGGTTGCGACGTCTGTATTATTGGCCAGGTATGCGAAGAGAAGTTTATAATTACGTGACGCACTGCTCGATATACAAAATTTCCAAAGGCTCCAATACTGTATTAAAGCCTCCTATAGGTCAACCCGTGTTCGCCCAAAGACCGTGGGAGCGAATTTATATAGATTTGATGGGCCCATATCCTCGGCCTAAAGCGGGAAATACTTATATATTAGTAATACTGGACCAATTTACCAAGTTTGTTTTATTAAAACCACTCAGTTCCAGTACTACTAACAAGATAATATCATATCTACGAAATGAAGTTTTCCTGTTGTTTGGCATTCCAGAACAAATACTTTCAGATAACGAATGTCAATTTGTCAGCAAATCCTTCAGTCAATTGTTGGACCAATTTAACATTAGGCATTATAAAACTGCTTTGTATTCACCACAGGCGAATGCCTCAGAGCGCATAAATAGATCCGTGATAGCTGCAATTCGGGCCTATGTAAAGTCAGACAATAGAGCTTGGGATTCGCAATTGGCTGAAATAGATTGTGCCTTCAGAACCGCAATTCACCAATCCACTAAATACTCTCCGTATTTCTTGTTATTTGGTTATAACATGGTAACAAACGGAAAGTCTTACCAACTTTTACGAGATGTGAATTCTCTGACAGAAGAGGTGGATCCCTTACCTAAAGGTATAAAACGAATTAAAATATTATTTCAAAAATTTGTTATTTTTAAAAAACTTGGTTTTTGGGTTTTTTTGCTTTTTTTTGGGATTTTTTTATTTTGGATAACGACCCCAACCCATTTTACTTTGAATTTTTAGGTATTTTTTTTTTTTGGGGAATTTTTCGTTCGGGAATTTGATGGTATCCCGTCTAAAAAAAGTAAAAACCGTTTGATGTGGAAAGGCCGAATGTCTAAAGGCAGAATGAAGAAAGGCCGAATGTCGAAAGATCGAATGTCGAAAGGCCGAATGTCGAAGGGCTCTACCTTATCTAGAAAAAAATTATACATAACTGAAAATCCCGAAAAAAAAATTCAGAAACATAAAAATTCAATAAAACAAAAATCCAGAAACCCAATTATCAAAGTGCGGACCAAATTAAAATTAAAATTTATAAAATGTCTATCGAATTTTACTTTTTGGGTAAAGTTCTTAATATTTATCAAAGTTATTGTATGGTTGGCTTAATTAGTTAGGTACTGCTTCATAAATGCTGCATCAACCTTGCAGACACCGATCAAAGGAATTGTATGGCTCGTTTCGCTTCTTCTGATAAATGTATCACAAATGTTTCAAGTGATGACAAAAGTCTAAAAATGCCTATAAAATTGAATTTATTTTCATTTATTTTAAACAAAACATTTTTTCTGGATTTTTTACTTTTCAACTATTCTGGATTTTAAAATTTCTGGATTTTTTTTTTCAGGCAAATGTAGTGATCGCAAGGCTGAATGTGTTGAAAGGCTAAATGACTAAGGCCGAAGGGGTTCGTATGTCGAAAGGCCGAATGGGTCGAATGGCCGAACGTGTGAGAGGACCGAATTTTCATAAAATTTTCCTTCAGTTACAGTTGGCTACTTTGTCTAGTGAGAAAAATACGGAAACTAAAAATATAAAGGGCTGAAACCTCACGAGGTGATCAGAACTTCGGTCTTTGATGGTATCTTCAATAATATCATAAAGTTGGTGTGACTGTTTTGACATTATTGATTTCTATTTTAACCAATATATATTTACTTATACAACAACAGCCAAACAGGTCAAAAGCTTCAACATGGGTACAGGCATCCAATTTAAAACGAAAAATCGTATTCTAGAACTTTATACCGAAAGTAGTATAACAAATTATACTGACAGTTCTAACCGTTAACCTGACCATATTCCAGAAATTTATCCGAAAACTCTATCCGCACATGTCTAACACAATGATACCAGCGGTTAAGGCATAGTCAAGTTCCATCCTACTTGGCCATATTCCACACATATCAAATATTGCCGTTTCCAAGGCACATATCAAATTTCATTATAATCGGTTAAGAAATAGCCAAGTTCCATCATACTTGGCCATATTCCTGAACTTCGCCCAAACCTCATTTCAGACTCCCATTTCCAATACACATGTCGAATTTCATTATAATCGGTTGAGAAATGAGCAAGTTCCATCATACTTAGCCATATTCCAGAACCTTATCCAAAACTCATTTTAGAATCCCATTTCTAACACACAAATCAAATTTCATAATAATCGGTTGAGAAATAGACAAGTTCCATCATACTTGGCTATATTCCAGAACTTCATCCAGAAATCGTTTTAAAATCCCAGAACTTCATCCAAAACTCATTTTAGAATCCCATTTCTAATACAAATGTCGAATTTCATCGTAATCGGTTGAGAAATGGGCAAGTTCCATCATACTTTGTCATATTCCAGAAACTCATCCAAAACTCATTTTAGAATCCCATCTCTAACACACAAATCAAATTTCATAATAATCGGTTGATAAATAGACAAGTTCCATCATACTTAGTCATATTCCAGAACTTCATCCAGAAATCGTTTTAAAACCCCAGAACTTCATCCATAAATCATTTTAGAATCCCATTTCCAATAAAAATGTCGAATTTCATCGTAATCGGTTGAGAAATGGGCAGGTTCCATCCTACTTGGCCATATTCCAGAACTTCATCCAAAACTCATTTTAGAATCCCATTTCTAACACACATATTAAATTTCATAATAATCGATTGATAAATAGGCAAGTTCCATCATATTTGGCCATATTCCAGAACTTCATCCAGAAATCGTTTTAAAATCCCAGAACTTCATCCATAAATCATTTTAGAATCCCATTTCCAATACAAATGTCGAATTTCATCGCAATCGGTTGAGAAATGGGCAAGTTCCATCCTACTTGGCCATATTCCAGAACTTCATCCAAAACTCATTTTAGAATCCCATTTCTAACACACATATTAAATTTCATAATAATCGGTTGATAAATAGACAAGTTCCATCATACTTGGCCATATTCCAGAACTTCATCCAGAAATCGTTTTAAAATCCCAGAACTTCATCCATAAATCATTGTAGAATCCCATTTCCAATACAAATGTCGAATTTCATCGTAATCGGTTGATAAATAGGCAAGTTCCATCATATAAAAAATTTGTTAACTATTCACCACATCCAAATCCAACCCCTACTCAACTCCAACTCAACTTCAACTCAACGCGCAAATTGACCCCTAATTTAATCTTCTAATCAATTCCCAATTCAATGCCAAATTCAATGCCCAATTCAATAATCAAATAAGCATATATAAAAAAATCGTAAATATTTATAAAAGCAGTTATTTTGGGTCAATTCGTATGGCAGGTACCCCACCCCCTTGGCGTACAGTCTCCAAAAGCTTTTCAAATCTCCGCCTTGACCATAGAAACAGATTGGCGAAAAAAAAATCCAAATCGGACAAGCCGTTCTCGAGATACCATGGGTCCAGACATCCAGACATCCAGACATCCAGACATCCAGACATCCAGACAGACGGACGGACATTTTTTTTTTTTTTGCTTTTTCAGACTCAGGGACTTTCAAAACGTCGAGAAAAGTGGTTTTGGACCAACCAAATTTTTCGTCATTTTTGACAGGATTTCAATACTTTGGTCTTTTTAGACCGAAGTAATTCCTGAAAAATAGCCAGAAATCCAAAATCCCGGAAACTAAAATCCAGGAGCACATTTATCAAAATGCGGCCCAAGGTAAAATTAAAATTTATCCGTAAAGTTCTTAGAATGTATGATAACGGAAATTGCTTCGTCAACCTTGCAGACACAGATCAAAAGTATTGTATTGCTCGTATTGCATCTACTGATATGCGACATGGGCTCTTCTGTATATCAACGGAAGCAATTTTAATATCACAAAATTTCTGCTGGTAAATTTATATTTTTTTTGATGGTTTGGCATCTATTGGAAAGTTGAGTAGTATTAATCTACCAACTCCGTAACCTTCCAGTAGGGTGCGCATCACGTGAGCTGTTCTGGTGATGTATTAGGCGGAAGCGTGATGATTACAATTATGTTAGGGGTAACCTGGTTACAATTTGCAAGTGTGCGTGTTGCGTCCTCGTGGCAACCACTGGTAACTGAGCCATTTGACATATTTTTGGCCATTTGGCACAGGCTAAAGTACGGCGCTAAAGGAGAAACCGTTGACAAAAAATCCTAATCTAATGTTAATCAATCCGGTCAAATATGCGGACTCTGCATACCAGGCCTCCAATTTTATTTAGCCTTCCTGTAGTACAGCTGGGTGACCTATAGGCGACTTACCATAGACTGGTCAGGAGCAGGAATATGCGGGAGTGGTAACAATGCTACCGTCTTTCTAGCAGAAGCACATGCTATCTTAAACATGTAGGAGGGATAACCATGAGCCCAGCTGGTATGTATCGCGTACTGGCCGGCAGTATTATCAGGTTCATCAAGGGCCTGAATATTAACTTGACGGCTAGTTAAGCGGAGTCAAAGCACAAAAAAAATTTATGAGGTGGCTGAACGCAAACATAGCCCTACAGTAAGAGTAAGAGTAATTAACATCATAAAAACTATTTGAGTGGTCTAAAACAAAGTTTAAAAATATTATAACGACCTTTTATTATAATGAGCATGATCATAAAAAGAAAGTTAAAAATTCAATTTTATGAAACCCAGCAAATTTGGACAGCAGGGGATGTTCCGTTGAGAAAGAATGCCTCATAATATTGTACTATACGTTAAAAGTGTTTAGTTATTTTTGTTGTACATATATACATAATATATGTACGTATATTAATTTATTTACTATATTTGTATACACCAGTCCCTCGCTTAACGAATTAATTCGTTCCGAATGTTGCATGTAAATCGAAATTTTTAAACCCCACAACGAAAATTCGTAAATCGAAATATAGGATGGGCTGTAATTAAGTCAGTTCACTCAATATTTCGTATTTCTTGACATTTCTTAGTTCGATTTGATTTTTAGTGAGCAGACGTGTAGCGAGTAGAAATGCTTAAATTTCTTCGATATAAAATTTCATTAAAATACATGAACATGGTTGACTAAGTATTATGGAAAACCAAAATTATTAATTGCAGAACATTCAAATGATGAATCCAAGTAGTAGGTTTAAAGCTTTTCAAGAAGAGATTTCACCACAACCGGTGGTTGGCCATCAATTTTATATATCACTTTTTTTTTTGTTAATCTAATCCATAACATATTTATGCCCGGTTTCACAAAAAATATTCAATCTCTAGTTAAATAATATTTCCACACTTTCTTCTTTTATGCAATTGCGTTTTGTTTCACAATAAAATGTCAATGTCATAACATGTCAAATGGAGACTGCCTGTTTTTTGTGAAATAGGGCATAAGAGACTTAATAACTGTCCAGGTTTGGTCATTTTTGACCTGCGGTCACCCACAAATTGTTTCGTAATTTTTCGTTTTTTGTGGGGCTCTCTGAAAAGCCAGGTAAGTATGCATCAAGCATTCATAGTTTTTTGCCGATCTAAAAGTCAACGTTCGACAAGAAAAGTGCCAATAAAAAATTGCTCATTTAATTATAGCCCATCCTATACTTTTCGTAAATAAAGACTACGGTTTATTTTTAATTTTACGCTATAGCGAAATTCGTAAATCGAGGGGATATACATAAATGTGTAAAGCGATTATTGTTGTCTGTAGTAAAGGGTTTTATTAAATACACAAAAAAAAAACATGCGTTTATGTTATAAATGTAATATAAGTAATTTTTGTATAAATTTGGGATTTATCGCAAGTAAATGAAATTAAAATTGGGGGCGAATACTGCATATTTCTTTCTGCTCTATGTCGAGGATGTATATACATAAAACATGCATTCAATACAGCAAAAAGCGATGTTTTGAAATCACACCATGCAAAGTTCTTATAAACACGGGACCTGAAGTAAAACTGTGCCTTTTATTTTTAACATAATTATAATTTCAGCCCCCCTGAAAACTATATTTTCGTATGTGCACAAAAAAAAATTTATAAAATCCTACCTTTGAGTTATAAGTGTAAATTTTTTATATTAAAGTTTATTGTGAGAGTGGAATTATACAGGAATCCATCGCACTACGCGGTTGTGTCGTTTCAAAAATAAAATAATAAAAAATAGCGCGGGAGGAATTCGCGTAATTCGTAAATGCACAGCGCGAGGGATCTTATACGGGCTGTTTTTTCCTCGTGCACGATACTATAGGGTATAGTATAGAAGAGTACATATTATAAGGTAAAAATAACATAGTGTTCAAAATATTTATGGAAAAAATTATCATGACATTTGTTGAGTTTCCGCAAAAGTTAATTTTTACCCAGAAGTTGTAGTAAAATTGTTGTAAATGACGTTAAAAGTAGAATGGGTTATTTATTCTTTAATACATTGTATGCCTCTATAAGCAACAGATTTTTGATATAATAACGATAAATTGTGTCAATTTGCAATGAAACAAAACTCAAGTAAAACAGTTTACTAGCGGATATCAAGGAAAATGTTGCAAATTCTAGTAATTTAAAAAGACGCTCAATAGAAATGTATTAAAAAATGAATAACCCCATTGTTAATAGGGTTATTTTGAAAGGTACATAACATTTCAATTTCTGGATAAAAAATAATTTTCTCGGAAACTTAATAATTTTCTGCATAACTATTTAGAACAACACCTTCCTTTGCTCTTACTGAGCCGATACCTATACTCATATTTAAATTAATAACTATAGTATTTTACTTAACGTATGCCAGTGTTTATTTCGAAGACAAGGTTATTGAGCTGGTTATTATTTTTATCAGGACTGTAGCTGATGGTTTAATTTGCAAAACAAAAAATTAGCTGAACTGAATGTAATTTGAGAAACGTTAAAACAATTTTCTTAACGTTAATGGAAAAGTAAAAGTATAAAACATCAGCTACAATACTGTTTGTTATTTTTTAATTTGTTAGCATCTTTCCTCATTTCTTCGGCCATATCAAATATTGGCTACACATGTATTTAAAATAACAGATATTTTATAATCGATCGGAACCAAAATGAAACCGATTTGATAGTTTTTGAGATATTTTTAAAAATTTTGATGAATTTTAACGGCGAAATGGTAACCCAAGCAACATTTTAGGTAATCGGGTAGTTCTCGTTACTAATGGAAAAATCAAGGTTAGGTTAGGTTAGGTTGAAGTGGCTGCTATCGCACACTTAGGCCAGCAATGGCCCGTTGTGATACCACAGGATCCCATCTCCCCCGTTACTAATGGAAAAATCAAGCAACCATCGTAAATTGGTGTGCAGGCACTACGTTTTCTAAACAACATTAGCATATGGAAATTCGGTGTATTAAATTGTTCACTGTTAATTCATTTGGTACCCAAATATCGAGCTTCTTTTTATATCCAGCCTTTTGTAAATTGTTCAAAACTATTTGTTAGTCAATGTTAGTTTCATCGACTTTAACATCGAATTTCCATAGCAGAAACGAGCAAACCATTGCATGCAGCGGATTTTAACGGCTCATTTTCAATACGTTTATTTTTTTAATAATCTATGGACTGTCACCTTTCACATGCTGTTTTTATGGTCTGATAAGGTTTGTATCACTAAAGACATGCGACTTACAAGTCATCTATTGGAAAAACGCCACAAACTTTTTCCTTGAGCTAGTATTACTTTAAAGTAATATAAAAGAAATGTAAAATAAACTCTTTAACACTATTTTGAAGAAATTTGAACTATAAAGTAATTATATAAGGTAAATTTTGTAGTCATCGAGACCTAGAAAAATATTTAGATACAAATGTTTCCAATACATTTTCAGTAACATAAGAAAGGTTTAGATACGATTTCATGACTAAAACTGTGACCGTTCATTGATTTTCGAATGTTTTTGTTTGAAACTCACAAAATCTTTCGAGTTATTAAATACTGTAGGAGATACGTCAACACTACCAAAAAATCCGTCTTAAAAGTAGGAATATCAAGATTGTTACAATTTTAGTAAATACTACGAAAAATTTACTAAATTAAAATTTTCGTACTAATGTCTCGTAATTTTACATACAGGGTGAGGAAAAGTATGGAAACCCCTAACTATCTCGCGGAGTTCGGTCAAAAAAAAATGAGCAAGGTTTTTTCTTGGGTAATTTTCAACAAGGAATTTAATGATGAGCTTGGTTGTGACCTTGACCTTCATTTTCAAGGTCATTTGGAAGACAACGTCATTTATTTAAATTAGAACCCCTATTTTTGATGAAAGAATCGAAAAGAGCGATCAATTTTACGTCCGAGTATATATTTGCCATGACCTGCCAAGATCATCTGAAGGAATTTACATTGCGAGGTAAAAGTATGGAAACCTCTAGAAATCTCGCGCAGTTCGGTCAAAAAAAAATCGAGCAAGGTTTATTCTTAGGTAATTTTCAACGAGGAATTTAATGGTGAGCTTGGTTGTGATCTTAACCTTCATCTTCAAAGTCATTTTGAGGTTAAGGTCGTTTTTTATAGGGAAACCCCAGTTTTCAACATCGGATTCGAAAAAAGCGATCAATTGTATGTTAGAATATGTATTTTTCATCACCTCCCAAGGTCACCTGAAGGAATATATTTTGATTAATTTTTTTAATTTTTATTTTTTTTAATGTTCGTAGCAAATCATAAGCATTATATTCCTTCAGGTGACCTTGGGAGGTCATGGGAAATACATATTTGGCGTACAATTGATCGCTCTTGTCGAATCCGATGTCAAAAATAGGAGTTTCCCTATAAAAAAAATGACCTTCACCTCAATATGACTTTGAAGATGAAGGTAACCGTTACAACCAACCTCACCGTTAAATTCCTCGTTGAAAATTACCTAAGACTAAACCTTGCTTATTTTTTTTTTTGACATACTCCGCGAGATTTCTAGGGGTTTCCATACTTTCACCTCGCATTGTAAATTCCTTCAGATGATCTTGGGAGGTTAAATTGATCGCTCTTTTCGATTCTGTCATCAAAAATAGGGGTTCTAATTTAAAAAAAAAGACCTTGACCTCCAAATGACCTTGAAGATGAAGCTCAAGGTCACATCCAAGCTCGCCATTAAATTCCTTGTTGAAAATGACCTAAGAATAAGCCTTGCTCATTTTTGTTTTGACCGAACTCCTCGAGATTTTTAAGGGTTTCCAAACCTTTTCCTCACCCTGTATAAAACTAAAAAATGTTGCTTGGGTAACGAATTTCGACAAGTATTAATAATATTTTTTGCTCATAATCTCATCCTCTTATGAACCCTAAGTAAAAATCAGTTTATATCAATTTTGTTTTAAACAAGGAGAACAATAAAATGGAGCCGTCGGTTCTACGTTTTCCAAACTTTTTCCGAATTATTTTTAGAAAATTAAAAATGTTTGCTTTAAATAGTTGACAGTAACCAATAAATTTTAATTCTGGATCAAATCGGGATAATGTTAATTTATAAAAATCAACCAATTTTGCTGATATTTTCAGGATCATGTTTCTTTAATACGCTAAAACTAAGTGGCATGGTCTCCCATAACAAAACGAGACTATGAAAAATAAGAAGCATATACGTGAAATCATAAATTTTTTATATGGGATTGGAATAAGTCATGTTTTAATTTTATGATTTTTATGTTTTAAATGTGTAGCACTAATTAAAAAAATAAAAATGATGGGAAATGATTTTTTTATTTGTTCTTGTTTTTTTAAGATACAGGGTGCCAAATATTTAAAAATTTAACGCACATAGTGTTGTATTTATTACTATAGAAAAAAAAAATAATTTTCCTAAAGTTATAAAATTAGGCTCATTTTAAACATAAATTAATAGGGATTATAAAATAATTATAAAAATGGTGCCATCTTTCATTTCTTCTTTTTCAAAATGGCCTCGAAACTTTCTTTTTGAATTTTCTCCCAACTGCATCTTTTTTATTTTTAACCCATTTAGTTTCATTAGACATGCTAAAAAATCAATTCAACATCTCGTTTCATTTTCTTGCAAAATACGTTTAACTATAATAATCTACGATTATGGCGTTTACTCCTTAAGAATCGATTTTTATATATAGCCTTTTATATAACAATGAAAATTAAACAATCTTTTTTTTACGTTGGATGTGGCTTAGTAGTAACGTATTGGATTAGAGAGGCCTAGGTTCAACTGTGCTCAGAGCATTTTATTTTTGTATTAGCAACATGCTATACACTAGAAATGCTGCATCTACCAAATTCCCAAACATAACTTGAAACCTATTTCTTATGTAGTAACATGCCACGTAACATGTGGCATGTGCTACAAGTGCTGTGTTAACGGAACGTATTTCAAAATTATTTTTTTTAACTCTCCGAAACATCATTTCGTTCACTGGCGCCAAAACAGGGACAGTTAACAATAAACAGGGACAGTTAAAACAATAATTAACGTTCAACACTAAAAGGGAATCATATATTTTCATCCAGAAGTGACACCGACTAACCCTGAACTGTACTTATCCGGCAAGTACATTAAAAAAAAATCGAAAAAAAATAGAAAACATTTTAAGGGACTATGAAATCGTAAAAAACAAACCACTGTACCGATCAATACTACAGAGCATAAGGCAGAAAATTAGAGGGAGAGCCGACGCAGCCTTAATATTACACAATATATTCAGCGACGATGGGGTATCCAGAAAAAAATGCTTTTCCCTTCACTATGCCGATAAAAGAGATCTCAGGACTTTGGAACATCAACTGAGATCCTACAAGGAAACACGAGCATAGATGAATTCTATGCTAACATCAATCATCAGTTTTCACTGAACGGTAATAAAATTAAAACGAAGGAATATTTAACAGATACAGTAGAGGTACTGATAGAAACATACCGTAAACGTGCATTAGCTGTGTTTATAAGAGGCATTAATGGCGATTTGAGCAGAATGCTGATGATCCAACGCTCACAGACTCTTCCAGAAGCCTATACATCATGCTTAGAGTTTCAGAACTTGAATTATCGAAATATAGTGATCCACAACAAGGGCTTGAATAATTTGGTAGTAGCCTCAAAAAATCAATTAAACTCATATCACAACATCCAGCATCAGAACAATAGAATTGAAACACCGATGTCTGTTGATCAATCTATCCAGACAAGACGGGTCAATTATATCAACCATCCTACGAATCAACATGATGGCCAGATGAATCAACCAAATAATCAACGGAATAATCCTAACCAACAAAATTATCAATCAGCATTTAAACGCGAACATCCCGATCAGAACGTACCACGGAAAAACCAGAACCACCTAGAAACCAAAAGTGAAGAGGAACTATATAATTAGGTTATTAACGAAATGTCGGACTTGGACATATGCGATCAGGAAGAAGAACAGGAGGGTGAAAACACCGAGCTAAATTTTATGATGGGCGCCTCTCTAGCATACCAGAACTAGAGATAATAAATTGCTCAAGTTTCTCATCGAAACAGGGGCAAACAAAAATTTCATCACACCAGAATTAGCTAAAAACCCAACGCCGACTAACTACCAATTCAATATAAGATCAGCTGGTGGAAGCATACTAATTAAGGCAAAAATCGTTGGACCATTTTTTGCGAGTATCGGAATTTACAAAGCATTGGAATTTTCCATTTTACCAGGGCTTCAATCATTTGATGGTATCATCAGAAACAATACCCTAAAAGAATTAGGAGCCATAATCGACAGGAAAAATAACACACTAATTCTAACACCAAACAAAAAGATGCCATTGGTCAATAACCTAGAAGTTCGAGACGATCATCTCTCACAGGAATCTAAGCAAAAACTACAGAGTATACTGTCAAAGTTCGAAACACTTTTTAGACCGGTCGTCAACCATGAAACAATCGAGACTGACATAAGAGCAGAAATCAAGACCACTACGGAAGAACCTATATATTTTCCAAATACTACCCATATCCAGTAAGCATGAGGAGTGAGGTAGAAAACCAAATCGAACAACTACTAAAAGATGGCATCATAAGGCCTTCTAAGAGCCCATATAATTTTGAAATCTGGGTGGTGGAAAAGAAGCTAGATGCTTCCGATATAAAAAAATATCGGATGGTCATTGATTTTATAAGACACAACGCAGTAACGACGTCGGACGCTTACCCAATTCCAGGTATATTCAATATACTGGCGATCTTGGAGATTCACAATTATTCACTACAATCGATCTCACCTCAGGAAAGAAACGGATATAAAAAGACATCATTTTGCACGATGAAGTATGAATTTCTAAGACTTCCTTTTGGATTAAAAAATGCACCGGCTATCTTTCAGAGAATGATAGACAACGTGCTAAAAGAGTTTATTGGAAAAATATCTTATGTGTACTTACATAGATGACATTATAATATTTGGAAAAAACACATAAGAGGAGCATTTTGGACAACGTTAGGAAAATACTTTCAAAATTGGAAAAAGCAACTCTGCGAGTAAATCTTAATAAGACGGAGTTTCTCAAGAGCGAAACCGAGTTCCTTGGTTACATCATAACCGATCAAGGTATCAAACCAGATGAAAGGAAGGTCCGTGCAATTCAGAAAATAAAGATCCCGGAAAACTTGAAAGATTTAAAATCATTTCTCGGCCTCAAGTCCTATTACAGGCGTTTCGTAAAGGATTTCGCCAAATTGCCCAAACCATTCATAAACCTCACCTGGAGAGAGAATGCGCAAATCAAAATCAAGTCAGCAAAAAAAGTCAAAATCATCAACGGAAATACTCGTCTTACCTAAATTTGAGAAGCCGTTCATCCTAACAACGGATGCTTCGGATACGGCAATTGGAGGAGTATTATCGCAGGGCGAACTGGACAAGGATAGACCTATTACATTCATTTCTAGAACATTAAATAAAACGGAGGAAAATTATGCTGTAAATGAAAAAGAAATGTTGGCCATAATATGGTCATTGGACAGCTTACGGAACTATTTATATGGCGCAAAAAAAATTAAAATCGTCACGGATCATCAAGACAAACACACGCACTACAAGAGAGAAGTGAATTAGTCAAATCTGTCCACTACAAGATAGAGACAGATACTTGATCAATTTAATCTTTTTTTATTGTTTGGCAAACCAACGCACTACAAGATAGACCTGAACCTGTCTCATATTCGTCCACTACAAGATAGAGGCGAATATACTTAAAGTTTCTCGTGTTTATGGTTAAGAAAAAATCAATTGAGGTTTATATTAAAAATCGAAATATTGACATAGACGAAATAAACATGGAAGACGTGAAAACACAACTAAACGCGATCGTGGAACAGCTAAAGAAGCTTAGCGATGCGCAAGTGTACCACGATGAGAAACTAACCTTTCTATCCCAAAGGATAGAAAATGCACCTGAGCAAAAAATAGAGCAAGTATCCAAAAATTCGGGGAACACGTCGACAGTAGACCTATTTAGGATCCCAGATCCAATCAAATCTATACCGAATTTTGACGGTAATAGAAAACAACTAGCAGCCTGGCTGAAAACAACCGAGGACACCTTGCTAGTGTTCCAACCGTTGGTTTCAGACCAACAATTCGGATTATATATCCAAGCAGTAGCGAATAAAATTGAGGGGAAAGCGAAAAACATTTTATGTCGTAAAGAAAATGAACGCGTCATGTATGCAAAAAGTACGACTTAAAAGTATACGGTGATATGTAGACTAACGAAAATTAAATGATAAAACTAGAAATGACAAATTTCCAAGAAATCCTTGACAACCTATGTAGGTAAATCCGTTTACTTTTCGACACTATTTTTGGCCTAAAAAACGGCCCTGCCACATTTCAAATGGCCATGAAGAACGTACTACATGGTCTAATAGGCAAAATTTGTCATGTGTATTTAGATGATATTATCGTCGACAATCTTGACACGGTATTCAATAGACTATCTCAGTTCAATTTAAAAATCCAATTGGACAAGTGTGAGTTTCTGAAAAAAGAAACCGAATTTCTATTACACATTATTACTCAAGAGGGAATTTCTATTACACATTATTACTCAAAAAATATTAAGTTGGCCGCTACCTAGAACGCCAAATGAAATAAAGCAGTTCCTTGGGATGTCCGGCTATTATAGAAGATTCATTAAGGATAACTCGAAAATAGCTAAAAATATGACGAAATATTTAAATAAAGATACCACTAAAAACATAACAGATCAGAACTATATAAAATCTTTTGAAACCCTTAAAAGAGTCATCTCAACTAATCAGAAATTAGCCTACCCGGATTTCTCAAAACCTTTCATACTAACGACAGACGCATCAGATTTTGCTCTGGATGCAGTCTTATCGCAGAACCAGGATGTAGTCGAAAGACCAATCGCTTTTGCATCCAGAACTCTAAATACGACAGAGTCCAAATATGCCACAAATGAGAAGGAAGCACTAGCCATGATGCTGTTAAAAAATATCAACCCTACCTTTACGGGAATAAGTTTACTTTGGTCACAGACCACAAACCCCTAACGTTCATTAAAACTTCTGAAAAGAATGCAAACATTTTGAGATGGCGGCTAGAACTAGAAAATTACGACTATGCTGTCATATATAAAGAAGGTAGAGCCAACGTTGTAGCAGACGCGCTTAGCCGCATACCAACAACGAATGAGATCAATCTCAATGAAGGAATGGAAAACACTTTACGTGAAACAGAAAGTATGGAGGGAAACTGAAACTGTTCATTCGGCAGATACCTCAGACCATTATTTCATAATTTCTCAGAACGTCCTATTATTTCAAAAGAGGTATTCAAGAAAGAAGATAATCTCAATTATTTAAAAGAATTTCACAATGGTAAACAGTCGGCCACCTTAGCACCGGAGGCACTGTACCAGAGAATCCAGGAAGTATTCAGGGAGATTTTTTCAAGAAACAGTCATTTTGTTTTCACCACAAAAATGATCGAAGACGTAACGAATGAACACCGTCAAAATTCCATCATCGTCAAGGAGCACGAACGAGCCCATAGAGGTATAAAAGAAGTAGAAAGTCAAATTAGACGTTCCTATTTCTTCCCAAATATAAGTATGACAGAAAACCATACAACATAAAAATATCCCCTAGACCGGTTACGAAGAAACCCCTAGAAAGGGTACATATAGATATTTTTAATATTAGCAAACCAAATTTTTTATCTATAGTAGACGCATTTTCGAAGCATCTACAGATGATTCAAATAAATACAAAAAACTTGGTGGATGTAACTAGCGCCCTAACCAAGTATTTCACACAATTCGGAATTCCCAATACTATCATGTCGGACCACGAGACGACATTTCAATCTATTCAATTCAAAGAATATTTAAATAAACTAAACGTTAAATTGGAATACACCTCTTCATCCGAATCAAATGGACGCCAGAATGCGAATCAAATGGACGACAGGATGCCAGCTTTAGATGTCATCGAAGAGAAGTGCCAGCGCTTGGTCGTATCCTATTGTTTTAGTACGTAAATCTAATAAAGTGCGACTGTGTCTGGACTCAAGGAAGGTGAATGCTGTAACCAAGAAGGACGCCTATCCTGTACCCCTGATAGACGGACTTCTCGGACGGTTAACTAATACCACAGTTATTTCCAGCATTGACCTTAAGGATGCTTTCTTCAACTCGACAATGTCACGATTGGTGGATAAGGTCGTGCCCCATCAACTGCATCAGCATATCTTTGTGTATCTTGATGACCTTTTGGTTACGTCCCCTAGTTTGGAAGAACATTTTATAATGCTACAATTAATTGCCGGAAGATTAAAAGACGCCGGATTGACGATAAATCTTTCAAAATGCAAATTTTTTATGCGGCAGTTAAAGTACCTGGAATTTATTATTGGAGAGGGTGGATTAAAAACTGATGCGAATAAAGTAGAGGCTATTCGAAATTTTCCGTCCCCAATCTCGGTGAAACAAGCTCGAAGATTACTGGGAATGACGGGATGGTATCATCAATTTATCCCACATTATGTCGAGATAACTACAAAATACGAAGTTCATTTGGGCAAACGACGCGCAATTGGCTTTCGAGCAACTAAATTACTTGCTCACTACTTCTCCCGGGCTAATAAATCCCAATTATGGGAAACCTTTTTTATCAGGTGGGATGCTTGCAAAATTGGGGTGGGAAGCGTCCTTTATCAACTCGACGAAGAAAACAATGAGCGTCCGATTTCTTATATGTCGAAGAAATTGAATAAGGCACAGTCGAACTACTCAACCACTGAACTAGAGTATCTGGCCGCTGTTCTCAGCGTGAAAAAATATCGTCCCTACATAGAAGGATATCATTTCACAATAATTACAGATCACTCTGGTCTCAAGTGGTTGATGTCTCAAACGGACCTTAATGGCAGCGAGGTAGCCAAAACATTGTCCCGGATACGTTATCTCGAATGTTCGGTAGCACAGTTGATTCATTGACACTTGCTGAGATAGATTTTTCTGCTGTTTCTTTTGAAGACTTGGAGTATAAGAGTTTCCGCGAAAAGATATTAACTAATTCTAATAATTGATAACAGAGTATATATACAAATTAAATCTAACCCTGATCCATTGTTGTCCGATAGTTCTTCCTGGAAACTATGGATTCCCACTAGCATGACGACGTCACTAATAACGAATGCCAATAACCACCCACTGCCCATGGAGGTATCATAAAAAATTTCGAACGATAACGTACCCATTTTTATTGCCCTGGAATGCGTAAACAAGTTTACAGCTTCGTGACAAATTGCGAAATATGTAAATCAACAAAAAACTCCAATAAAGTAGCTACGCCTACTTTAGGAAAAACTATAATAGCTACATCAGCGACCGTGGGAACGTGTTTATGTCCACCTAGTGGGACCCTACCCTAGATCGAAGAGCGGTAATACTTTTATATTGGTAATTCTAGACCAACTAACCAAATTTGTTCTGTTAAAACCTCTGAAGTGTTTTTAGTTTTTGGTATGATCCAGCTCTGTTCTGCGATTATTACGACGATATATACCGGTATATTACATTTTTTTTTATTAGTACTAAGTACATAATTATATAATTATATGGCAAATTATTATTAAAATTTTTATTATTAAATAATTTATACCAAAACGGTGATGGAAAAAAGTGTTGTGAATTTTTATTAAAGAGTGTTCTCCAAAAGACTGGTGTGAGTGACTAAATGCCTTGACTGTCCGTAAATTCTGTTTGGCACTTCAACATTTTTTTTGTACGTCGGATTTCATATGTGATGGTTACCCAGGCAAATGAAGTGCATCATCACACGTTGGTACGACCAACGACGATAGTTACAAAGTCATTGTAACGTATCGTTAAAACTGGAAACATCAATGCAATTCATCACCGAAGATAAGCTAATAATCACCAATGCAAAGAACGAAACATTATCTTCAGACTGCGGGCCGAACAACTGATCGTTAACAGGGAATTTTTTAATTACGTTTTGGAACTGTACAATAACGTTTTACAACAAGAAATTCCAATCGTACGAAATAAAAAGTAAAGCAACAGAAATTCAAGACGCGCTCCACAATATCCAAGCTACTCGTGAATTAATCTCAAACCTTAATGTCAAGAGAGAATATAGAAAACAGGAAGCAGTTGGGAAAAGTCTATCTCAAACAAATGGGTCAACAAAACTGGATATGGTCCTCATCAAGATACGTATTGCTATCGAACATTGTTATACTGGTATTGATGGTCTACAATGGTATGCATAGGTGTTCAATAAAAACTAATGTAAAAGAATCAACAAATTCATCCACGAATATAATGGATGCTTCTGAAATCAAACAATTATCGAAGTTCCTAACGGAAATTGGAATTAATCCGAAGGACGAGGACGCCCTTTTTTCACCCCCGGGAGGAGTTATGTAATCACGATATAGTTATGTGATCATAATCCACAATGCCAACATAGTTCAATGCTCCATAATTAGAATTATCATAATATGCAATTCTTAGTTTTAAACTACCTGATACTCAGACAAATGTAATAGCAACGTACTGTAATTAGAATTATCATAAGACGCAATTTTGCATTTTAGGAAAAATAATTCTAAAAGCTGAATTAGCAATTTAAGTAAAAATTATGAGAAATAAAACGAATTGTAAGTTAGTTAAGATTTTGGAATAGAACAAGTAAAACGTGTAATTGTTAGGTTGAGAATTAGTTTATTGAACACGAAATGAATATTACCCACGTAGTCTGTAAGCAAAGTCCCTGCTGGTGCAGGCATCGCGCAAATATCATACCGAATGGTCCAGTTGTACAAGATGACGAGAGAAATCTCGTTCACTTGGCGAAACACATTAACAAAAGAAAATAATCAGAGTTAATAGTGTAGTTAGAAAGAGGTAGGAATAGGTAGAATACTTCAGTAACGGATATAGAAATAACAGACAGTCGATAGTTAGACTTTGATCGGACGTATATAGCTCTGTGTTTTCGTGAAAAAAGGGCATACAACTGGATCAGATAATTATTGGCAATAATTGATAATTGTATATTTTATAAAATATAGTGACTCCGATTTATTTAATTACCACATAATAAAGAATAAAATAAATAAAAATAGTTTATGTGTAATATATTTGAAGAAAAGCACAGCCCACGCTGTTTGTCGGCCTGTCTGTAAAGTTTTTTGTGTCATGCCCCAACACATGTAAACATTCTTAAAAGCCCTTACTCTTTTGTATAAGGTCTATTTAAACTATAATAATCCTTAAAAGCCTTTAATCTCGAGCTACTACTAGGTCAAATGGTGTCCTAGGAGGGGAGCTGTACCCTCTACTAAATTAATATGAATAAAAGTATATAGCTACATGCTTTTAGTATTATAATAGATGCGTTTATTTACTTTCTTTACCTATTGTATATATTCCAGGACAATCGTTATTAGGGAGTAAACTTTGGTCGCGAGTCGGAGCTGACACACAGCATTTTTTTTTACTTAAACGTATTTTGCAAGAAAATAAAACGAAATGTTACGTTGATTTTTTAATATGTATATATCATTGAATTAAATGGGGAACCAGATAAAAAGATGCCGTTTCGGCGGCCATTTTGAAAATAAAAGAAATAAATGATGGTACCATTTTTATAATTAATTTATAATCCCTATTTAATTATCTTTAAAATAAACCATTTTTAAATATTTGGCACTCTGTACCTTAAGAAACAACAACACAAATCAGGTCCCATAAATTTTTGTGTTTAATTAGTGCTACACATTCAAAACATAAAAATCATAAAATTAAAACATGACTTCCAAAAAAAAAATGCGATTTGACGTACTTAAATCAAAAAATTAAATGAGGAGAAAATGTCACATCCCAGAATAGAGTTATATCTCCCAGAACAGATTCCATTGTTAAACAATAGCATATTCAAAACAGTTAATAAAGAAAATTATAAAAACAATAAATCTCAAATATTTTTTCTCTTCCGAAGAAGAACATCACATTTTCAATATAAATTCTCATTGAAAGTATTAAATTTGTTCAAAAGAAAAAAACGTAAATATTTTATTATTTCAAAATTGGTTACCTTTAATGTCATCATCCTCCAAAGTGGTACTAGAGTCGGTTGACTCCTTAACCTGTGACCCATCCCCTTTCTTTGTAATCATACTCTTGCCTAAATTATTAAAAAAAAAAAAAAAATAGAAATGAAAAGTTGGTTTTATTAATTATTCATTAGATTAATAATTTTAGTAATAAATTATAAAAAAACAAAATGAAAAAGCTAACAAATCTGGTTTAAAACACGCCAAAAAAAACGAAAAAGGGAATAAACAATAAAACTTTTCCAGCAGCTTTTATTCTGCTTCTCGGATATCAGAAAAATATTTCCTTTCTCGTTTTTTATCTCATGCAACTTCTTTCAAGACCTAAATATTATCCAAGCATGCTGATACTTTAAAAATATTAATCGCTCAATATAAATTAATTATGACGTAAACCTGCAATAACAGGTTCCGTCAAATCAAAGTTCCCAAATCTGGAGTTTAATAACTCTTATTTTCTTAGGTGTTATATAAAAATTGTACAAATTTATAATTTAAAATTATTTGACTAATAAATGGGTTTTTGTTTATTGCCTTGTTCGTTAAATTGGTAGGGAAGTAACAAGGAACTATAGGCTTACTAAGAAAAATTAAACTCTAATTTTGGTACTTTTTAATGTATATTACAATACAATATGTTCCAAATTTAAAGGGGAAACTTTAGGAAATCGTGGTAAATTAAAAAACTATGCGCAAAGCTTTTACAGCTTAGTTTTCTAATCTCTTCCAAATATAAATTCCATTATTTAAATTCAGCAAATTCACTGTATTCACATATACACATTTATTTTATATACGAGTACATCGATGGTTTAATTAACATCAGCGCTAATCTCCACTTCTTCAAAAATGATATTTTGACGCTTAAATACAGAAACCAACAAACTGCATCTTTCTGTGATTTTATTTTAGATTCACTCACAATATATCACGTTTCACATTTAATTTAATTTAACCGGATTAATGACTAAAAAAATCTTTTTTTTTTGCATATTTCTCAAAAATTTTACAAATGGGCCTTTGTTATTTAAGCCCTCGACATACTACATATACGAGTATAATAAAATGAACAGAAAATATATATCGTCGGCCACATATGCAAATTGTCTAGGTCCAAAAACAATTATTTTCAGTAGGTAACGAAAACTAACTCACACTCCTTATTGAGTCTATGTAAACACTAATTTTTATCAAAATTATTTTCCGGTAATCCACATAAGTTTTATAATATTGGAAAACATAGCTTTACACAATTTGAATTTCTCGCCGACGATACATATATGTATAATAGGGTGTTATGTACTTCGCTGTAAGTATTGTCATAATTCGTTTGACCTACACATATCAAACATATGGAGTTTAATTTGTTGAAAATACTAAACTACATATCTTAATTTTGGTTTACTAGGATTTTTTTTTAATTTACTCAAAATTTTGTCAGTTTTTGTCAATAAGTAAATTTTATTTTTTATTGACGTGGCGTACTAATATCTATACAAGTGCACACAAACATACGAGTACAATCTAAACTGTTTGATGATTTAGGACTTGTGTGATTGGGAATAAATTAATTGGCCCAACCTTAACTATAATTATAATGTTAGTTGAATTGCCGGAGTAACAAATTTACTACCCCGCAACATCACTGGACTGGACATCATTATTTTGGATTTATTGCAGTTTTTCGTATGGGATTAGATTCAAAGAAATTTTTTGTTCTACGAAAATTTAGGCAATTAAGAAATTGGCATCTTTTGGAAAATATTTAAATTTCCAGATAAATGCAAATAATAGCATTAGTAAAATTCATGCAAAATTGCAATAACATATCTAAAATTTAACATTTTCTTCTGAATCTTTGGTAGATCATAGTGTGATGCGTTACAAGAGAAAAAACAAAAATTTTGAGTAAATTAAAAAATTAATCGGTTTGGGCATTAATGATACATCAACTGGTTTATGTGCTGTTAAATAAAATATGACTCTAGATACTACCTCGAACAACTTTTTTGACGCGTTGGATCTTATTAGGTATTTGGTATTTGTAAGGAACAATTTTTTTCTCAAAGTTATCCCTTGCCATACATACAGCGAAGTACATTACGCCCTGTATAATATATGGTGAAAAATACGTCAATCACAATCGTTTGGAAGTCATAATATATTCATGATTTTTATCAAAAATCAATGAACATGATGGTGAATTCCTGGATATTGAAAAAAACTAGTTTCATATACGAAATATGTAATTAAGAAACACTTTAGAAATAGTGCCATCTTTAATTTGTTAAACCTTTTTTTTCGGTGGCCATTTTAAGAATGGAGAAATTAGAGATGGTACTAGTTTTATAATTACCACACATGTTCATCGATTTTTGAAATATTTGACCTCCTGCAATATTTTTTTTTACTGAGTTTTATGTATACTCAGTAAAAAAAAATATTGCAGGAGGTCAAATATTTAACGATGACTTCTAAAATTTTTGATTTCAGATATTAATTATTATTATTCATGTTTTTATTCAGGTTGTTCCGATGGTGAGCACAAATATTCAAATGAGTTATTCTAAGCCAAAAACTTCTCTACAGTGAAACAACACAAAAAATTGTGTTTTTGAATTAATACGTCAGTTGGCAAAAACAGCATAATTGATATTTTGTTTTTTTAATTATATTTCATTTTCAAATTTTTTTTCTACAATTTGCACCACGAAGTTAGCTTCATGAGTTGAATACGTAACCAATTGGTTGCTAGAATTGTAGCACTGCGGGTTAAATTTCATGCCCTTGAACAAAAAATATTAACCTGTGAACTATTTTGAGTTGAGAATTATTCAACTCATTTAGCTAACTTTGTGGTGCAGGAACGTATGGATTCAAAGTAACTTCTTAGTCTTAGTGAATTAGTGATATCTTGTTCTTTACTTATCAGAAATTTCTCCGTAAGGATTTTTAAATTATTTCTTAAAATAGAAAATAGAAACTAACAGTAGTACTTGTGATAGGTAAAATGTAGATGAAAGTTTGAAAAATGAAATAAAATTAACAAAAACACAATTCAACTGTTTTTCGAAGCTTCATATTATATCCAATTTGTTCTCCATAAAATTTTAAAGTTTACCATAATTTCATTGATTAGTATCTTAAGAAAGCTAGTGTATTCAGCTACTAAATTCGACTTCAGTTTTATTGATGTTTTCATAAGTAAATTTTTAAGGTGGTAGACATTATTGCGTTCAGAAGTAGTTTACTTAGAATTAACTCTGGAATAACAAATTTAGATATTTGCATTCACCAACGAAACACTCTCTATGTGAGGGTCACCTATATTTTATGAATAGTAATTGTATTTTAATCGCGTCTTATGTGATTATATCTTTAAACCAGTGGAAATTGATTCAAATATTATCTACTTTCTGATGTCAAAATTTGTTTTTTATAAATTTTATTATTGTTTAGCATTTTTGAACAATGAAGAAACGATGGATGAACGACTGATAGGTTAATCAGTCTCTAATATGCGAACTCTGGATACCAGGTGCCCTCCAGTTTTATTTAGCCTTCTTGTGGTATAGCTGGGTCTCCCACAGGTAACTTTCATTTCCCAGCTACTCGTAGGAATAAAATGTCATACAGGAGAAATAAAAATAAGGATGGTGACGCTCCTAAAGCGTCACACACCAGCGATAGTTCCATGGTGGATTTCGAGGACCTCGGCTCTCTTACCGCTATGAAACTCCCGTTGGGTGATCCATCGGATGGGGAACCTATCTAGTTCTCAACTCCGACATGGACACCTCAGGAGATGAGGGTTCGACACTGTTGACAAGCCTGTCGTGGCTCCTCACGTGAAAATGTGTGGGACCGCGAAAAAACAGTACAAGAGGCTTCTTGCTGAGGGCAAAACGCCCGGAAGCGAGACTAAGCTTCTGGCGTTGCGGCTACAAAGGGAGATTAGTGCTCCTACTGAGGCCACACCATCGAAGAGGAACCGCACGGATGATGGTACTCCACTGGCACAAAAGAAGACCAGGGGACAGGAATCTGTTCCGGTGGTCTCGTATTCTGCGATCCGGTCGGGAGTTACCTTCAGAAAGGCTGTGGAGTCGGAGATCATTGGGATCCTACCCCGATGGTTTTCCTGAGGTTGTCCTTACAGGAGAGCAGCTTAAGGCTGTCCAGGAGGGTATCTTAGATAAGGTGCTGGAGCAGGAGGCCAAGGAGCTTAAACCAAAATTCCTTGGCAGTCAGCTTCGACCTGGATGTTTGATAGTGACCTGCGCTGACCGGGCTACAGTACAGTAGCTTATGGAGGCCAAGGTACTATTAAGCCATGGGTGGGTGCACAGCTTATCTTGGCTGAGGCGAAAAACCTGCCTCGAGCCAAGATTGTGTTTGGTACTTTCCAGACAGTGCTGAATTGCCTTCGAAGAAGCTTCTTGGTTTTATCAAGCGCCAAAACAAGGGCATGCAGGCGATTGACTAGAGGGCGATCAGGAGAGGCAAGCGGATCTGCAGCCTTTTGCACCTTCTCCATGGACCACTCTACAGTTGAGAAACTCAAACGAGTTGGTTGTAGGATCAATTTTAAGTTTGGGATTGTCCAGCTACATCCCAAGGGTAGCCAGGGTGCTGCCAAACCGGCTTCCGTGGGCGGGCTCAAAGTGATGAAGCCTGCGGAGGGTACGGTGGCGGCACCTGTGGCCAAGATCACTGGGGTGGCGGCCCTCTCAAAGGGGCAGTCGAGGAGAAGGCGAGGTAAGGAGCAGAAGGCTTTGAGGGTTGTATGGGGGACGGCCCCGCAAGGGTTCCTTCCGCGCAGGCAACTGGTGAATCCGGCAGGCTCCCAGGTATGGGAAGGCAGTAGTAGGGAGGTGGTGGACACTGGTCGGCCACCTGGCAACATTATTGGCCTGATGGGTGACAGGCCTCCTGAAGCAGAAAGCTTCTGATAGGTGATAGCAAACATCGCCTGTCTGCAGATAAACCTGCATAATATTAGCATGGCTCTAATCCAGGGCCATTGGTAACAGGTATACCAAAGCAAGTGGGTAAGTTGATTTATCATAACGGAACTGAGAGTCCAAGAGCGGCCATTCTGGCCGAGGTTCTGGGGGTCAGAAGCAAACAGGATGCTTTAATGCCCCCCCCCCTATTTCCTGGAGACTCAGAGATGATACGTTCGCTCGAAGTTAGGCGGCTTATAGCTCATTGCAAGCGCAATGGGATGGCTTACTTGATAGGATGTGATGCGAATGCGCACCACACGGTGTGGGGCAGCACGGACATCAATAATAGGGGTGAGTACCTTTTTGAGTATTTAATGACAAATAATATAGATATTGTCAATAGAGGAAGGAAACCTACTTTTATAAATTACTAGGCAGGAGGTCCTAGATTTGACCCTTGCTAGTCCGCATTTTAGCCAATTAGTTAAAAACTGGCATGTGTCTGAAGAGGCCTCCTTATCGGATCACTTGCACATTAGATTCGATTTGACGGCCAAGATCATGCAGCGGCAGGAGATTAGAATTCCGAAACTGACCGACTGGGACTTTTATAGAGTTTCACTTGAATCAGGAATGCCCTCGGTTATGGGGAACATAGAGTCTCATACACTTGGCTTACGAGAACAGCTGCCAAACCTGGCAGCGAAGGGATACCACTAAGATGGTACCTTGGTGGAACGGGACGCTGGGTAAGCTGAGGAAAAAAATCGAGAAGATTATTCAATAAGGCTAAACGTACCGGTAAATGGGGCGAGTACAGGATGGCCTTATCGGAATATAATCTCGAATTAAGAAGGCCCAAAAGGGCTACCTGGAGAAACTTCTGTGAAGGAATCAATGAATTGCCCTCTGCAGCTTGTCTTCAGAAAGTCCTTTCCAGGGATCACTCAAATAGTTTAGGGCTTCTTCAGAAGCAAAACGGAAGTTCCACTGAAAACCGGAAGGAAACATTGGAGCTACTTTCCGGATTCAGTAGTGGCTAGCCCAAGAGGACCCGAATGACCCTTCAAGTGAGTTAGCCTATGCACCCACAGTAGGATCTAGAGTCTCTCTGGGAAAATCTTCATATCCAGTAAGGTGAAATGGGCTTTTGGCTCTTTCAAACCGTTCAAATCTGCTGGAGGGGATGATATCTTTCCGGCTTTACTTCAAAAAGCTATTGCGGAAATACTCCCCAAATTGGCCCAGTTGTTTCGGGCAAGTTATGCTTTTAACTATATTCCGAAACTATGGAGGAAAGTAAATGTGGTCTTTATAACAAAGGGAAGGGGTCACCTGGACACCCAGCCCAAGGCTTATCGGCCAATTAGCCTCACATCGTTTCTATTGAAGATGATGGAAAAAATCCTGGATAATCAAATAAGAAATGAAATTCTTGTAAATAACCCGCTGCATCGGAACCAGTTTGCTTATCAAGCTGGCAAATCCACTGTGATGGCTTTTAGTGGTCTAGTCACGACTTCACGAGGATTGAAAGAGCGGTGGCTTTTAAGGAAATTGCCCTGTGTGCCTTTGTGGACATTGAGGGGGCTTTTGATAATACCTCCTATGGTTCAATAGAGAGGGCAGCTATGGAGAAGATGGTTTCGCCTTCTACAACTAGGTGGATCCGCTCCATGCTGAAATATCGCCATATTACAGCCAGATTAGGTGGCGAGTCAGTAAATATCAGGGCCGTAAAGGGCTATCCCCAAGGAGGCGTACTGTCTCCTCTTTTATGGTCATTGGTTATTGATAGACTACTGGTCCTCCTGAGTAGCCATGGGTTTGATGTCCAGGGCTATGCGGATGACGTGGCTATCATGATTAGAGGCAAGTTTGATGGGATCATCTCTGATCTCATGCAAAATGAACTCAATTTAATGTGGCAGTGGTGTGACCAGGAAGGACTCAGTGTTAATCCAAACAAAACTGTCATTGTCCCTTTTACGAGGAGGAGAAAGCTCTCGCTTATAGCTCCCTCGTTAAACGGTACTATTGTTGTCTTTTTCCAAAGAGGTTAAATATCTAGGGGTTATCCTAGATCATAAACTGAACTGGGACAACATTTACAAAGAATTCAAAATAGAGCCACAAAGGCTTTTTGGGCCTGTCATAGACTCTATGGACGTACTTGGGGACTACAAGCTGAACAAAGGGCAGCGCAAACTTTATTGAATAAGGTTCAGCGTATGGCCTGCATTGGGGTTGTGAAATGAAAACATGTCCGATCGCAGTAATGGAGGCACCCCTAGGACTAACTCCATTGCATCTGCATGTAAAAAAGGATGCTGCTACTATGGCCCTTAAGATGCACGCAGAGGAAAACATCAAACTAGGCAATATGGTGGGCCATCTGGAAATCCTCAAGGAGTTTCAGACAGACCCCGCTATAGGAATGCCTTCCGACTGTATGCCAGCCAAACTGGATTTCCACAAACTATTTCGTGTTAGACTACCTAACCGGGAGGAGTGGAGTACAGGGGGACCATCCTTTGAGCGAGGGTCAGTGGTGTGGTTTACAGATGGATCAAAAAAGGAAGATGGGGCGGGGCTAGAAATACACGGGAGTGGAACATCACTCTCGAAGTCCTTGGGTACCAATGCTACCGTCTTTCAAGCAGAAGTGCATGCTATAGAACATTACTATACTACTAAATACTAAAAACCGCCCCCTTATATTACGCTGCCATTCAATAATGTTTACATTTGCTTAAGTTTTAACTTTCTTTGGTGTGCGCAAAATTACGCGTAACGTTTTTTTAAACTCTCTGTCTAATAAGGTAAGGATCTAAAAATTCATCACACAGAAATTTGCATGGCCAAAATTTAATAAATTTTAACAATCTATTTATTATTTAACATACATATTTGCTGTCAACAACTTTTGTTACTTTATGAGTATAAAGGGGAGTTTAAAGTGAGTAAGTTTGTTTGTTTTTCAAATAAAATATTTTCTTTATTGTGAAAAAACTCTATTTAATAATAATATATGCAATATGAAAAACCTATTTTAACATCAGAAAGTACATAAAATTTACTTTAATTTTCACTAGTGTAAATTTGACGAAATTTTTTCAAATTACATAGTTTTAGGTGACCCTTTAATTTTTTTTTTGTGTGTGAGAATTGTACATACATATATCTAAAAATACACGTTTCATCTGACCTCTTTAAATGTTTAACTTGGTAAAAAGACATTCTATTAGTAGCACAAACACTCAACAAATGAAATCCGATTTAAGCTTCCTGAAGAAGTGTTGTCGTGCTCATTCTATGGTTTGAACACTAAAACTAAAGGTTTATGTTTTCAAAATTAACGATTCTTCCGCGTTATAAACCTGAACATTATTTATCATGACGTGAATTTCAAATATCTCGGACTAATCATTCAAAATTCGATGCTTTCAACAAATCCAAATAGAAAAATGTATATCTCACAACTTATAATCAGTAGCTGTTTCAAATCTGATAGAATGCATTACCGTGTTAAAATAAACCCAAAAGTTTCCAGCCGAAAGTAAAAGGTCGATAATGCAGACAACGTAATTAACATTCAGAATACACTGTTCCAACCTTAGCCCATAGAAGAATGGACCGCCAGCAATAGCGTTTAACTGTCTCCAACATCCGCAGCGCAAAGTAACCTTGCGACCGATAGGGTAACTGTAGCAAGTATAATCAAAATTAGTACCCACAGATGTCGCTACTAAATGAAGTAGATTTATTCATTACCAACAGATGTCACTGCAATTTCATCTATAAATAATAAATCTTATATAGTACAAAGTTAACTAAAATTATCCATTTTATGGGTCAATAAAATAATTTTTTTGAGTTATCTTTTTTTATTTTATTTATATGTAAATTTAAATTTGCAGTAACATCTGTATTTACTGAATTTTGTAGTGACATCTGTGGGTATTCATTTTGATTATACTTGCTATAGTTACCCTCTCGGTCATAAGGCTACTTTGCGCTGCAGATGTTGGAGACAGGCTGCTTTACAATTTTATATGGAAACGTCACTTCGCTAGCGGCCCATTCTATTGTATGGTCTGCCGCTTGTTCGTTGGTTGTGGGACACCCTGTTTATGCAAAAGTTTAAAATGAAAACATTATTCAATTTAAAGTTATTCTTGGATCATCTTGGTGTTCAGAATATAATATTGTCGCTTGAAGACATTACAATTTAAAATCGGTGCCACCAAAAGCGGTGGCGCTGTAGGGCTTAGTTCTTTTAGCTCAACGATTAAAAAGGTTCTGTGCGGGACTAGTTGATTTGCTGGCATCAATATCTACAATAACGCATCGCTGCGCTAGTTTGTAAAATATTAGGTGGTGTAAGAGAAGGGTAAGTAATAAGAAAGTTCACTCAATTTTTCGCCCTATGCCTACAAAAGTGTTTCGATGTGGTTTTGTTGACACATGCATAATAGTTATAATGGTAGAAATGTCAACGTAAATCGAGCTTCGATGTTTATTCACGAAATGTGTACTGTCCTCAGATAATACAAATTTTATACGTTCTTACGGTACATAAAACTGTGGTTCTGCACGGGAAATGGTAGATGGATTTTAGGGGCCAGTGACATGTAATCGTACTGGTGCCTAGGAAATACCGATTTTGGGGTTATTTGAGAGATTATTTACGAATTATTTTCATATTTTGGAAATTTCTTGGTACATATTTAGATTTTTTTTTTAGAATGGCCCTATTTTAGGGCCAGCTAATAAAGGTTGAACATTTTCTAAAGTTGCTTTGGGTTGGTTGACTTTGGTTTACTATATGTTTGAAATAACAGGATGACATTTTTCAGAATTTTCAAGACGTTTCGGGGTTACCAGATTATTTGAGTCTTATCGAGATTTTTGAGTGAGGATTTTATTTTTCGATACCCTTAAAGCACACATCCTTGGAAATAGTGCTATAAATGATTATAGTACTAAATAACAGATGTACTTACCACAAATTGTAAAAATAGACGACATATCACTTGTGTGCTCTAAAGTATGGATAATATTGCTTTTAGTCCAGTAAATGAAGGGGCCAACCTGTCAATAATTCCCTACCACTTTCATACAACTAGTAATAAGAGATAATTACACATCATTTAAAATAAGCCAAATTCTACAGGAAAAGATTTCCCGGGCGGGCCTGAAAATGGCCCCCCCCCCCAGACCGGGAAAATGTGTTTTCCGCCAATATCTCCTAAAATATGACATTTAGAGATTTTTTGTTCAGACAAAAGATAAAGATCATTTCATTCTCTACAAAAATGGTCCTTATCATTTTTTTCGAAAAATTGGCCGTTTCCGAGATAAACGGGCCCAAGCGCACCCAGAATTTTGAGCTCCTGCGCTGCGTATCGGAGAGCACGCTCCGTGCACTACGCCCGGTCGGCGCATTTGTATGTACAGGATATGAGAAATTACCTTGGAAACATGGAGAAACTTTATCAAACTGAAGGTCATCGTGAAAATAATAGACGACTAGTTGAATATCAGAATTTTGTTCGAAACGGATTTAATACAATCAGGCGTACAGACAAATTTTGGTCGGGTAACTTCACGGACATGACGATTGAACAAGACTTCATGAGAATGGTTAAAGTTAGCGGTGGATTAGTAAACCGTGGATTCAATACGAGTGCTACCACCAAGTTCATAGCATCTCTTCCTTACATGGTGGATATTTGTAATCAAATGGAGGAGTTTTGCGGGGTTCGGTTTAACTCCAGTGACCAGCATGTAGATGCCCGAGATAGTCGGATAGAGCGCGATTACGAAGACTTGGCTAAATTGACGCAGCATATTGATATCACAACCCGTTTCCACATACAGAAGAACTTATTTCCTTGTCCACGGGGCTCGTTGGTGGGGAGGATGTTAATTGTCACGAAGCTTTTGTGGTTGGAGCAAATAGTATCCTGAATCAGGTTCAAGGAAAGAGGTTTCATGATATTTCATTCAAGCGCAAGCATCGCGTAATTCCTCTTATAAATAAAACGTCTTCAGTAAAAGTTCAGGATGAAGTTATAACCATAGATCCCTTGTTAATTTTTCAAAGAATTTGCCTGACCAGTGAGTCAGGCTCCGCGAAGCTAGAAAACCGGCTTGAGAAATCGGCTTGAGAAGAGAACAGTTCTGTCTCACAAGAAACAGAGAATATTGACAAGAATAAATGTATTCAAGTTGTCGACGGGGGAATGTTACTACATCGGGTATCCTGGACCGGCAAGGAATTATTTGTTGAGATTTTCGGCAGATACGTTAAATATTTAAAAGACCATTATTCCTCGGAAGTCACAGTGGTTTTCGATGGTTATGAATGCAATCGCGACAGTATAAAAGGGTCAGAAGGTTTGCGGCGCCAGTCATGCCCTGACATAAGGCCCGATCCTAACATGGCTTTACCAGTTTCAAAGGAGAAGTTTTTGTCGAACAATAACAAAAATAAAATTTCCTTCATTCAGCATCTAAAAAGAGTTCTTGAAGAGAATCGTATTGCCGTTAGACAAGCTGTAGGCGATGCGGACCCATTGATTGTACAAACGGCGTTGCAAAAATATGTTGTCGAAGGCCCGCCAGTAATAGTAGTCGCAAAGGACATTGACATCCTTCTACTAATAACAGCCCTGACCCCAACAGATCAGACAATTTATTTCTTGAAGCCTGCAAAGGGAAACAAGCCCCAGCAAATGTTTTCCTCCAAGAGCTTGGATGAGCATCCCTTCATCAGAGACAATATTTTATTTCTGGAAAGGGAAAAAATCAATAGTTGAAAAATTAGAGAAAAATGTAATGAAGGGCGGAGACAAGGAGCTGGGACCGGCCATTGGAAATTTTAAAAAACATAATCTTCCCCACGAGATCGTATTTGGGAACGGGCAAACTGTCATTCTGGTGATTTATAGTGACAATACAAGAAACACACTGAAAACCCTTAGATATCACTTCACGCGATTGACCGCAAAGAGGACCCAAACCGCGAGCACACTAGCAAGCTTGCCACCCACAGCTGAAGCTGCAAGGCAGCGCCTTTATCGGGTGTATCTGCAAGTCTAGCAGTGGCTTGGAAACGAACTGTCACCAGAAAAATGGGGATGGAAACGTGTATGGGATGTACTCATGCCGGTACAGACCACTAATGACCCGGCGCCTCCGGAGCTCTTAAAGATGATATTTTGTCAATGTAAGAAAGAATGTAAGGGAACATGTTCATGCAAGAAAGCAGGGATACCATGCTCATTTGTTTGTGGTTCGTGTGAGTCCCGCCAGTGTTCGAATTATAAATATAGCCAAGATGTAATGTTACCCGAAGAGGTGGAAGTAAACGAAACTATAGAACCAGGTGATATAGAAGGAGAAATAGACCACGGGGAGAACTTGATGAGGACAATGTTGATGATCAAGAAGGAGAGTGGTGATCCACTGTCTTAGTATATTTTTTATAATAAAGGAAATTGAAAAAAAATTTATAACTCTTTATTCCGAAACCCCAATATTGATTGCTGCGAAAGAATTGCCGAAAATTTGCAATAAATTGACGATGAGCATTACGACGAAATGTAAGTAACTGTTTAAACTTCCTATATTTCCTTAGGAAAAATCTCGTGGACTCGCGCTGCTACGTGGGAACAACTGATTTTCGTTAGTTTCGGGCCAATTTGTGAGGTCCATCGCGATGTAATTAATCTTATGGTCTGTTTTCCTAATACATATAGCCTAAACACTCATCTTTGGGAAGGAAAAAGGTCCATAAGCATAAAAACTCGTGAAAAATACATGGTTAACGGCGTTTCTCATTTATGATCGCGAGGATTTTGCAAGTGGGGGAAATGTGGTGGCGCCATCTACAATTGGTTTCCACAGGTCAAAACATTAAGGTCAGTGTATTTTCAACACTTCCCACCTCAAATTTTGTAAAAAAACTTGTCTTTGTTGTCAAGCTCAAAATTATGAATTTTTCAACCATGTTTTTTGCAAAAAATATGAATGTTGCGAAAAAAATGATAAGGACCATTTTTGTAAAGAATGAAATGATCTTCATCTTTTGTCTGAACAAAAAATCTCTAAATAAACGAAGACATTTAGGCGTTTTTATTCATACATATATTTAGGCGAATTTAAATATAAAATTAGTTTGAAAAATTGAAAACGATCTCAGTATCGCCATCTAATACTTCACCGATAAACTTCACATGGAAGTATGTACTATATGCTTTATGATAATGCAACGGCTTTAATTAATAGAAAACCACCGTTACTTTTTTAATACTTATTTTTTTTTTTTTTGAATTTTAAAAAGTTTTTTTTTTATTTTAGAAAAAGTTTCAATTGAACTTTAAAAATGAAATTGAAAACCTATAGAGCTAAATATAAGTATGTGTATTTGAATTGTTGGTACTTGCATCAATAATTTAGTACATAAATAATTTTACCCCCATAAATACCCTGTGGTAAATGATTTATCCAAAATACCTAAAATTGATAAATTAACTGTGTTACTATTGTATGTCTTGAGGTTGAGCTATTTCTTATAGATACAATTTTTTACCAAGTTTGATTTACATCTAAATGGGCCAGCACAAAATTACTATTTTTGTAAGGATTCACTGATATATAATATATATACATTTATACATACATATATACATATATAATTTGTGCAAAGGATGGCAAGGATAATTCACGGATTTCACATATCTTTATGGAATTCATATTTTACTGTCACCAATAGTGGAAACATTGTCAAAAAGTCAAATTTTGACAACTGTTTTATATAAGGGCAGACAGCATCACAGATATTGTTTCAATATTAAAAACCGACAAAAATGTAAGCAAGATAAATCGAAAATATTTCAAAATAGCTTTTAGTATAAATAAAAAATTATATAAAATAATGATGCCTCTATTATGGAAAACAACTCAACTAAATTTGATTGACTTCCAGGTAGCTAAACTTAAAGACAACTGATTTTTTTTTTTTGTATTATGATAGTCTTGGCATATTTTCCATCAAAGTTAATTGAAATGTAATTTTTCTAAGTTTTTAACAATAAATAACCATCAGTGAAAAATGTGATTATTCCATCACCATCAGGGCAATTTACAATATTTACAATATACCTGGTGATTTTTTTTGCCTAATCTTTTTGTCCATAATATTTTAGGTGGTGCGGCAGTAACTTTGAAATCTTAAATAGGAGCTCCTTTATCGATTCACGATTAATGGCGCTGTAATCGACGAAATTCAATTTTTTTCGATTTCTCCTTCTGAGAATCTAAGCATACGATTCTGCAATGATACTGCAAATGATACCAGTCCTAGTCTTAAAATAAATTGTAGTACTCAAATTTTCAATTAAATTTATTTATGTAAATGGCTCGTGAATAAACAACTTTTAGGAATTCCTTTTTAAGATTTGAAAGTTATCCCCGCCCCACTTATAAGGAGGAGGGAGCTGATGATGGTGGGCTTCTAGTGTATGACTTCTATTTTGTGTCCTAAAGCGCTGATATAAAAAATGTATCTTTACATTTATTGTAACCAAATATCGATTCCATAATAGAGACATTACCAAAATAATATTAAATTATAATAAGCAACCATTTTCAAAAGCACACAATTATATTGAAATTCGAGGCGGCTATTTTGAAATTTTCTAGTTTATTTGTACGTTTTACATAAAACGTTTAAATATTGTACGTCTCTTACTTTTATATCACTAATTTAATGTTAATAAAAGAAAAACCACAATAAAATTAAATAATAAAATAACATTTTTTTTACACTTCATCAATATATGTATATATATAACAGAAAACAATATTAAAATAGTGAATACAGAATAAGTCCTATTACATAGGTTATCCATACAACAAATAAAACATTTATAAATTGAATCGAATTTTATATTCGAAATTTCGTACAATTCATTTGGAGTATAACGCGGTGTAATAAAAATTCCTTCCAGGAACATAAATGTAGAAAACATTCAATAAAGGCGAGTAATTTCAATATATTAAAGTAGGTGAGTCTGAGCTCTAAAGATAACTTTTATTGATTGAGCAAGAAGCTCATCTAAAAATTATGGCATGCTGAACTTTTTAGTGGCTTATATAAATATAAGGTGAAAAATACAAAATCACATTTTTTTGGAAGTCATGTTTTAATTTTATGATTTTTATGTTTTAAATGTGTAGCACTAATTTTTAAAAAAAAAAATATGATACATGATTTTTTAGTTGTTTTAAAAAAGAGATCTTCCATGTTCAGAAAATTGAAAAAGAACGTTTCAGCGGCTATTTTGAATTATTTTATAATTCCTAATCATTTATCGTGAAAATGACCCCAATATAATAATAATTGTTTTTCCTATACCAATAATACAACACAACGTGCTTGAAATTTTTAAATATTTGACAAAAATCATGTTAAAACATAAAAATCATAAAATTAAAACATGATTTCCAGACCCACATAATGAATTTGTGATATTAGGTATTTTTCCCCATAATTTAATTTTAGAACGGTTTAATTGACAGACCATTGCCATAAGTTTCCGAAATTATTGTTTTGTATTCGTGTAGTACACTAAATTTTGCAGACTTCTGCTGCGTTAGGCATTATCAACCTAAAATTTTGTCTATCAAGTTTTTTAATTTTTCGCTTAAATGAAAATGCATGTATAATTTATAGCATGTGTACTGTGTGTAGAGGACTTGAAATTATTAAAGTATTCTCAAGTTATATACAACAAATTTTGAGAATACGAGTTTTCAATTTTTCTCACAAAAAAGCTTAGCCATAAATTAGTCATGCATATTTTGGAATAACGGGTATGTTTTTTTTTTTTTTTTTTTTTTACCAATTCGGTTTCTTTCAAAACCGAGTGTGATTTAAAAACATAAATTAAAATAAAAACAAAAAATTTAAACCAAGACAAAAACGCATAAAAAATCAAAAACATAAAATGAAAAACCTCAAAATTTTCTTACCACTTTCTAATCAGAAAATTAGTTTTTTTTTTTTGAAACAATTTTTAATAGTAAATAGTATAATAATAATTCGGTAGCCGGTAATAAAGTAGTAGTAGTAGTAGTAGTAGTAATATTTATTTAGTATTCAGCACCAGCAGCACAGTATATAAATATTAGTAAAATAGTAAAGTAACAGTAGTAGTAGTCAATGGTAATAAAAATAGTGTGTAAATAGTGAAAATTAGTTTTCAGATCATTTTACAGTTGAAAATATGATGAACAATAGTTTTTGTTGAATAAGGTTGGTTGGTGATTGGTGATATATAATATTTAGTTTTGGTTGGTTGGTTGGTGATTGATTTGGTGGTTGGTTGGTTGTTTTGATTCATTTACACACAAAACAATAAAAGTAAAGAAAAGAAAAAAAGTAAATGAGAAGAAAACTCAAAATATGAAACTAACTCGCAAAGAATTTACAAAAAAATAAAAAACTATCTCATTACAAGTATGCTTCTGATATATGAGATAATTTTCTTTTTTTTTCTTTTTTCCTACACATTTTCCTTTATTTCAAAGAATAATAAATTACGAACGATAAAATTGTCGTTTCCAAGTTTTCAGAGATAATTATAAAAATCACAGAATTTATTTAAAACTTTTAAAAATTATAAGGAAGTAAATTGACTTACTTGAGAAATTTCTCGTGGCCAACATTGTTGTTAAAATTGCACCCTAAATAGGAGATGTTTTATCTTTTGTAAGCCCTTTTTTGTGATGGTTTATACAATTTTAATTACGTTACCTTTAATTTACGACGTGCATTGAATTTCTTCAAACAATCAACAGTCTCTTGTCGATGAACAACTGAGGCAACACGTTCTCTTTGCTATATGGATAAAAAACAATTTTTTTTTTGTTTAACAATCGTATATCTATCATTTGTGTGCTTTTATATAAAACTTACACATATCCATGGGTGTTTTAAAGCTTCAGCGGCTGTAATTCTCTTATAAGGGTTTACTGTTAACATTTGATTTATTAAATTTTTAGCTTCTGGTGTTACAGTATCCCATTCAGGCGATGGATACTGTAATGGAAATGATTTTTTTTTTTGTTTTATGAGAAAAATTTATCATATATGTTTACATGGCCATCAAATAAACTTACGTCGTATGCACCTGCTTTAATTTGAGAATATAATCGATGTTGATCCTCATCCCAAAATGGTGGATATCCAACCAATAGAATATATAAAATAACACCGCATGCCCAAATATCTACAGATTTACCATATGGTTCCTTCTTCAGTACTTCTGGAGATAAATAACCAGGAGTTCCAGCAAAACCAAACCAGGCTGTTTGTTCACCTAATACTTCTATAGCTAAACCAAAATCGGCTAATTTAACGGCCGCCCCCTTTGCTTTACTAGCCAGTAATAAATTTTCTGGTTTTAAATCACGATGCACAACCCCGTTTTGATGGCAGTGATTTACTGATTCCAATATTTGTTGAATGCAATGTGATGCATCGGCTTCAGAATAAAATTCTCTAGCAACAATATCTTCAAATAGTTCACCACCAGTTACACTATAAATACATATGTTTTTTATAAGATTTACAATTAAGGTGACAAATTAAGTTGCCAACCTCCTTTCAGAGATAAAAGTTTCGTTTTTTTTTTTGGGGTGGGTTTTATCGAAAATATACAGAACATCTTTAGTTTTATGTATATTTGAAGGGACCGTATTTAAAAATTATCACACTCACAAATATTCTTTCTAATCCCTTAGTAAGCAAAAATAAGTTACAAAATATGATATAGAATTATAAACTACACGTTGCTGCTAAAATATTCTATACGCAAACAAGAATATTCTAGTAGCAGACAAACTAAATCTACTAATCGAAGTACTTACTAGCACTTAAAATAGAACGTAGGACACCAAAAAAATTAAACGGAAATTTTCGATAACATTTTAATATGATACAGAAAGGTAGCTGATACTACAATTTGGTATAACAGTTCATTTAAAACCCTATAAACTAAAAAATCTATTAGGACGAGGTTAGGATATTTGATGAGTTTAGTGTTGTAGCTAAAGAGTTGTCATTTGTTAACAAATTGTCTATTTAAAATATTTTCCTATGCCCAGTTGCACAAATAAAGTGCCAATGGCCAGTTAAGTAATAATTCATCTTTTTCTTCTTTTATAAAATTGCGATTTGTTTGCGAAAATTATAAAACAAGTTGCATTTTCATAAAAGAAGAAAAATAGGAAATATTACTTAACTGGACGATGACTCTTTATTTGTGCAACTGGACATTAGAGAATTAATAATTGCCAACATTAATCTACTAATCCCTAACATAACTAAATTAACCTCTATGTGATAGAAAGGAATGTTCGAATGATTGTTGGGAAATTGTGAAATTAAATTCCAACACAAATGTCAATTTTCAACATTAAGTTATTCTAATTGGACTTATACCAGTTTAGGTGTCGGGCTTAGGCTCATAGATCTATAAGATACTATTAATGGAGTTTTAATAAACATATGATAAACTAATTGTTATCAGTGCGATAATAGGAATTAATTGACAGGAGGTGTGTGATTCGGATTTCGTTTATGACGAAGCATGGCTTGTCCCATAATATTATGCACATAATAGCTACGACATTGTGGTTTCGAATTTAATTATAGCCAAAACAATCAGCTACATTTCTGATGTAAATACAGAGTATTACAAAACTTGTTTCAAGTTTATTAGAGCCTTTACTTGAGCACAACTTTGAAGCAGGGTTTCAATTTCATCTTAAGCTATGTACTTAAATTGAACGAACAATTTGGCTCAACCAATAATTTACAAAAACAAGAAGAACATCTATCAACTGCGTCATTTCAACGTAAACAATGGATTTATAAGCGTTTAAATAGAAGCCATTCGATTATTTATCCTATTTTGAGTTATTCGCAATATTTTATCAAAAATTGATTGTTATTAAAAAAAAAATGAGCCAGCGAGGAATAAAATTTGAAATTTAAAAGTTTTAATTCAACATTATGAAATATTATTTTTGATCTCAATTTAATGTTTTAAAATTCTAATAACTGATTTTAAATATATACCTAAGTATTATGTAGTTTCTTGAAGACCGATTTCTAAATCGGAAGGCTTCTGTTTAAACGGTTTTATCTTAACTAGTCTATATAATATTAATTAAATTAAAAAAACAAATATTTTTAATTTTTTTAAATAAATATCCCTTATGTATAGAACATTGATAAAAGTATTTAACCCCTTAAGGACCAAATTTGGAAAAAATATATATAAGGAAATAATATGTAGAATTGTATGGTAAACCTGGAAGCATAGTGAAACACATAACGCAACATTTTACAAGGTTAACTCTTTTTATTTTATATAGTATGTCCCGAGATTTCTCGGGCCTGGTCCTTAAAGGGTTAAGATAATTTACATTTATTCACCAAGAATAAAAACTCCATATCACAAAAGGAAAGTTATAATTATTTTATTATTTATTTGAATAATTGTTATAATTTTATTTATAAAAAAATTAAAAAAAAATGTTTTTTAATTTGTATAATATTATTGTGACATAAGCCACGGCCTAGCAAAACATAAAAATGGTTTCATATAATTTTTATAGTAATAAGAGCGGTTTTTATATATGTTGTATATTTACAGGGTGTATTCTAAGTAAGTACAATAAATGTAAGACATGCAGGTCAGTCAAATAAATTAAAGACGTGCAGGGCTGATTTAAATCGGCCGCGTCTTTGAACCAACCATATTAATTTAAATTTAAACCAAACGTTAGAACATGCAATAGGGTTATTAAACTGTGTGTTTTTGTGTTGCACAAAATGCACATCCAACAGAAACAGCGTAAGCGCAGATATATCCAAAATATTTAACAATCTAATTTACCAGAGTATTCGTGTATCAGATTTAGAGTACAAATGTTAGATGTACCCAGCAAAATTCAATTAGAACCACACGTTATGTTGTTGACTGTAAGTTTGAATGTGAGCAAGTTGCTACAAAATTATTTTTCAGGAATGAACATATTCATGATAAAAAAAAAATCGAAAACATAAAAATAACCCGCCAAATAGACGTACAATTTCCAACAATGAGTTGGTTTAGAGAGCGTTATATCAAAATATTGGGCTGAAAAGAACGTTCTAATCTTCATCCAATAAAGAATTCTTATGGCATTGTGGCATATAAAAATACCGAATAGAATTTTTAAAGTAACCAATTAAAATTTGGTTTATACTCTAAATTAACATGTTTAAATAATTTAATTGTAAATATTTTTAAATTACTGACTTTAATTGAATTTCGCGAGGGTACAAACTAATTTTAGTTTACTGGAAAAAGAGGTAAGAAACGAGGAAAAATGCTGATGCGAGAACACTCATGATTTACATGGCTAAATTATATTACCAACAAAAAAAAAAATGTTCCCATACTAAAAAGGGACTTTACATACCATTTGTATATGGCACCACATTATACAAAACTAAAAAAAAAATTATATTACATCATACAGGCTATCTCTAGCTGACAACTAGTATAACTCAAAAACAGTTACTCTTAAATTTCTCAAAGAAACGTTTTCTTCACCAATTAATTAGTTTTTCAAATGCAGGATAAATAATAAAATTGAAGACGCTTACGACACTTTACTTTGTGTTGTTTCAGGCAATTGTTATTTGCTCAAAAATACCTCAAACATTAAGTATAAAGTCGCATGAATCAATATTAAGCGATTTTTGAAACCCTCTAAATTTGGGATAGGTTTATTTTAAGTACACCCCTTAGAAAAAACTCAAAAAAAAAAATCTACAATTTATCCATTAATTGTCAAACATAATATTTAATAAATGGCGAGCATGTATATTGCAAATTTCATATAATTATCTGTTAAGTTCATTGACAAAATTAACAGTTGCGGAAAATTACGCTAAAATAGTTGTTTGAAAAACTAATCTGCTAAAACGTTGATTTGTAAGAGTAATTATTTATGAGTTATAAGTAAAATTGAAACTACCTGATTTTACGGCAATAACTGTTTGCTCAGTTTGATGCTTTCTATTGGTTTGGAACTTATTGTACTTACTTAAAAGTGACCCAGTCATTGATAAAAATGTTTATACGGAATGTTCAAAAAATTCCGGAACAGTTTAACATCTTGGAGGGATTGAGTTTGCCATAAAAATGTTAAGTAGAGATGTTGTAGGGCCTAACAATTGTAAATTCATTTTAAGTGATTTTCAAAAGATTTTGATACGAGAAATAAGGAACGTTCAGGCTAGTCGAAAAAGTTTGAAAATGAAGAAGTGGAAGCTTTACTCGGAGAATATTTTGAATGATCAACTTGTAACCATTTTTTCAAACTAAAATTGTATTTTTACCAAAAAAAAAAAAAAGATAGCTCTTCAATTTCCAAATCAACGATTTATAGAGCTGTGCGTCTTTTTGAAATACCGGGTTTAATTAAAAACGAACAAAAATCTCGAAAACCTAAAGAATCCTCTAACAAAGATTAAGCTCACGATATTTTAAAATCAGCCATTGAAAATTCTCATGTATCATCCTGATCTGACAAAAATGTTTTAAACCCTACAATTTCAATTCCAAAAAACTCAATTCCTCCAAGATATTTGACCGTTCTTATATGTGCGTATAAGATTATTCCAGTACCCATGATTCAAATGAAAGCTATATGGAGCTGGGTTAATTTCACTAAAATAACTGTTGCGGCAATGGGCCATAATTATAGGGAAACAATCTTATTTTTAAATAAATGTAAAAGTTACATTATCCCACAAAGGGGTTTCCAAAAATAAATCCTTGGTGGAATTTTAAAAAAATGAGCGAATAATAAGAAACATTTTCATTTAATTCAATTTTTTAAATATGAAAAAATGTCTCACATATTACTGTAAAGTGTAAAGGCATAATATTTTATGTTGTATATGAAAAATCCTTTATTTCAACCAATTCTCTGTTAAATCCACTTTCCATAAGCGTTTTAGCTTTAACGTGTATGGTAAAATTAGAAACACAATTATTGGTCCAATGCAACATTAGTGGATGAGGATTTCCACACTTAAGAAAATTCTATTTGGTGGAACCTTGTTCAAGGGTTTACTCACTAAAATACCTAAATTTGTATTACCACCCCAATATATTAATCACATATATTGGCGACTCACTTATATTAATTAATACATTCGACTCACCACTATGAATAAATTGATTCGCACACTTGTTTAAACGTAATTAATTTGCAAACACAATTTTTATTATTTTTGATACAATTATTCATTATTTGCACGCACGATTTTAATAGAGAATCAAATTAAAACCGTTATTATGATGTTGCACTTTTGAAAGCAAAAACAAGACTGACTGACTAAAAAAAAGAGACGCGAATATACAAAATGAAATTTAAAAACGGTAAATGAATTTTGGATTGGATTTGGAGCGAACGTGTTTTGTTTGTTGGTTTTCTTTTTTTTATTGGTTCTTCTGCACGCATGATTTTAATAGAGATTCAAATTAAAACCGTTATTATGATGATGCACTTTTGAAAGCAAAAACACGACTGACTGACTAAAACAAAAAAAAAAGGGACGCGAATATACAAAACGAAATTTAGAAACGGTAATTTTGGATTGGATTTGGAATGAACGTGTTTTGTTTGTAGTTTTTTTTTTATTTTTTTTATTGGTTCTTCTGCACTGTTAATTCAGAAAGAGTTCGTTGAGCGATTGAAGTTGTGTTGTGTGTGCATGACAGGGAGATGACGCCCGACATAAAAAATATAAAATCAAAATTGAATTGTATTTTCTGGGGGCCTTACTCTTCGAAAATGTTCGGAAATTATAATTCGTGTATTCTTGCATTCGCTACTAATGGAATTTTTTTTGTTCATATATGACCATATATTTTGGTTGGCATATCATAGTGGCAAGTGTAATATTTTAGTGAGTGAACCGCTACATCTCTTGGTGATCACTCCCATTAAAAACTGTAACTTGGGTTGATACAATAAAAAATACATTTTTCGCACAATTTGTTTAATTCCATCAAGGCTTTATTATTAGTAGAGATTAGGGCATGGTTCGATTAATCGATTAATCGGTTAATCGGTCAATCAGAAATATTTTCAATTAATTGATTAATTTATAAAGCTGTCGATTAATCGGTTCTCGTATTAATTTTCAGAAAAATACTAAAAATTGCATTTTTAACTATGTATAATAATATTCTAGTTCTCTTTAAAAAGAAAATTATAAACTATGGACTAGGGATAATCAGACTAAACGGCTCGATGCAGGAAACGCAGTTAAAATTGTGCAACAAAAATTACGCCACTTTAATACCGATTTACATTAAGCATATTGTTGTAGTCGTTACCGATGGTGCACCTGTAATGAAAAAGATGGGTCGACTAACGGGTGTTTATCATTCAATATGTCATTCCCACAGAATCATGGAATCCATTTAGCAGTTGTGGTTGTGCTTTATAAACAATTGTCTATAATCACAACCGAAGTTGATTCTGAAGATAAAGTGACAATAATTTAAATGGTGAGTCAGACTTAGAGGAAGATGTGAATGACGAACAAAATAAGTTATAGTATTTGATAGATGAAGTTCCGGAATTTAACAACTTCGAGTGGGTTATAGCGGCTTGCTTTTTGATTATTATCCAGAAAGTTCGAAAAATCGTGCGATTATTTCGGAAATACCCGGTTAAAAACGATCTATTGCAGAGAGCATGTATTGAAAAAATAGGGGAAGAATTGATCTTGTTATTAGATGTCCGCACGAGATTGAATTCTATGTTAGAAATGCTTAAAAAGTTTTTGGAATTGCAAGACACGATCAGTACAGTTTCAGCGGATTTTTCATTTACTGAAATGCTTCCAATTAATAAAGAAATTGAAATTATTTCGCAGATTATTGAAGCACTCGAAGTTATTAAAGTATCATCGTTAGCTCTAGGTAGAAGGGATTGCCATTTGAAAAAAGCAAGTGATAATTTTGAATTTTTACTAGCCAAATTGCAGGATCAGTCAGGTGTGGTTGGTCAACAATTGTATAACACAGTGTCAGATCGAATTAATAATAGGAGAAAAGTAGACCTAGAGGGATTGCTACGATACTTACTCGTATAAAATCCTACTACTTAGCTGTCCAATATCTTGCTCTCAAACTAGGTTCAGTTTTCAATACTCCACAAAAAATGAACTTGTTCTAACAATCAAAGAAATGTATAATAGATTATTGCCAACTGATTCTGACACCCTAATTGAATCTGACGAAAAAGTGGAAATAAATGGACGCGACACTGTTTAATGTCAAAAGAGAATGAAATATTCTACAGCGGAAGAGCTTAATGTATTCCTGATAAAAAGGCAGTTATCCAGACCACCGGGTCCTGTTCGAAAACGAACAATTTAGCATCTATAAAAAGGGAAATGATGGTGTTTGAGCGCAGTAAAGTGCAAACTAATATGTTGGAAAAAATACACGGAGCATGAAGTGTGTCTCCGACTTCATTTTTGTTCATTAAACGATTAATCGATTAATCGGTATAAAAAACGAACAATTAATCGTTAATCGTTTTTTTCTAGAAACGATTAATCAACCATGCTCTAGTAGAGATGCGTTAAGCAAAGTGAATTTTTTGGGGTTACACATTTTTAAGAAATTAACCCAGGTACATGTGCTATTCATTTTGACTACTGGATCAACCCGTATATTAGCAAACCTTCTTATTACATAAAGAATTATCTGAAATATTTCAAGGGACTCTTTATCGATTTATCTAACACGCTTCTCTATATGCCCTCACAAGTTTTTTTTTAACTATGGTTCAAATTTCCCAACTTCAAAGGCTTCTCATGAAAAACTATATTTTTGGTTTATTATTTTGTCACATGTAGTGTGCGATATTTACTTATATACATAGCAGTATCTAACATCAATTAATCTCTATTGCACCTGGTATTTTTAATTACAACATATATTAAGAAAAGATTAGTGTTATTTATAAGAAATATATGAATTGCTTTGATACGACGCTCAAAATGTAATGTTTTCATTTCAAACCACGCTCAAAGGTAGCTAGGGTTTTTTAATATCGAAAAATAATATTTTCATTTTTCAAAAACATTATAACTGTAGTTATCTATTTACATCTTGATTACAGTTGTCCGGATGAGTATAAACATAATAAATATTTAAATGACTACTGTAATAAAAATTTAAACAGATGACTATAGTTGTAATATTTTGGAAATAACAGGAATTGGATTGTATCCTTATAGAGGTAACGTGTTTGCACAATTTTTTGGTTGTTTAATTGTGATGAACTAAAATGGAAGATGTCATTGTTAAAAAATTCTAATGTACCAAACCGGAAAAATTTATATCGGAAAAATTTTTCCCATTTATATATAACTAAACGAACTATATAATAACCTAGCGGTAATTTATAAATGGATTTTAAATGAGCTGTATTATATTTTATTTACTCAACACTAATGGTATCACATTGAAGTTGAAGGGGAAGATAAAGGATACAATTCAGAGTAAAAAAATATTACTACAATTTTCCAAAATCATTATACTTAGGGACTATTCTCACTAAGCGTGATATCGAATTTGAGTAAATAATTTATATAACGTGTATAAAAAAATTATTTACTCGCATACAGTATTCCCCGCTTGGTGTGATTGGTCCCTTCCCCATTATAACCCGTAAAAAGACATCTGAAAAAAATTATTGCGAAATTAACACTTTTAAACACATTTTTCACTTTTTTTTTATTTTTAATTTTTCTTCAATATTTTTAACTTTCCAATCGAATGATGCCAGAAATGTATTGATCTCTTTCTATATTTTGTTTCTTTGATGTTTAGCGCAACAGTAACGAATTTGGAAAGCTCGCAATAGATTTTTTTTTAAACACAGAATTATACCCGTTATTATCTTAGCAAAATTTCACCTAACGTAGAAAGAATAAAATTTGATGGTCCTTGTCTTAAATAAATTACATAGAAAAGTAGACGAAATGACCTTTCTGCTGACATACATTGTTTGTTCTTCTTTTAATTGGTCAACCAGTTTCTTTCAGTGGTGGTCCAGGTTCCGGATCATAACCAGTTAATTATTTTTTACGAAGAGCGAAACTATCAAGAGTTTTACAAATTCAGTTTTGATCTGAATAAGAATTACGAAAAATTTATTAAATTTATTTTCAGCTCAGCAATAATCTCAGGAACAATTTTAGTACTTCATTAGAAAGACCATTTCTTCTTTTTTCCTGTGCTATGAGTTTAATTAACTAGTTTTTATAATATCAATAATGAAATGGAGGGGAGATTATAAAGGTCACCGTATGTTCATCTTAAATTATAAACGAGATAATCGAAATTTTACTATAAAATGAAGCATTTTCAGCTTTACTCGTAACTAACATAACTTCCTGTTTCTATTATTTGATTTTAAATTTAATTTATCATCCAATGTTTGTCGCCATAAAATGTTTTTAGTTTGTTCATTGTCCCTAACTTTTTTTACCTTCAATTTTTTCAAATAAATTTAGTGAAATTTGTAAAAATTCAGAATGGATGAATTTTTAATTTCATTTTTATAGTAAACCTTCGATTCATCCTATTTTATGGCTAAAGATGGACATAGAATGAATAGAATTTTTATTCGGACATAATCAGGCTGCCCAAGCGCAAGTATGTCATTCTGGGACTGTATAGTTATATTTTAACGGCGATTCAAAATTGAGTACAAAAAAAACCATTCGCAGCGTTATTCTATTGTGACATTTTTCAAAAAGCACTTAGTTTCATCATTACAGCCAAATATTTGCTGCAGCACACTTAATTATTGAGTACCATTGCTGGACTCTGTAAAACTTTTTTTTTCAATATTTTTTAAAGTAGGCTATGGAAGTAATCATTGTACAGTTAAAATAAAGACTTAAGTTGCTTCTATAGTATAGTGCACTTAGAAATTCCCGTTAAATTTTAAATTTTGAAACACAATCATTTAAACTAAAATAAAAAATTGTATTCAACATTTCACATTTCTTTTCTATTACTTGAAACTAATTTATTTTACCGGTAACTGTTGAAGGGATTTGCTAATAGGATGCAGTAATATTATGCTACTAAATTGTTTGTTGTTTTAAAATTATGAATAAAATTCCTTTAAAAAAATATCTTTTGTTCAACATAGTATCAATAATTTTTAGTTTAAATGTAACTTATCATAGTATTTCAAAACTAAAAGATTAGTGGAGATAAGGTTTTCTTTTATTAAGTTTTTATTTTAATTTATTAAAACGATTTATTTGTTTTTTAACTTATTTTTATTTTGTACATACATACCCCTACGTTTCGACGGTATATTCCGTCATCTTCAGGGGGAAATTAGTTATAAACAAAATTTTCTCCATTACGTTTTTTCAAATTTTACAGTAATGTCTAAAGTATCTCCGTACATACTATAATACAATGTTTAAATTTAGAAATAAGATTACATGAAAATTCAATTTAAAATAATAGTATCATAATAATTTAACAAAAATTTGGAAACTTCTTGTATATTTAATAAATTTTGAGAATTTTGAATTTTTTTTTTATGTAAACTTTCCAAAATAAGCCTTTTAGTAAGATTCTCCTCCTTATCCAAAATTGTCGCATCCTCTATAGATAAAGAGTGGCCAGTTTGTCGTAAATGGTTTGAGATTGCGCTGTGTGATTGGCTAAAGGTTTTTGTGGAATCATAAATATGTTGGTATAGCCTCTTTTTTAAATATTGTTTGGTTTGACCAACTCTAAGGGAATTTTGTCTTTTAATTTTGTAAATACAAATGTATCTAAACTATTAAACGGTCTACCAACAAGCTTTATATCATAATTATTTAATAACAATTTAATTTTTTCGTTACAATAAAAATGGAGAGAATCCATATTATTTTCTTTTGCCGTGGCTTTTATTACAATAAAAACTAATAATTCACAATTAAGGATTTTTCACAATTTTTATATTAAAATTTAACAAATAAACAATAATTAAAATATGAAAAAATAAATTGTTGTTAAAAATACTTTTCTTTCTTAATGTAATAATCTTATAAATTTTAACAATGGAAGACCGGTTTCGGATATTCATCCATCATCAGTTCCATATATATTAACTACTGAAAAATTAATTTTTTCGTATAAATTTTTTATGTAAGGGATCAAAATAAAAAGTTGACGATTATTTTCAACGGGTAAATTTTGATTTCCGCGCGAATTTTGTGAATTATTTGTCGAAATGATATTTTTATCGATAGCCTTTCTAATATTTCTGGCAATAACGTTCTTTGGGTAGCCATTTGAAAACAATACGTTCGTTAAAATTTTGAAATTGTCAGAATGAAATTCTCCATCCGACAATCTCAAAACTTTTTCCGCCAATAAAAACGCCGGAAGATGGAAGCCACGATTCATAATTTATGATTTATTATATAAAATTTATTTTTGGCCATAAACGTAGATACTTTAGACATTATGTACTGTAAAATTTGAAAAAACGTAATGGAGAAAATTTTGTTTATAACTAATTTCCCCCTGAAGATGACGGAATATACCGTCGAAACGTAGGGGTATGTATGTACAAAATAAAAATAAGTTAAAAAACAAATAAATCGTTTTAATAAATTAGTGGGAATTTTTAGGTACACTCACTGTCCTTTAGAAAAATATCTATCTTTCATTTGAATGTAAAATGGCTAACCTGGAACATTTAAATTACCTACAAGGGAATTTTAAATGGATCCTAGCTTGAAACTAAGTGATTTTTTTCCTTTCTTTAAATAATGAACTGATTTCTTATTAGTTTTGAACACGCTTTATGGTTTTATTTGATCAATTTTGAATCATCCTTGTACATGGTGGAAAATTTAAATTCATAAAGTGAAATATTTCAAAAACTGAGTTTTAAGGAAATTTGTTTGATATTAAGGGTGTGGTTTATTTGATACATTTTTTTAACATTTCACTATATCAGTTTAAATGGTACACCCTGTATTTACATATATTATTATGTGTATAAACAGAGTGTTCGGCACTGAATGTAATGTATTGAAGGAGGTGACATAGGATATGATTATAAGAAAGAAATAATTGTACTACGGATTTTCGAAATTCGTTATCATTAAGCCATTTGATTAAGAAACCGCTTAAGCTTAATGAATCCAGACAATATGTGAATTCAAGTAAATATAATCGATTTATTTAATTGAAACTCATGAAGAATGCGCTATAAAAGTTATACGGAATGAAGAAAATTAGCAAAGCAGCGATCTTATTTCATAATTAATTTAACCGAAAAATTAATGCTTATAGAATAAAAAGTGAAAATAACTATTTTCATTTTCTTCAATAAACATAAAGCGTTTTCGGTTAAATATATTATTGGATAGACATGTTATGCAATGAAATGAAAAAATATTTCTAAAACAAATGGAGGACAAAACCCATGAGTATTCCAGTGAAGTGAGATATTATCTCTTTTATATCTTTGTCTAACAAACTAACGGGCATAATTTCGATAATCCATATTAGCATTTTTTTTACTCCACATGTTATCCTATATAGCTCTTCAATACAACACCGTCAGTGCCAAACGCACTCTATTAATACATGACATACTGTATAAAATCAAGAAGCATGTATCTGAAGTAACCCAGAAATACGTTCGAAAATATCTTATCAATTCTTTCTCGACTTATGTTTAATTAAATGATTTTGCTGTTAACTTTAATAAATTGATTTTTGATTTTCACTCATAGTTCAAACTTTACTAGTTTAAAATTCATCAAATAGCTGAAGAGTGATAAATGGGGAAGCCTGGGAATGGGGATGTCGATGGTTAAAGGAATATTTAATATAAAAGTAATTCGCAATCAATAAAAGTGTGTGTTGTTTTCACAAGGCAGTCTCATTTCAACGGAATTTTTGTTGAATTGTGTAATCTAAGGTAAACGCTATATTTAATCTTTAAATTATTTTTGAAATATGCAACAAGATATTTCACCGTGTAAATATTTTCTGTGGGTTTACTTAACGCCTAAACCGAACTAGTCTAAAGCCCCTATTGAACTTTTCGCTTAAACGATGCCACCAGGTTTCTATAAACATAAATGGTTACAACATTTCAAATAAAGTTGATTTGTAAATAATTTTCTGGCAATTTCATAAATTTCAATCAATTCAATTCTTATTTAAATAATGTTTGATTCATGTTAAACTATGAGTGAAAATCGCAATAATTAATTTGACAGCAAAACTGCGATTACCTTAACCATAATTCGAGATAGGAAAAAGTGTTAAACATTTTTCGACTTATTTTAGGACCAGGAATCATCTGATAAATTTACCGTACTAATAACACAGTAATCCTGTTGGCACAAATAAATATCTCGAAAATAAATCATTGTATAAAATATTTCAGGAAAGAGGCATGATTAAATTAATTTTGATGACCTTGAAATTTCTGTCAGTGTCAAATTATTTAGCTATATTTGCCCTCAAAAGCAATCGACTTTACAATATTTTATTTTCGTTAGTTTCGAAGCATTTAGTTGTGTCAAATTAAATGGTTCACCCTATTTATATGTATACAGGGTGTTACGTGAAGTACTGGGAACAAACGTTATACACGACATATACTCTATATATTACTGTTGTTAAAATAAAGGAGGTTTTACTGTAAATTTAGGGTTTAATTTTCTCGGTTATTAAAATGCTACTTTACCAAAATCATAGGTGTTGCTAACCATACGTCTGGTAATCGGTCAAATGTCAATTTCACAGATTTCATTCGATTTAATTCAATGAATAAGGGAACCATGATTTTTTCTGGAAACGTAAATTTTGAAATTAAGCTAGTTGAAAAAGTGCACTAAAGTTACAGTGAAACCTCAATTATTTCAACAACAGTAAGGGTATATGGTATATGCAGCCACTTCGCATAACACCATCTATTTATACAACGTGATTCAAAATAGTACAGCAAACCGTGTTGCATGATTCTATGTTCAAAACCAATAAGAAATTACTTAACAGCATTTTTTTTAATAACGCTTAATTTGGGCGCAACGGCGCATTTAATTAAACTCTTTGGACACATAATGATTGCATAATCAAAAGAAAGATACAACATTTTTCTGAAGTAGACTGTACTGTAGTATACTGTAGACCTATATGTTGGCTCCGGCGTTCCAGTCAAAAGCATTTCAGTCAAAAACAGAAAGGAATTTCAGTCAAAAATTAAAAGGCAACTCAGACCAAATAGTTTTAGACTGAAATGCCTTTTCAGAAGGAAGTTCAATCAAAAACTAAAAACGCATTCAAGTCAAAACTACACTGCGCCAATTAAAAAACGGAACAGAAATTTTCTTCGAAAAAATACCCAGATTTGAACGCTTGTATCTTGGTGAAATAATACCTTTCAAAAAAAAATTTTATTTCTAATTGAAGGAAATCTTGTTTTCTTTTTGATACTGGAAACCGTTTTATTTTATTTTGTTTTTTTATGACTTTTTTGAGTAAAACAAAAGATATCTAAAAAAAAAGAATTTGCTGCTGTTTGCAACTGTAAACGAACTTGCTCGATATTTTATTGAAAAATCCAAATCGGCCATTTTATAGAGAATTTATAAGCCTTGCAAAATGATACTAGGAAAAGTTCTGTGCGGCCACTCTTTGTTGAGTTATTGAAGTTTTAGTGTGTTAAAGTTTGTTAAAGTGACTTAAAATTTTGTCGTAGAGTGCTAAGTTTACAAGATAAAAAAAATTTACTTCTACGCTTTTTGATACGTTTTCTCTAAAACTTCAATAACAATAACTCGGCAAAGAGTAGCCGCACAGAAATTTTCCTTGCAAGGTTTCTAAATTCTCTATAAAATGGCCGATTTGGATTTTTGAATGAAATATCGAGCAAGTTCGTTTACAGTTTCAAACAGCAGCAATTTTTTTTTTTTTTAGATATCTTTTGTTTTACTCAAAAAAGTCATAAAAAACAAAAGAAAATAAAACGGTTTCCAGTATCGAAAAGAAAACAAAATTTCCTTCAAATAGAAACAAAAAATTTTTCAAGATAAAAGCGTTCAAATCTGGGTATTTTTTCAAAGTAAATTTCTGTTCAATATGATATTGCTAACAAATGAAGAATAAATACCAAAAAATACCACAAAATACCAGAAAATTACCAAATAAATACCAAAAAATACCCAAAATTATCAATAAATACCAAACAATTACCAAAAAATACCAAAAAATTCACAAAATTTACCAAAAAATACCACAAAATTACAAAAAAATACCCAAAATTACCAAAAAATTACCAGAAAATACCACAAAAATACCAAAATATTTTTCGAATTTTTTGGGAATTTTTCGAATTTTTGGGAATTTTTTTGGAATTTTTGGGAATTTTTTGGGAATTTTTGGGAATTTTTGGAATTTTTTGGGAATTTTTGGAATTTTTTGGAAATTTTTAGAATTTTTTGGAAATTTTTGGGAATTATTGGAATTTTTTGGGATTTTTGGGATTTTTTGGGAATTTTTGGATTTTTTTGGAAATTTTTAGAATTTTTTGGGAATTTTTGGGAATTTTTGGAATTTTTAGGGATTTTTGGGATTTTTAGGGAATTTTTGGATTTTTATGGGATTTTTGGAATTTTTAGGGAATTTTTTAATTTTTTGGGGATTATTGGAATTTTTTGGAAATTTTTAGAATATTTTGGGAATTTTTGGTAATTTTTTTGGAATTTTTGGAATTTTTGGGAATTTTTTGGGAATTTTTGGGAATTTTTGGAATTTTTTGGGAATTTTTGGATTTTTTTTAGGAATTTTTGGAATTTTTTGGGAATTTTTGGAATTTTTTGGAAATTTTTAGAATTTTTTGGGAATTTTGGGAATTATTGGAATTTTTTAGGATTTTTAGGATTTTTTGGGAATTTTTGGATTTTTTTGGAAATTTTTAGAATTTTTTGGGAATTTTTGGGAATTTTTGGAATTTTTAGGGATTTTTGGGATTTTTAGGGAATTTTTGGACTTTTATGGGATTTTTGGAATTTTTTGGGAATTTTTGGAATTTTTTGGGATTTTTGGGATTTTTTGGGAATTTTTGGATTTTTTTGGAAATTTTTAGAATTTTTTGGGAATTTTTGGGAATTTTTGGAATTTTTAGGGATTTTTGGGATTTTTAGGGAATTTTTGGATTTTTATGGGATTTTTGGAATTTTTTGGGAATTTTTGGGGAATTTTTGGAATTTTTTGGGAATTTTTGGAATTTTTTGGAAATTTTTGGGAATTTTTTGAATTTTTTGGGAATTTTTGGGAATTTTTTGGAATTTTTCGAATTTTTTGGGAATTTTTGGGAATTTTTGGAATTTTTTGGAATTTTTTGGGAATTTTTGGGAATTTTTCGAGTTTTTTTGAAATTTTTTGGTGAATTTTTGGTATTTTGTGGTATTTTTTGGTATTTTTGTGGTATTTTTTGGTAATTTTGTTATAGTTTTGTGATATTTTTTGGTAATTTTTGGTATTTTTTGTGGTATTTTTTGGTTATTTTTGGTTATTTTTTGGTATTTTTTGGTCAAGTTCTGCGGAATTATCGGAAGGCTTCACATTCTATTGGCCGCGAAGATTTTAAATTCGCAGGATATGTTGGCAACCATGCTAAAACGATAGATGAATCTATACAAGCATAATATTTTGCGGTAGGTTCGATTGTTTCTTTGTCGGTAAACATTAATTTCGATAATAAATGTGCTGCCCACATAGCTCCAGCCTTGGTAAATATGTTTTTTTTCATCGGAGCCACTTTAGTTTAAGTGATCAACAAATTCATGGTTATTTCTCCTTTTTCGACCGTTACTCTGCTATAAACTAATTTTTATTTCTAGTTGAAGGAAATTTTGTTGTCTTTTCGATATTGGAAACCGTTTTATTTTATTTTGTTTTTTGTGACTTTTTTGAGTAAAACAAAAGATATCTAAAAAAAAAATTGCTGCTGTTTGAAACTGTAAACGAACTTGCTCGATATTTTATTCAAAAATCCAAATCGGCCATTTTATAAAGAATTTAGAAACCTTGCAAGGAAAATTTCTGTGCGGCTACTCCATGTCGAGTTATTGAAGTTTTAGAGAAAACGTATCAAAAAGCGTAGAAGAAAATTATTTTTTATCTTGTAAACTTAGCACTCTACGACAAAATTTTAAGTCACTTTAACACTGAAACTTTAACACACTAAAACTTCAATAACTCAACAAAGAGTGGCCGCACAGAAATTTTCCAAGGCTTCTAAATTCTCTATAAAATGGCCGATTTGGATTTTTGAATAAAATATCGAGCAAGTTCGTTTACAGTTTCAAACAGCAGCAATTTTTTGTTTTACTCAAAAAAGTCATAAAAATACAAAATAAAATAAAACGGTTTCCAGTATCGAAAAGAAAACAAAATTTCCTTCAACTAGAAATAATTTTTTTTTTGAAAGGTGTTATTTCACCAAGATACAAGTGTTCAAATCTGGGTATTTTTTCGAAGAAAATTTCTGTTCCGTTTTTTAATTGGCGCAGTTTATTTTGACTGAAATTCCTTTTGCATTTGTGACTGAAATACCTTTTGGAAAAGTATTTCAGTCAAACAATTAAAAAGGAATTCCAGTCAATATTGTTCTTGGGGAATATACTCAAAAACAATTCAGTCAAAAATCGAAAGGAGTTTCAGTCATAAAATTTCGCAACAAATATTATCACTAAAACTTCTTTTATAAAGGAACATCAATCGAAAAAAAGGTATTTCGGTAAGAAAATAGTTTAACTGAAATACCCTTTGTACATTTGAATTGAACAACCTTCCTGAAAGGTGTTTACCACAAATTTTTGGACTGGAATACCTTTTGTTTGGTTTATTTTATTAGGCGCTTCGGAAACAATTGATCGTATTACAATCCAACGTGAACAGTTGATCGTGGATACAATTGATCGTATGGACAATTGATCGTGGGTACAATTGATCGTATGAACTATTGATTGTAGATCAATTGATCGTGTGGACAATTGATCCTATGGACATTTGATTATGCATCCATGGTCAATGCCACATATTTATTTGCAATTACAAAATCTTGCTCCTACGTCCCCCGAAGTTCAAATATAAAGCCCCTCGAAGTGCCCGTGAGATTTACCGCGTCGGTTAGCCTCTACAATTCTAGTGTCGAGAGGCTGAATGTTGAAAGGTTGTTTGTATCGAAATTGATTTTAATATTTCATCTTTTTATGAATGAAAATTTTCAAAATTTATATTTTTATCAAAATTTATATATAAAAATATTTAATAGTAAATCACCTTAAATATTAAAATCTTCTTACGTTTTTTTTGTCATACCTTATCTAGAAAAAAAAATACAGAAACTGAAAATCCTGAAACAAAAGTCCAGAATACTAAAATTCAGAAACATAATTATCAAAGTGCGGACCAAATTGTAATTAAAATTTATAAAATGTCTATCAAATTTTAGTTTTTCGTAAAGTACTTAATATTTATGATAATAGAAATTGCTTCGTTAACCCTTCAGACACAGATCAAAGTAATTATATCACTCATATCGCTTCTACTGATAGTCTAAAAATGAGGTTGACCGCGTATCACTGTTTTTCAAAATTTTGTCACCAAAAATCTTTTTGGAGAAAATCTTGTTTCTCAAAATCTTATTTTCAAAATAAATAATAATGTTTTTATTAATCTTTTATAGATTTTACATTAAAATAAAATGACATCGACTAATTTAACTTCGAATTGTCGAGGTTAACGTCGCTGCGCTCCCTCCGCTTAGCCCTTCGAGGGGCTTTAGATTTGAACTTCGGGGGACATAGGAGCCGGGATCAGCAAACATGTCGCAATGCGTGCCGCAAAATACGGTACAATTTATAAGGTAAGAATTTTATATGGTAAAAATTTAAATAACAAGATTGAACAGGACTTTATTAGCACGTGTTTTCAATTTATTTAAATTATTTTACATTAAGAAATAAATTCAATGGTTTTAAATATTCATTTCAATCAAATAAGTGAAGGAAAATTTCATGAAAATTCGGCCTTTCAACATTTGGCCTTTCGACTTTCAGCCTTTTCATCTATTCGGCCTTTCGATACATTCGGCCTTTCGGCGTTCGGCCTTCCGACATTTGGCCTTCCGACATTCGGCCTTCCGACATTCGCCCTTCCGACATTCGGCCTTAAAATATCGAACGATCAGTCACAAAACCAAAAGAAATTACAGTAGAAAATGTTTTGACTTGAATGCCTTTTTTGTTTTTTGATTGAACTTCCTTCTGAAAACAAGGACTTTTGACTGGGGTCAAAAACACAAAGGGTATTTCAGTCAAACTGTTTTCTGACCGAAATACCTTTTTTTTTTGGACTGAAGTTCCTTTTTAAAAGGAGTTTTAGTTATAATATTTGTATGGGCAATTTTATGACTGAAATGCCTTTTGTTTTTTAACTGAAATGTTTTTGACTAGAATTCCCGGAGCCCATGCAGAGTATTAATTTTTACGGTTGGTTTTGAACGTAGAATCAGGCTTTATGGTTTTGTTCACTCAATTTTAAATCACCGTGTATATCAGGGTAATTCATTGCCAAGTGCAAATAGTTTGGGAGGCGATAGAAGGCCTGAACAAAAACTATTCTACACTGCAACCCATTCTTAGTTTATTTCACTATTAATTACAAAATATTTGTTAAAAATAACCTCAAACAAAAAAAAAAAAGAAATAATCATGCAGAATGGAACAATATGGGTTTTGTATTTTAAATGAAAACATTCTGATTCTAGCTTTCAGGCAAGCTAAATAAATCATTAATCGGTAGTTTCAGGCTGGTGCTCTTTCTATCATCTCCTAAAATATTTGCACTTCATACGGATCACTATGTATATATTTTTAAATATTATATGGATAATTCTATTATTTTCCAGCAATGTTCCAAAGTCGACTACACTAATTACAATTATTTTATTTCTACCATGTTCCTTATAAGGAAATCGGACATATTTTATTTAAGCTTTTGATCTTTTGTTGTCCCGTTATATGGTTATGAAGGTGAGGTTATCTATGCATTTATTTTAGTGGTCTTGGAGTACATACAGATATGGTTTGGATTCTATTTGGAGATATTTTTGAAACTGGTACCATCTTAGAATAATATATAGTTTTACTATTTTTTTAAAAGTACCGTTAGTGATAATTATTTTTGAAAATAAAAATCAAGATGAAAAGTAAAGGAAGCTAATCTTGGAAGCAAAATACAAGTTTTGCAAACACTTTTTTTCATGATTTTTTGACTTTAGGGATTTTCTTGGGAGTTAAGGGGGGGGGGGTGGTCGCAATTCAACCCAATTCAAATTCCAATAAAACTATTGAGTTGTATAAATCACCAAAGGCAAAAAATCCCAAAGACCTCTTCAAAATGAAACAAATAATAATTTAATGGAAAATTTTATTTTAAATTTCATTAAACTAAATATTAAGCTTTCCAATTCAATATTTTTTTTTTTTTAATTTTCTATTCTGCGAAAAATTACAACTAATAATACTTGATTCACAATTGTTTATGCGATGATATTTTGATTCATAATTGTTTATGCGCAAGAAAAAAACACGAATTTTCATGATTTTTGAAACGGTAAATTTAAATATTGTTTAGTTATTGTATAAAACAAGTTAGTCTTCAGTTATTCGCGATTCAGTGTGTTTAGTTTAAAAATGGTAAAGAAACCAGAATTCAACGTGGAAGTTAGAGCAGCTATGGTAGCTGATTACAAAAATGGAATTTCGGCCAGTGAATTATCAAAAAAATATAATTGTTACAAAAATACGATTTTATACCAAATTAGAAAACAAAATATTCATGGTACAGTAAGTAATGTAATTGGAAGAGGTTAAGGAAAATGTACTGATTACTAGAGCTATGAAAATTAATCCATCTGCAACTCAACGAAATATCCAATAGACTGTAAATTATTCAAGGAACAGGGCATCAGGAAATACACCACTAAAAAGAAGCCATACATTTCCAAAATCCAAGCCATTGGAGTTCTGGAGAAACATTTTATGGACGGATGAGTCTATATTTTCATTAGATGGAACTTGGGCAAGGAAGTTTTATTACTCAAATACGTCAGAGTAATTAAAACGTGATGTGATAACTCCAACACGTCATTCTGGTGGCGGCCACGTAATGATATGGGGCAGTATTTCCTATAATGGTGTTGGGCCAATTCAAATTTTACGAGAAAATGTTCGCCATGTTCTAGAATGGCCACCTCAGAGTCCTGACCTAAATGTCATAGAGAACATTTGGGCTTACATCAAACAGGAAATACCATGTGAGGTTGGAAGAACAGAAGATGAAACGTGGAATACAATAGTAAAGGTGTGGAACAATATACCCACAGATTTCATAAGGAATTTAACAGTCTCAGTGCCAACGCGGCTATCCGAAGTGCTAAAATCGAAAAGAGGGAATACCTCATATTAGTAATCGAAGTATTTACGATGATTTTCACACGATTTTTTTGAGAGATTTATTCACGATTGCTTCGCATAAACAATTGTGAATCAAGATATCATCGCACAAACAATTGTGAATCAAGTATTATTAGTTGTAATTCTTCGCAGAATAGAAAATTAAAAAAAAAAAATATTGAATTGGAAAGCTTAATATTTAGTTTAAAATATAAAATTTTCCATTAAATTATTATTTGTTTCATTTTGAAGAGGTTTTATGTTACGTTACACTGAAAATATAGCTCGAACAAACAATTGTGAATAGGATAGTATGTGAATAATTATCAAAAAAAAAAACAGAAATTTTTAAAAAACGTTCCAATTTCAATTAATATTGGGATTTTAATAAATCGGCAAAGCGGGGGTTGGAAACGGCCCATCCCCCAAGGTAAACAACGAATTCAAAAAACATTTCAAAAAAATTTTATATTGTAATTAAAAAATTTAATTTTTAGGGAATGATTTTTTTGGGAAAAATCAAGTTTTTTTCAATGTAAAAAAATTTTAGAAATACTATTTTAATTAGTTTTATACAGACCCTAAACTCATATCTGTCATCCATGGCCACTAAATCAAAATCCAAAAACAGCAACATCTCAGCGTCTACAACGCCGTACAACGGGACAACCGAACGTAAAAAAGCTTAAAAAAATATTTGTTCTATTTGTTTGAATAAGTAACACGATAAAAATAAAAAAACTAAGAAATTAATTTTGGAAATTGTCAAAAATTCTCTGTATTATAATAGAATAATCCATACAGGGTGGGCCAAAAAAGTTTTCCTATTTTTAAATTGAGATATCTTTTGAACCGTACAGCTTCGCGTTAAGTAATAAAATCAATGATCAAGGTCATTCAATTCCCTATCATAAATATATTCATGTCATACTCTAAATTTATTTGGCTGATTAGTTTTCTATGTTTTTCTAAAACATTACTAAAAGAAAAGAGAATTAAAATGCTCTGAATTGAAGTTTCTTTAGTCATGTTTTTGCAGAATTTCAAAAACACTTCCGCTTAATAAATTAGGGTAGGACAACTGATAGGGAATTGAATGGCCTTGAATACTGTTTTAATATGATGAGCCAAAGTCCCAAAGATATATAAATTCTACATTAGGTGAACTTTTTCTTAGCCTATCGTATACAAACAAATACAAATGCATATACAGGGTGAGAAAAAAGTATGGATGGGAACCCTTAAAAATCTCGCGGAGTTCAGTCCAAAAAAAAATGAGCAAGGTTTATTCTCAGGTCATTTTCAACAAGGAATTTAATGGTGAGCTTGGTTGTGACCTTGACTTTCATTATCAAGGTCATTTGGAGGTAAAAGTTATTTTTTTAAATTATAACCCCTATTTTTGATGACAGAATCGAAAAGAGCGATCAATTATAAGTCCGAGTATGTATTTTCCATGACCTCCCAAGATCATCTGAAGGAATTTACATTGCGAGATGAAAGTATGATAACCCCTAGAAATTTCGCGGAGTATGTCAAAATAAATCGAGCAAGGTTTATTCTTAGGTAATTTATAATAAGGAATTTTGTGGTGATCTTGCTTATGACCTCGACCTTCATCTTCAAGGTCATTTTGAGGTAAAGGTAATTTTTTTATAGGAAACCCCCAGTTTTTAACATTGGATTCAAAAAGAGCGATTAGTTGTACGTTAAAATAAGTATTTTCTATGACCTTCCAAGGTCACCTGAGGGAATATATTTTAATTGCAAAGCTTATGATTTGCTATGAAAATTTAAAAAAAATAAAAATTTTAAAAATAAAGAATTAGATTTTTTAATTTTTATTTTTTTTAATATTCGTAGCAAATCATAAGCATTATATTCCTTCAAGTGACCTTGGGAGGTCATTGTAAATATATAAAATCGCTTTTTTTGAATCCGATGTCAAAAATAGGAGTTTCCCTAGAAAAAATTGACCTAGACCTCAATATGACCTTGAAGATGAAGGTCAAGGTCACAACTAAGCTCCCCGTTAAATTCCTTGTTAAAAATTACCTAAGAATAAACCTTGCTTATTTTTTGTTTTGACACACTCCGCGAGATTTCTAGGGGTCTCCATACTTTCACCTCGCAATGTAAATTGGTTCAGATGATCTTGGGAGGTCATGGAAAATACATACTCGGACTTAAAATTGATCGCTCTTTTCGATTCTTTCATCAAAAATAGGGGTTCTAATTTAGAAAAATGACTGCCTCCAAATGACCTTGAAAATGAAGGTCAAGGTCACAACCAAGCTCACCATTAAATTCTTTGTTGAAAATGATCTAAGAATAAACCTTGCTCATTTTTTTTTGGACTGAACTACGCGAGATTTTTAAGGGTTTCCATACTTTTTCCTCACCCTGTATATATAGCGATTCCATACGAAAACGATCACGAGTTGTCCTGACCCCTTCAGATTTTCATGAAACTTTCCAAAAATGATCTATATATCAAATAACTCGACACGTATTTTTTTATTTCCTTCGTTTTATTTCCTTCGCGTACGGCGTTTTCCTGATTTTTCCGCAAAATTCTAATTTTTGAAGGCCTCTGTCGCAAGAACCACTTAACCGATTTCACAATTTATATCTCAAATGAAAGGGAATGAATGGATCTTATAAATAGCGGTATAGTTTCTTAAAGAAAAAACGTGTTTTTTTGAAAATGTGATTTACCGTTATGTTGGACTTGAACGAGTTATCTATTTTTAAATTTTTTTTTTGGAAAGCTTATTCATTTTGTAAGCAATTAAAAAAGTAAAAACGCAAATGGTACCTTCCATTTTAAAAAAAAACACGTTTTTTCTATCGAATTCTTTTAAAATTAAAATTGTACCGCTATTTATAAGATCCATTCATTCCTTTTCATTTGAAATATAAATTGTTGAAATCGGTTAAGTGGTTCTCGCGACAGAGGCCACCAAAAATTAAAATTTTGCAGAAAAATCAGAAAAAACGTAAAACAACGCCGTACGTCCCTGTTTCAAAGAACAGTGCCGTAGAAAGAAATAAAAAAGTACGTGTCGAATTATTTGATATATAGATCATTTATGGCAAGTTTCATAAAAATCTAAAGGGGTCAGGACAACTCGTGATCGTTTTCGTATGGAATCGCTGTATATATATATTTATGCTTATTGAGCCAATAGTTAAATAATATAATTGAACAAATTTGTTACTAGTTTTGGACTCTTTATTTATTTAAAAATTATTTATTTTTATTTTTGTTTTGCTTTTGAGAATGAATCCGAGTAGGATTCGAAAGCTAAAGCTAAAGCTATAAAATAATTTTTAAGTAAAGAGGCCAAAACCAATAAAAACTTTGTTCATATATTATATATATTATATATATATATATATATATATATATATATATAATGCCCTTTTTTAAAAGAACCACTAGAATAATTCTCAGGGGAAGGCCTAAATAACAAGAAGTGTCATGATATACAAGTTGCACAATTTATAAGGGAAAATAAAATGATGATTGAATTTGATCTTGAGGTCAAATTTAAAGGTAATTTCAAGATCAAGTCGATTACTTAATGGAAACACCTAAATATATTTGACTCTGATTCTGAAAGAATTTCAGAGTCAAAAATTTAGGAAAAAAAACGACTTGACCTTAAAATGATCTTGAAATATGACCTTAAGTTGAAATTCAAGGTAATCATTTAATTTCCCCTTAAAAATTGTGCAACTTTTGTATCTACACTTTTTTTTATCTCGGCTTTCCGTGAGAGTTATTTAAATGGTTCTTTTGAAAAGGGTCACCCTGTATATACAGTCAACCAAATAAGTCTGCGTACGCCTCTTTAGTTTATCAAAAACCATAAAAATATACATATATCTAAAACTAGGCAGATTTACTTGGCTGACTATATACAATATATATATATACTACATATATATATATATATATATATATATATATATATATATATATATATATATATATATATATATATATATATATATATATATATATATATATATATATATATATATATATATATATATATATATATATATATATATATACATACATATATATATATATATATATATATATATATATATATATATATATATATATATATATATATATATATATATATATATATATATATGGGGCATTCTCTGTCAAATCGGTCACCCCCTACACATTTCATTTGTTGAGATAAATAAATTTTTGGGCTTAAAATTTTGCTGAGAATGTCGTAAATTATCAAAATGGCGGACCATAGCTGCTAAGGAAGTCTGTAATTTTTAATAAAATTGAAATAAAAATGTAATTTTAACTCTGTTAATTTACTCAAAAGTGTTTTGGTGTTATAGATTACACATTTTTTATTATTTTTTTTACAATTTCAAGATGGCGGAGCCAAGATGGCCACCAACATTTGCAAATTTTTTGACGTTCATAAAGATCATTAGAAGCATGGGTATGGGTCGCTGATCACGAATTTGAGGTCAGAATTTTAATATCCAAGATAACGGACACGGTGGTCGAATGTGGACGAAAAAAGGCTAATTTTTCGACGTTCATAATCAATAAAAACTCGGTGTAGGTGGTTTTCGGGGTAGGTGATCATTAATTTAGCGAACCCAAGATGGCCACCATAAATATCAATTTTTCAACATTAATTAAAATCGATAAAAACATGATCTAGGGGGTTCTAGGGCGTCGCTGATCCCGAAGCTGAGGTCAACAACTAAAAATTCTCTCAATAAAGTACCAGATTCTCGATAAAAAGTGTTATTTTTAGATATTTTTTGAAAAAATATCTGAAAATAACACTTTTTAGCGAGAATCTGATACTTTTTTGAAAAAAAAATTTAAATTTTGACCTCAGATTCGTGATCAGCAACCTCGAAAACCCCATAGAACATGTTTTTAACGATTTTTATAAACGTTGAAAAATTAATATTTATGGTGGCCATCTTGGGTCCGCCATCTTGAATTTTCAAATTCTGACCCCTTTTATTGATTTCTATGAACGTCGAAAAATTATCCTGTTATCGGCCATATTCGACCACCATCTTGTATCCGCCATCTTGAATATTAAAATTCTGACCTCAAATTCGTGATCAGCGACGCCGAAAACCTTCTAGGACATGTTTCTAACAATCTTTATGAACGTCAAAAAATTTGCCAATTTTGGCGGCCATCTTGGAATTGTAAAAAAATAATAAAAAATGTGTAATCTATAACACCGAAACATTTTTGAGTAAATTAACAGAGTTAAAATTACGTTTTTATATCAATTTTATTAAAAATTACAGACTTCCTTAGCAGATACGGTCCGCCATTTTGAAAATTGAAGGACGCCATAAAAACGCCATAAGGCATTAAAAAGTAGGCATTCTAAGCAAAATTTTAAGCCCAAAAAAGTTTATTTGTCTCAAAAAATGAAATGTGCAGGGGGGGTGGCCGATTTGACAGAGAATGCCCCATATTTTCTCTGTCAACTGGGCCTCTGCAAAAAAATTCTCTTTGTCGAAAAAACTTTTTAAAAATGCAAAATGAATCGTAAGAATGGTACTTTTTTTAGCGTATGGCCGTTTATAAAAATTCAAAATGGTTGATCAATATATCGGTTTCAAGTAGCGGACATAACCTTTAACGAACAATTTTATTTAGTTTAAAAACACTCAGGGTATCGCAAAGGTTTGCGAAGGATTCGTTGTATTTTGCATCGTTGAACACGAATTTAACCTTATTTTTTACCAAAACCTAAGTAGTTCACCCCTAACCTCTAGAAAACTCTTTAAAAAGTCAGTTTTTTATAGTTAGCGATCACTGAAGGCGTCGAAAATGTCTGGAATGAGTCTAATCAGATGTTTTTATTTTTCATCGCTAAACACGAATATAACCTCACTTTTAACCGAAATTCTAATTAAACTTTCCAAAGTGTAGAACAATCAGAATTAATCAAAATCAATGATTGGATCTCATATTAATGTATCTCTATTTGACAAGTATAAATGTAGGACCCCATGTCCCTATGTATCTTATGTAGTTTAAACTGTGATCTACTTTTAGCGTTACCCATAGGAACAACGACGTCAACGGTTCAGCAACCTCATAAATGACAAGGGCATGGTTCTTCATCGCGATACAATCAAGGCGGAAGTGCTGGAAATCCATAGCAAGACACAATGGAACCAGAGCAAACAGCAGAACCAGGGGCGTCCATTCTTACACACAGATGGACTAAATCGTTACATTGATCTAGTTGCGTAGTACCCGTGTCTCTTATGTGGCGATGTCCATTTCCATCGAGATTGTCCATTTAAGGACAAGGAATGTCAAACGTGCAAGACATCCGTACACAAAAACGGATATTGCCAGTTAGCAGCTCGCGTAGACGGAGTTTTGCAATTCAGTCAGGGTCACAGTCGACACGCAAATCCGTCATGCCATCAATCAATAATCGCAGAGTTAAACTGCAGCTCGACACAGAGTCAGACTGGACAATCATCTCGCGAATGAACTGGGAAAAATTGGGAATACCTGCCTTGATCCATTGCGAAGAACAAGCGATCAGCGCATCTGGTGATCGGCTGGATATAAAAGATAGTTTCTAGGCAAAACTAAACTTATACAAACGGCAAGCCATCGGGGAGGTCTACGTTGTAAACTCAAATTTGAATGTTTTTGGTAACGATTGGATGGAGCTACTAAAGCTTTTCGATGTACCTTTATCAGCAGTCTCCAATAGTGTTCACGCTGAGGGTACACTTCCCTTGGTAAAAGAGGTCGAAGCGAGGTTTCCCGCTGTGTTTGCGGATACGCTTGGGTTATGTAACAAGATGAAAGTGTCACTTTAACTGAAACCAGAGGCGAAACCGACTTTCTGCCGTCAGCGCCCAGTATACCTTACACAGCCGCACAAGCAATACAAGACTAGTTGCAAAGGTTACAGTTTTTAGGAGTGATTCAGCCGATTGATTATGCCGAATCAGCAGCGCCTATTGTTGCTGTCAGAAAGAAAAACGGAGGTACCCGCATAACAGCTCACTATTCGACTGGGCTAAATGCCGCACTTGAGCCGAACCAGTACCCACTGCCAACACCCCATGACATTTTTGCGAAATTCGCAGGTTGCACGGTCTTCAGTAATATTGACCTCTCGGATGCCTTCCTCCAGTTGGAGCTCGATGAAAACGCCAAGAAGCTCATGTTGATCAATACGCACGTCGGCTTGCAGCCCGGTATGAAAACAGCACCTGGCATTTTTCAATAGCTAATGGACACGATGCTAGGGGGAATTCACACAGTTGCAGCATATCTCGACGATATCATTGTAGCTGGGACGAGCGAGCAAGACCATCGAAAGAAGCTGTTCGCTGGCCTCGGCCGCATCCAGGACTACGATCGATGTAATTCAGCAATTGCCGGCACCAACGGCTATCTCAATGCTTCGTTCTTTTTTGGGAGCCATCAGTTGGTATGGCACGTTTATTAAAGGAGTAAAGGATTTGTGAGGGCAAAGAAGTTCTGGCAGCAGATCTCGCTTTGGCGCATTACGACCCAACGAATGAAATCATTGTCGCTGCCGATGCCTCAAGCTACGGAATGGGGGCGATGCTGCTGCACAAATTCGAAGATGGTTCTGAACGCCCCATTATGTACGCAGCATCCTCATTTAGCAAGGCCGAAAAGAACTATGCGTAGAACCAGCGAGAAGCTCTTGCGCTAGTGTTTGCGCTGAAAAAGTTTCATCGTTATATACATGTATGGCCGGAAGTTCGAGCTACATACCGATCACCAACCATTGCTAGCAGTGTTTGTATCCAAGAAAGGAGTTCCTGCCTACTCTGCCAATCGTCTACAACGCTATGCTCCTATCGTACTTGCCTACGATTTTGATATCAAATACATCAGTACGAAGAGTTTTGAGTAGGCAGATTTTGTTTCAAGACTCATTAACACGCAACCGAAGCCAGAACCGGAAGATGTCATCATCTTAACAATTCGCATCGACACCCATGCAGATTGTTTTGCAATCGAATCAGTGAAATCGCTGCCTGTCAAGTTCGCAACGATCCAGACAGAAACTGCGATGTGTGGGATTGTGAAAGAAGTCGCTAATCTCATCAAACATGGCAGCGGCATATTTCCTACTCCGTACGTCGCTTTCATTAGCAGAAGAGTGTGTTTTTTATGGTGGTAGTGCTATTCCGGAAGAACTGCATTCGGGCCACCCAGGGACAGCCGCTTGAAGCTGTTAGCGCAAAGCAAGGTTTACTGGCCCGGAATTGACAGCGACATCGAAACTCACGTCAGAAGATGCGGCATTTGTGAAACCAATTAAAAGGCACCCAGAAAATGCACGCTGCAAGCGTGGCCGATGCCTAAGGGCCCATGGACCCGCATTCACATCGATTGTGCTGGGCCCATCAATGGTTTCTACTATTTAGTTATCGTGAATGCATTTAGCAATTGGCCAGAAGTCTTCAAGATGAGTAGTATAACATCGGAAAAAACCATTGAAAACCTGCAGGAAGCATTCGCTTGCCATGAAATTTGTGACAGCATTGTTAGTGACAACGGCCCACAGTTCATTTCTGACCCGTTCAAGAAGATGTGTAATGAAAATGGCATCGAACATATTACTACGGCACTATACAACCCACAGTCGAACGGTAGGGCTGAGCGTTTTGTCGACCTGTTAAAGACAGGCCTCGAGAAGTGGAAAGGGGAAGGGAACGTTGATAGTATTTTACGCAAATTCCTGATGTGCTACCGATACACGCCTTTGTATGCGCTAGGAATGAAGTCAGCGTTCAAACTGATGACAGGACATGAAATGAAGACGAAATTGGATCTAATCAAGCGGTTGCGTAACTCAAGAATGGAAGAAAAGTTCAACGATCATCACAGGGCCAAATGGAAGGAGTTCAATATAGGAGACGCTATCTACTTCAAATCTGTGCTTCACAACAATAAGTTTGAATGACTGCCGGGTAAAATCGAGAGCCGTGAAGGAGCTGTTAACTACGTCATAACAGTCGAACGGCAAAACAATCGCGTCGTTCGAGCTTACGCAAATCAGCTGAATTGCCGGTATGACAAGACAGTCGATGAGAACTTGTTGATGGACATGTTCGAGCTAACGCCGTTATAAGAGGTTGTCGAACCGATGATCATGCCGCTGGAACAGCTTGCTGGGCTGGATGAACCAATTGAAGCCGAAGAGGTCAATGAAGCCATTCAAGATGACGTGCAGGAGCCAACGCCCTCCCGGACGGAGGTCAATGATGCTACTCAGGAAGCCTTGCACGAGCCAACAACCGAAATGGGCAAAAAAAATTTCAAATGTTAAAAATGTTTTTTATTTTAGTACATGACAAGATGAAAAGGAGACTAAGACTGTGTCCGAAACCGGTGAAAGATAATTTTTAGTACTAATTTTTAACATTTATTAGAAAAAACTGCACACACCCAAATTATCTTAGTCAATTCCTATGATAATTTGTGACAGCTACAGAATAAATTTAAAATTTAATCTACTAGTGTGATTGACGTACTGTCAACTATCAATCAACTAAACAACTATCCATTATTGTAATTAAAATGAATCAACGAAAATGTGAGGTGGGGAAATATACCAAAAAATTATTACACTAAAAAATTGTGAATGTAGGGGAATATTTTTTAAATAAATGTCAAAAATTTGTACTGATACAGTCTAAATAAGAGATTTAGTCAGTAAAACATATACCACACATTTTGAAGAACCACTATTTTCATGTTACAAATGAAAAATAACTTTTGATTAAAAGATACCAAATGCCACTGAACTCGCACTTAAATTAAGATCCCCGAGAAAAGTAAGAGTCAATGAGTCTCACTGTAATCAATCACCCCAAAGGAAACAAACGCCTACTACGTCCACGTTTCTGAGCAAAGTCTGAGATTTATACACATATAGTGTTTTAGTTTAAGATGAGATCTAATCATTGATATTGAATAATTTTGATGACTGTACTCTACGTAAAGTTCAATTGGAGTTTCTGTAGAGGTTTTTGGAGGTTCTAAAATAAATACAGTTTTTTTGGTTAAAAGTGTGGTTATATTCGTGTTTAGCGAAAAAAAAAATCATACTAATGACCTTTTCGTCAAAAGTAAGATTGAATTTGTGTTCAACGATAAAAAATACATCGAATTAGGTTCAATTAAAAAATTTGCGATACCCTGAGTGGTTGTAAACTAAGTAAAATTACTTGCTCAGGGTTATGTCCGTTAGTTGAAACCGATATATTGATCAACCATTTTGAATTTTTATAAAAGGCCATTCGCTAAAGAAAATTCGTTCCTTAAGCTTAATTTTGCTTTTTTAAAAAAACGTTTTTTCGGCAAATAGAATTTTGGGCAGAGTGGGATGTTCAGTTGACAGACATATATATATATATATATATATATATATATATATATATATATATATATATATATATATATATATATATATATATATATATATATATTAGGGTGGCCATTAGTTTGGTCAGCACTTTTAAATCTTTGCAGCGCACCCTACAAATTTCAGGATGTACCAAAAAATAAGATCTCTAAAATTTCTAGCCCCTAGCTTGACGGGAACACGTAGTAAAACCGAGCGATTAAAAATAATAAAAAATAGTTTTTTTATTTAATTATTATTTACACAGCCCTGGAAAATATACGTTCGGTCCTAATGATCAAATTCTATAATTTGCGTATTACTCAACGCAAATGTTTAAGTTAGTATTTATAAAAATTTAGGTTTTATTATCACTAAAAAATCAATTATAATAATAGTAATCTGCCTAAGTTGGACACTTACGGTTAAGTAATTGATAGTTAAATAAAATTCAAAAAATTTAATTATTATTGAAAAATAGTGTTGGTGTCAAAAGCGGTCAATTTAGACAGTTATCCAGAATAAAGAGTATTTGTATAAATTTTGGTAAATTTTTGATTGAAATATTTCAAAACGGTGAAATAAAATATTTTCTACCAATTTTCAAAATTATTGAATTGATAAAAAAAAATTTGTATTTTTTTTTTTTTTTATTCGCTCGATTGGCATGTATTCCCGTCAAGGTAGGCACTTAAAATTTTGAGTATCTTGTTTTCTGAATTATCCGCACGTTTATAGGGATGCTGCTAGTAATAAAAAAATATTGGCCAAAATACGGGACCTAATATACCCTAATACACTAATCTATATATATATACATATATAGTATTTATATATATAAGTACAGTATAACCTCGATTTGTATGCAACATTCGATACAAACAAATTTCTCAACAAAAATTCTTAACTTTTGGGAATTTACAATTATCAAAAGTTAAGAATTTTTTTTTTTTTTTGAATTGAATTTATCCAATGTTACACAAATCGAGGTTATGCTGTATATAGATCCCTTCACATAAAGTTGGCAACTGATTAAACAAAATGATTTTACCATACTTACAGATCAAACACCAAGTAGTGATAATTTTCTTCTTGTATACTGTCATGAAGACGAACTGTGAAATATAATACAATTCACCTTTTAATATAACTAATTAACAAAATATCAAAAAAAAATAAAAATATTATTACCAATGTTTGGATGCTGTAATTTCCGGCAAATTCTGGCTTCTCGTTCCAATTTTTGAAAGTCTATAATTTAAATGTAAAATCATTATTATATAAATAAGAAAATGTTATTTATGAAAATATTTACCCCGTGATGTTAGTTTTTTTGTATTAATAATTTTAGCGGCAAATTCAAGTCCTGTCGATTTTTGAACACATCGTTTAACTACGGAAAATGCACCCCTGTGGAAGTAAAAATTGATTTTTTTTTTTAAATAGGTAATTAAACACAATTAGATTTTAGGTCTACGATGGAACACACATATTGATACATATTATGCAATTTCGAATTAACTTACTTTCCAAGCTCTTCCTTAATATCATAATTATCAGAAAAGCGGGTACAGGCTGCTGGGGCAGCCATGATGATGATTTATTTTTTATCACAACACTATCACCACAGTGTTAATTAAAAACTGTTTGTTACGCACAGTTACCAAAAACTTATCGGTTTTTATATTTTTTTTACTGTTTATATTTATCCAGTCTTTTATATATATTTGTAAATAAGCACAATCTAAAATTATAAAATTAACCAATATTACATACACATGTACACAAAATAAAAATAAACACACAGGCGCACACACAAAATTATAAATTATAATTAATTCGCAAGCAACACAATACAAAAGTTTAACGATAAATTAATTTTTGGTTTATGTTTTATATTAATTTAGGATGGACAATTAATTTAATTTATGTAATATGCAATTTCGCGGCGCACATACAAACAAGGTTATCAAATTTAAAAAAAAAAGCACAAGGATCGTAATTAATACAGTTAAATATAATTAAATTAAAATGCGCAACTTCGTAATTTTACACACGATTATTGTATTATGTTATGATTATGCGAGTAGGAGTAGAGCTACCGAACATGTGTTTTTTGTAAATAAAACACATGTTCGGATTCTCTATTTTCTCACTACTAAATGGCGAACTATTAAAATATATTCGGTTAATTATTTTATTATTTTTCCACTCTTACTACACTACACTACAAACTACACTACACTATTTAAAAGTTAATGAAGTGAAAGTTCAAAACCAATTAAATAAATATATTTAATTGTATCAAATCGTTTACTTCAAAGCACGACAAAAATTCGACTATATATTTATACACATTTATATATAATAAATATAGATATGTATTATACAAATAAATATAAATACATTTATGTATACGAATATAATACAAACGATACATTAATTTTTGTTTTTTAATGTCAATAACATCGGTTGTTGGGATAGAATAAACGGCGGCTATACATACAGATGTAATCAAAAATTTGTGTATATGTATCGGACAAAAGATAATTCGGAATTACATACGAATTCCAGAAAACCAGATTTGATTATAGACGGCTTATACTATCATACATACATATATTATTCAATAACATTAAACATTTTGATTATGGTTTTATTAAAAAATCACAAAAATTGGATTTAAATTGAATATGTTCAATAATTATTATTCCATGCGAGTATCAATCATCAATAAATATAAATTAATAAAATTGATACAGCCAACTTGCGACGTCATTGATAAGAAACAATTTTGAATGCCCAACAATTTATCTCTTGTACTCATACAAATACAGTGGTAGACATTCGTTTAAACGCACTATGTTTTTGAATATAGTTCCAAGAGTAAAGTGTTTTGATTTTTTCAAGTAATCTAAATTGTGTCTATCATCTCAAATCTGTTGCTAAGATAAATCATTAGTAAAAATTTTATTGGTTTACTTTAATAAATTGAAACATTTAAATTTCAGGTATAGACATTCGTTTAAATGCACTTCTGATAACGTTCTAAAATAAAAACAAAAATTAACAATTTTTCATATCATATTTTATTTAATATTTGGTCTGGCCCCGACCTTTCTGAATAACTTCGAAAATTCGAGTAGGCATTGAATTTGTTAAATTTTTGAGGGTTTTCGGATCAGTTGTGGCCCAATATTCACGGATGGCACTTTTCAAATCTTTAAATTGAATTATATTGCAAATAATTTTAATTATAAAGATTTTCGATAGGATTGCAGTTAGAACTACAAGCTGGCCATTCTAGAAGGGGAATGTTTTTCTCGAGAAACCACTATGTGGTCTCCTTCGAAGCATGGATCGAAGCATTTTCTTGTTGAAAATTATAATTTTCATTGATGTTATTATCCAGATAATTTATCAAAATGTCTTCCAAAAGTTTCACGTACATACGGAAGTTCATTCATGTCATTATAAAGCAGATGGGAAGCTCCTCGTTATAAGAAAATTAAACACAATGAATTAAAATTCAATTTATTGTATTGATTATTAAAAGTTGTTTCAATATTTAATTTATAATAATATATATTATTGTTAAATACGTTAAAATTCACGATTGTGAACATTTTCCTAAAACTCCGAGATATTCCTAAAAAAACAACAACAACAACAACCAAAAATTTCATAGTATTACTAAAACTACGAACTAACGAATAAATTCCAAACTACGCAATAAGAAATCATAAATTTTTTTTTAATCTTTGCAATTTGTAAGCTGAAGTAGAATTATAAGTAGAAAATATAACACAAGAGAATTATCGTATATCGAGTTTCCCGGAATTATCCTGGAGTTCCTAAACACCGGCCATTCTAAGGGAAACTTATTTTGAGTAGGTCATGATCTACTCTAACAGAAAATAAATCAATTTTAAAAAATTCTGTGGTCCCAGGCACTTAGTATTGACGATTTTTGAATATTCTATAGAGAATTATCGTATATCGAATTTCCCGGAATTATCCTGGAGTTCCTAAACACCGGCCATTCTAAGGAAAACGTATTTTGAGTAGGTCATGATCTGCTTTAACCTTCACTCTGTGTATGGTTGAGAGTAACTTTGTACGTGTACGGGGTAAAAAAACACCCCGATACCTGTTCTATGCGAGATATATGTACATAAATGAAAAAAATATTTTTTATTTAAATAAAATAAAAGAAATATTCCAAATGTAATTCATCATCAAACGATTTAAAACAAATAAAAAATAAATTCAATAAATATTTACTATTAAAATTATTAAAAGGAAGCGTCTTCGGGTTCTTTGGCATGATCTGAATCTGGATAAATTATTGCAAAATTGGGGCAATCATCGCATACGTGTTTGTGGTGCCTTTTGCCTGCCGCTATATCACAGAAGTGATAAGATACGCTTGTCTTTACATCATTTTCCCGTAGGCACATATGGCATCTGCGAGTTTGACTACGGTTCGACTGATGGGTTTGAGTGGTTGGTGCTCGTCCTAATTCGACTGCATTGTACCCTATTTGTTTTACGGCAATTTTCACACTATTTTTCAACGCACTAGGAGTCGACAAACGCTTTCTGATTTTATTGTTCACCAACTGTAGGGTCAAGTTCTTAAGAAATTCCCTTCGTTCTGATGAAGTTGATTTGGCTTAGAGTTGTGGATTTGCTAATTTATGCAAATTACACGCAGCGATACCCGCTGCATCCAGCATGTTGAAGAAGAGAACCATGGGCCATCTCTTAATTTTTCTCTTGCAGGTATATGTTTTTATCAATTTGTCAAATGTATCAACACCACCTTAGTGTCATTATAATCGAGGACAATATTTGGCTTGCCACTAGTTTCATCGATAGCTGTGTCGTTATGTAATGTTGACAATAATAATACATTTTTCCCAGGTTTGGGGATAAAGCTGACCAATGTCATATATCCATCAAAACAGAAAATTGATGATCCACTGCTCTTCTTTATTTCACTAATTTTTGTAAATTTTGCAGGCAGATCAGGTTTAACCGGTTTTATTGTACCAAGAATTGACGTTTTTTTCTGCATCATCTGTTCAGCTAGCTTATCTACAGCTAGTAAAGAAGTTATCCATGGTTATATTTCTATCTTTGTTAGTAAATGGATTAGCCAAACAGTGCCCTAAGCTTACTGCGTAATCTGATACTCTTGCCTCGTTAGGCTGACGATCGATATATATTTCTCCTTTCAAAGGGTGCGCATTTTCCGAGTCAATCACCCAGAAAATTTTGATACCATATTTTCCAGGTTTAGATGGTAACGACCCCGAGTTGCGACTAATTGCTCGTCAATTGAGAGATTAGCTGATGGTTTGTAAGGTTTCTTAACACTCTCCAAAAATATGTTCCAAACATCTCTATAAATGCAGCTAATTTGTCTTCTTTCAGCCGTTCGGATTCGATAGTTGTCAAAACGGAGAAAGCGCAGTAGTTATTGCGTTTTTTCGAGTGGCATAAAGGCTATATAAAATGGACGATTATTTATTTGCCAAAGCTCATCTAAGTGTGCATCCCAATTTTTACGTAAACCAGCATACATCAATATATCGATCAGTGCGTAAATTTTGGTCTAGCTGCATTTCTGCCATCGTAAAAATTTTTGGCTTTCCTGTTTGTCTCCAAAACAATAACGTTTACCAAGTTTTCTGGTAATACACGCTTGAAACACATTAGCGGCGTATTAAGATTTTGGGCCCATGATGCCGATGATAAACCCCCTTTTTATTTGAATATTTGGAAGTTTGGCAATTTCATTATATCAATAAATTATATAAATTAATACGCACGAATATACCAGCAACTAACTAATGGTATCTAATACTTTTTATTTGTATTTTATGTTATTTTTAACCTATGTTTCTATGGATTACGAATGGGGTAACTTTTGACCCCGGTACACAGAAATGCGTTTAGTGGTATTTTAACACTTGCAAATGTAATAAAATTCAGCGATTTAAATGCGGTTTCTAGCATTTTGAAGATAAATCGATTTGTAGATGGCATTCCTTGAAAGGCATGATAGAATTGTAGTTCGTTAATTTTTAATTTACATTTTTGTAAGCCTGGGGTAAATATTTACCCCTGTACACGGAGTAAAGGTTAACAGAAAATAAATCAATTTTAAAAAAATCTGTGGTCCCAGGCACTTAGGATTGGCGATTTTTGAATATTCTATAGAGAATTATCGTATATCAAATTTCCCGGAATTTTCCTGGAGCTCCTAAACACGGTCATTCTAAGGGAAACTTATTTTGAGTAGGTCATGATCTACTCTAACAGAAAATAAATCAATTTTTAAAAATTCTGTGGTCCCAGGCACTTATGATTGACGATTTTTGAATATCCTATAGAGAATTATCGTATATCGAGTTTCCCGGAATTATCCTGGAGTTCCTAAACACCGGCCATTCTAAGGGAAACGTATTTTGAGTAGGTCATGATCTGCTCTAACAGAAAATAAATCAATTTTAAAAAAATCTGTAGTCCCAGGCACTTAGTATTGACGATTTTTGAATATTCTATAGAGAATTATCGTATATCGAGTTTCCCGGAATTTTCCTGGAGTTCCTAAGCACCGGCCATTCTAAGGGAAACATATTTTGAGTAGGTCGCGATCTACTCTAACAGAAAATAAATCAATATTAAAAAATTCTGTGGTCCCAGGCACTTAGTATTGACGGTTTTTGAATATTCTATAGAGAATTATCGTATATCGAGTTTCCCGGAATTATCCTTTAGTTCCTAAACACCGGCCATTCTAAGGGAAACTTATTTTGAGTAGGTCATGATCTGCTCTAACAGAAAATAAATGAATTTTAAATAATTCTGTGGTCCCAGGCACTTATGATTGACGATTTTTGAATATTCTATAGAGAATTATCGTATATCGAGTTTCCCGGAATTATCCTGGATTTCCTAAACACCGGCCATTCTAAGGGAAACGTATTTTGAGTAGGTCATGATCTGCTCTAACAGAAAATAAATCAATTTTAAAAAAATCTGTGATCCCAAGCACTTAGGATTGACGATTTTTGAATATTCTATAGAGAATTATCGTATATCGAGTTCCCGGAATTATCCTGGAGTTCCTAAACACCGGCCATTCTAAGGGAAACTTATTTTGAGTAGGTCATGATCTGCTCTAACAGAAAATAAATCAATTTTAAATAATTCTGTGGTCCCAGGCACTTAGTATTGACGATTTTTGAATATTCTGTAGTGAATTATCGTATATCGAATTTCCCGAAATTTTCCTGGAGTTCCTAAGCACCGGCCATTCTAAGGGAAACTTATTTTAAGTAGGTCACGATCTACTCTAACAGAAAATAAATCAATTTTAGAAAATTCTGTGGTCCCAGGCACTTAGTATTGACGAATTTTGAATATTCTATAGAGAATTATCGTATATCGAATTTCCCGGAATTATCCTGGAGTTCCTAAACACCGGCCATTCTAAGGAAAACGTATTTTGAGTAGGTCATGATCTGCTCTAACAGAAAATAAATCAATTTTAAATAATTCTGTGGTCCCAGGCACTTAGTATTGACGATTTTTGAATATTCTATAGAGAATTATCGTATATCGAATTTCCCGAAATTTTCCTGGAGTTCCTAAGCACCGGCCATTCTAAGGGAAACTTATTTTGAGTAGGTCACGATCTACTCTAACAGAAAATAAATCAATTTTAAAAAATTCTGTGGTCCCAGGCACTTAGGATTGACGAATTTTCAATATTCTATAGAGAATTATCGTATATCGAGTTTCCCGGAATTATCATGGAGTTCCTAAACACCGGCCATTCTAAGAGAAACTTATTTTGAGTAGGTCATGATCTACTCTAACAGAAAATAAATCAATTTCAAGAAATTCTGTAGTCCCAGGCACTTAGGATTGACGATTTTTGAATATTCTAAAGAGAATTATCGTATATCGAGTTTCCCGGAATTTTCCTGGAGCTCCTAAACACCGGCCATTCTAAGGGAAACTTATTTTGAGTAGGTCATCATGATCTGCTCTAACAGATAATAAATCAATTTTAAAAAATTCTGTGGTCCCAGGCACTTAGTATTGACGATTTTTGAATATTCTATAGAGAATTATCGTACATCGAATTTCCCGAAATTTTCCTGGAGTTCCTAAGCACCGGGCATTCTAAGGGAAACTTATTTTGAGTAGGTCACGATCTACTCTAACAGAAAATAAATCAATTTTAAAAAATTCTGTGGTCCCAGGCACTTAGTATTGACGATTTTTGAATATTCTATAGAGAAGTATCGTATATCGAATTTCCCGGAATTATCCTGGAGCTCCTAAACACCGGCCATTCTAAGGGAAACTTATTTTGAGTAGGTCATGATCTGCTCTAACAGAAAATAAATAAATTTTAAAAAGATCTGTTGTCCCAGGCATTTAGGATTGACGAATTTTGAATATTCTATAGAGAATTATCGTATATCGAGTTTCCCGGAATTATCCTGGAGTTCCTAAACACCGGCCATTCTAAGGGAAACTTATTTTGAGTAGGCCATGATCTACTCTAACAGAAAATAAATCAATTTTAAAAAATTCTGTAGTCCCAGGCACTTAGGGTTGACGATTTTTGAATATTCTATAGAGAATTATCGTATATCGAGTTTCCCGGAATTATCATGGAGTTCCTAAACACCGGCCATTCAAAGGGAAACTTATTTTGAGTAGGTCATGATCTGCTCTAACAGAAAATAAATGAATTTTAAAAAGATCTGTTGTCCCAGGCATTTAGGATTGACGAATTTTGAATATTCTATAGAGAATTATCGTATATCGAGTTTCCCGGAATTATCCTGGAATTCCTAAACACCGGCCATTCTAAGGGAAACTTATTTTGAGTAGGTCATGATCTGCTCTAACAGAAAATAAATTAATTTTAAATAATTCTGTGGTCCCAGGCACTTAGTATTGACGATTTTTGAATATTCTATAGAGAATTATCGTATATCGAGTTTCCTGGAATTATCATGGAGTTCCTAAACACCGGCCATTCTAAGGAAAACGTATTTTGAGTAGGTCATGATCTGCTCTAACAGAAAATAAATCAATTTTAAAAAATTCTGTGGTCCCAGGCACTTAGTATTGACGATTTTTGAATATTCTATAGAGAATTATCGTATATCGAGTTTCCCGGAATTATCATGGAGTTCCTAAACACCGGCCATTCTAAAGGAAACTTATTTTGAGTAGGTCATGATCTGCTCTAACAGAAAATAAATCAATTTTAAAAAAATCTGTGGTCCCAGGCACTTAGGATTGACGAATTTTGAATATTCTATAGAGAATTATCGTATATCGAGTTTCCCGGAATTATCCTGGAGTTCCTAAACACCGGCCATTCTAAGGGAAACTTATTTTAAGTAGGTCATGATCTGCTCTAACAGAAAATAAATGAATTTTAAATAATTCTGTGGTCCCAGGCACTTAGTATTGACGATTTTTGAATATTCTATAGAGAATTATCGTATATCGAGTTTACTGGAATTATCATGGAGTTCCTAAACACCGGCCATTCTAAAGGAAACGTATTTTGAGTAGGTCATGATCTGCTCTAACAGAAAATAAATCAATTTTAAAAAAATCTGTGGTCCCAGGCACTTAGGATTGACGATTTTTGAATATTCTATAGAGAATTATCGTATATCGAGTTTCCCGGAATTATCCTTTAGTTCCTAAACACCGCCCATTCTAAGGGAAACTTATTTTGAGTAAGTCACGATCTACTCTAACAGAAAATAAATCAATTTTAAAAAATTCTGTGGTCCCAGGCACTTAGTATTGACGATTTTTGAATATTCTATAGAGAATTATCGTATATCGAATTTCCCGGAATTATCCTGGAGCTCCTAAACACCGGCCATTCTAAGGGAAATTTATTTTGAGTAGGTTATGATCTACTCTAACAGAAAATAAATCAATTTTAAAAAATTCTGTAGTCCCAGGCACTTAGGATTGACGATTTTTGAATATTCTATAGAGAATTATCGTATATCGAGTTTCCCGGAATTTTATATACGATAATTCTCTATAGAATATTCAAAAATCGTCAATACTAAGTGCCTAATACCACAGAATTTTTTAAAATTATATTTTCTGTTACAGTTTTTGAGACAAAAACAACAGTTTTAGTTATTTACAAGTTGTCGTTCCGTGAGCATCAATTTTAAGAGATGAGTGTCGATAGCAACATTTACGTCATTACATTCCATTCTGTTTTCAAATGAATAAAAAGTGCTGCTCAAGCTATGGAATTGATTAATTCGAATTTTAAGTGAACATTCTGTGAGTCATTCAACAGTAAAAAAGTGGTTAGCAAGATTTCGTGGCGGCAATTTTATTCTTGCGGACGATCCACGTCCAGGTGCAGTAAAGCAAACTCCAAACAACCAAATTTCTATCGCGAGGGCATCCATTAACTACCCTATAGATGTCAAAGTATCAGAGATAGCAATGGTGAATATTTCGATAGTTAACCTTTTTGTATAACAAGTGAATCACTTATTTGAGAAACCAGATAAGTCCCATAAACATGGTTCTGAGAAAATAAAAAAAAAACTGTCAGTCTATTGAAAATTGTAAGTTTTTTTAGTTTAGCTATAATTGATAAATGTTAATGATTTGTAGGGTTTATAACTCAAACGATGCGCATTGCTATTAAAAACGGATATTTCATAAAATGTCAAAAAACTCATAATGGTTATATCGGGTTTCTCAATTAAGTGATTCAAGGATATTTTCTAATAAAGTTGAATTTGACCAAAAAAAGCCAAATTTCTACTTGAACACCTAATATTACGTATTAATGTTTTATAAGTAATATTTTTTTACAGCCAGAAACGTAATAAACGAATAAAAAATATAATTTTTGTTTAATATGAATTTTATGTATTATTTACACTAACACTTTCATATTTATCTAGGAATAGGAAATACTTCACATATCTCCATACACGCGTGAAGTTTTTCCTAAAAAAAATCCTAAAATATATGTTTTGCCGTTTAGGAAAAACTTCCCGTGTATTAAAATTCCTATTTCCTTTCCTTAATGTGATATTAAAATTCTATGTAGATAGAATCACGGTTGGGCGAGTAAATTACACAGTTTTTTACACGTAGGAAACGTGTAGTTTACATAAGGCAATTTTATAAATTATGTATTAAAAAACGTAAAAAACTATACCGTAGTTTTTTTGTTTTATACAATTCTAAGAAAATGATATATCAAATTCTGATATGAGATCAAATTCGGATATGATTTATCCAATGACTTATCGAACATATCGAACTCAGACACGGTATATCGAATTTTGACATCAATAATTCAAATTCTGATGTCACAAAATTAATTTCTGCCCCAACTTATCGAATTCTAATATGTTTTATCGAATACATAAAGTCAAACGCTGAAGAAATTTATATTTTGATATGAGATATGGAATTCTTTGATATATCATCTCAAGACTTCAGAATTCGATATATTATCCCAAAATTCGAGATGCTATGTCAGAATATTATATTATAAATTCTGATAAGACCTTTCGAATTCTGAAAAAACATGTCGAATTTTGACCGACATATTCGGAAAAAGTTAAAATATCGATGCAACATAAAAAATTTGACTTGTGATATAGAATTCTGAAACCAAAAATTGAAATTCTGATATACCCTGTCAAATTCTGAGGTAACATATAGAATTTTGAGATGATTTACAGAATTCGGAAGGCTTCATGACCGATTTATCAAATTGTGACAACCTTTCAAATTCTGGAATGACATGACGTTTTGAAAAACATGTAATGACAGACAGGCAAAAATCCTTTAATAATCTAGAATTCGCGATTATTCGTTTTGTATCTGCCTACGGTATAAGATATACAATTCTGAAGTTATAAATTCATATTCTGATATGTCATATCGAATTTTAACGTAGTATGTAGAATTCTGATATATAGAATTCTGACACGAAAAATTCAAATTCGATTGAAGATTTGAGAAATATCGAATTTAGACAGCATTAACTCTAATGTTGATAGGACAAATCGAATTCTGGCTTGATATATCGAATTCTGACATAACATACATAAATGCGAATTCTGATATGATATATCGAATTCTAAAATTATTTATTGAGTTTTCCCTTGGTATACCTAATTTTGACATAATATACCGAACTACAATCTACATCAGAACAATATATATCGAATTCTGATATGATTTACCAAGTTTCGGCATGATATATCGAACTCTGGCATCATAAATTCAAATCCCGACTTAACATATTGAACTATGCTTTGATTGACACATTTAGCCCATAAATTCCGACAACAAAAATGTTAATGTTAATATTAACATAACGAATTCTTGATTGATATCATGATATATCGAATTTTGACATCTGATATTTAATTTATGACATGACGTATCGAATTCTGACATGAAGTAACGAAAGGTACAATTTATTGGATTCTGGCATAATATCTCGAATATGTAACATGTCGATTTCTGGAATGATATATCGAATTCTGGCATAGTATATAGAACTATGACATCTTAAATACAAATTCTGATATTGCATATATCTAATTCTGACATAAAGTATAAAATTTTTCATGATAACTCGAATTCTGGTATAAATAATTTCAAATTCTGATATAAGATATCAAATTTTGACATCAAAGGTTTAATTTTGATTGCTGATGATTTTTCGAATCCTGATATGAAGTATCTATTTTTGGCATCAAAAATTCAAATTTTGACATGATATATTGAATTTTGATATTATATTTCGATTTCTAACAAAATTTATTAAAAATACATATCAAATTCAGACATAATTTATCGAGTTCTAACATCATAAATACAAATTCTGATATTGCAAGTCTAACTCTTACATCATTTATCGGATTCTGGCACAATAATTCGAATTCTGGCTGGGATTCTGGCATAATATCTCGAATATGTGACATTGCAAATTCTGACGTGATATATCGAATTCTGACATAAGATATAGAATTCTGATATCATAAATGCAAATCCAGATATGTATTGAATATCTAATTGTGACATGAAGTATGGAATTCTGGCATGGCATAATACTTTGAATTTTGATATGATATGTCGATATGGTATGATGGTTTAATCTATCTTCTAGGATATATATATCGCACCATCCAAACAATAAAACGATAAGTGCTAGTTATACGTTTATTGCATGATTGCATTTTTAAAATCTGTGCAAGGTGCTCTATCGTCCTGTCTAACCAGTGTTTTCTTTCAGGTCCTCCTGCACAAGTTATTCAACTTTAATGAAACGTTTTTACATGGGATTCCTTCATAATTTCACACTTTAAAGCCTTCTCCTGAAAAACGATGTTTTTGAGTTATCGTTTTATTGTTTGGATGGTGCGATATATATAAAGAAGAAAAGTATGTTACTTAATTAACTCGGGCGACTGCTTCCTTTGCTTCTTTTTGCACGAATCCTTTGTAGCAGTCGAGAAAAAACATAGGGTTTCTAGTGATCAAAAACGTTACACCTTTCCAATGCTCCCCAGTGAGACGCCATTTACAAGAGATATTTTTAAAATTTCACCGATTGAGCTGATTTTTGCATATTCACTGCAAAGTCAAAAAAAAATCAACGGGTAATGGCGATGGTGATGTTAATCGTAACGGGGGATGATGATGGTATATTGGTATAAAGGAAGAACGGTGTCATAAAATGAATGTATGATGGTAACATGATACAATGGGGCGATGGTATGATGGAACGATGGTGTGATGGAATGATGGTGCGGTGGTTTTGATGGTTTGATGGTATAAAGGTATGAGGGTATGATGATATGAAGTTTCGATGGTAACACGGTACAATTATGATTGTGATTGTGATATTTAGGTATATGGAGGTATGTACAGCATATGCACATTTTGCTCGAATAGATTTTGGCAGCCGGGAAAAAACGTTGGGGGTTAAACAAATATTATATACCTATATAGATTAAATTGTTAAGTGGTCTGGAGTGGGATTTTGCACAAAAGAAGAGAAGCAAATTTGTGTCTCCTTTACTTACACTGAATATGGACACTATTTCGCGTAGTAGAAATATATTTTATTAATGTGACCTCAGCTAGCTAGAATAAAATGATATTTCAACTATCATTCGTCTGCCTCTCACCAACGAAGGTACGTGGTTGAAGCGGAGAAACAGAAATAGCTCTTATACATAATGTAATTGACTGAGAACGCAATAGAAAAAGCAACATCGGCCGGATGAAATGGAGTAAAAATTTATTCTTTTAAAAAAAGACATAAGCTCACTTCTCGCCTTTTGTACAAAATCCCACTCCTGGAGACGCGATTTTTTTGAAAATTCATGGCATCGACTGTATTTATAAAGAAAACTTAATTATTCATATAAACTTGAATTTTAAAGAGTTGAACTGGTTTACTTATTAAACTTAACTTTTTACTAATAACTTAGTTGGCGGAAACAAGAACGAAAGCATGCCATTTAAAAATATTAAAACAAACGTTTGTTTTCTTGATATAGTCATGTAGTGTAAGACTTGTGTAAGATTTTAATTAAATACGACAACCAATTAAAAAAAAAATATTCATTTTAAGTTAACACTGGTTGATTATATAGTGCCAATTTCCGAAATCGTTTTACCAGGTAATTTAATCGATCTTCTAAACAAATGTTTTTCAGAAAAATTTAAAAGGGAAATGTGTATTGAATGTTTAACACATTGCAGTAATTTAGCGAGTGTATTAAATAATAATTTATTTATTTGTAGAAGTTTCTTTGACGTTTCAAATGCCTAAAAATAAGAAATCGGTTGGCCAAATCAATCCAAAGCGTACGAAAGTGGAACTGCAGCGAGCATCTCATACTCCTGAAGAGCGTGAGTGCCGGCTAGAACAAATGCGAGTTGCAGCAGCGGAGTCTAGGGCTAAGGAAAATGAGACGGAGCGGAACGTTCGATTGAAGCAAAATCGAGTTGCCTCAGCTGCGTCTAGAGCTGCAGAAAACGAAGAGCAGCAGGAAATACGATTCGAAGGCAACCGAAATTGTTCAGCCAGAGAAAGACGATTAGTTTGGCATTCCAAATTGGCGCTTGCGGCATTTAAATATGATCCGCAGTTAGAATATCAAAATTATCCTGATATTCTGATTGGCAAAATGGACAAGATATGTGGTCATTGCTCTGCCAAAAAGTATAAAGGTGAGTCCCCTGGAATATGTTGCAATAATGGCAAGGGGAGACTTCCACTACTAGATTCGCCGCCTGATGAATTCTCGTCATATATGACCGCAATAACAGCTGAGTCGAGACATTTCCTGCAAAATATCCGCAGATACAACTCCTGTTTTCAGGTGACATCATTCGGGGCAACTTTTATTGTTGATGAACCAGGTTTCATGCCCACATTCAAAGTTCAGGGTCAAATTTACCACCGAATAGGCTCACTTCTCCCTTGCTCAAATGAATCACCAAAGTTTTTGCAAATTTATTTTATGGGGAATGAACAAGATGAAGCAGATCAACGATGTCAAAATATTCCCGGTACAAGACGTAGTATTGTTCATCATCTTCAAGGAATCCTACATGTATATAACCAATTGGTTATTACATTCAAAACCGCACTGGAGCAATTACCGACGGATGAATATAAAGTCGTCATTCGTGCTGACAAAAGACCGGCCGGAGAGCACGAACGTCGTTTCAATGCCCCTCAAAATAGTGAAGTAGCAATTGTTATGGTAGGCGACCAATTCGAGAGGCGAGATATCATTATTCAGCGTCGTAATGAAGCGCTGCAGCGGATATCAGAGACAGACCGATCCTACGACGCTCTGCAGTACCCGTTGATGTTATGGCGAGGGGAAGATGGTTACCATTTCAACATCATGCAAATAAATCCTGCTACAGGCCAACCAACCAACAAAAAAGTCTCTGCGATGGACTTCTACGCCTACATAATAATGATACGTGAAAGCCCAACTAACCACATTCTCTACTTTCGCCAGCTCTTTCACCAGTTCATTGTCAATATGTACGCCAAAATCGAAAGTGACCGTCTTCTGTACATTCGGCTGAATCAAACGAAACGAACGCGAGGATGAATACACCAATTTGCGAGATGCCGCGGCCAACGATGGGAATGTAGCTGATATTGGAAGGAATATGCCCAAGACGCCATGACATACGTTCGAGGGACGTCCGGACCTCTTTATTACATTCACTTGTACTCCCACTTGGCCTGAGATTAAAGATGAGCTGATATTCGGCCAGACACCACTGGTCGCCATGATTTAACAGCGATGGTATTTCAACAAAAGCTATCAAAGCTGATGTATGTTTTAACCAAGAAAAAGTACAACGTATTTGGAGAAGCCCGCTGTTGAATATACTCTATTTAGTGGCAAAAGATGCTTATATACTTCTGTGGTTGAATAACAAAATTCGGCCAACACAAATTGATAGTGTTATTTCCGCTGAGTTTCCCAATGCAGAGCAAGACTCCATCCTGTACATCAGGTGGTGAAGAGGAACATGATTCTCGGGCCATGCGAACATCTCAATCCGAAAGCACCATGCATGAAGGACCGAAAATGCATGAAAAATTATCCAGACGATGCATGGAAGCCAAGAAATTGAGGTAGACAACAAGTGGGTGGTGCCATACTCGCCACTGCTTTCGAAGATATTCCAAGATCATATTAACGTCGAGTACTGTAACTCAGTCAAATCAATCAAATACATTTGCAAACATGTAAACAAGGGCAGCGACATAGCTGTATTTGGGCTGGCAAATGAAAACAGACTTGACGAAATCGCAAGCTATCAAATGGGCAGATACATCAGCAGCAATGAGGCGGTTTGGCGTATTTTAAACTTCCACATTCATGAGCGCTACCCAACCGTTGTTCACCTAAGTGTAAACTTGGAAAATGGACAGCGAGTCTATTTCACTGCCAATACAGCCCAAGTCAAAAATATAAAGAAAGCATGAGCGAAGATGTACTTCTTGATGCCCGTAGAAATCACGCTGATCCGAGCATGAATTTTTACCACAGATGTTTAATAAGGCATTAATTCTTTTAGAGGACAAGTGCATAGCAATGAGTGGCAAGACAATGCTCCAGCTCGGAGTACAAGCTCCAGAGAGAGGTGGCTCTGACCTTATTTACAGCGAAGTCACGAGAGAGCGCAATTATAACATCAAAGAGTTGGCGCACTACGTGCAAACGAATAAACCACTTTTGGTGGAAGATCAGAGAAAAGTATTCGATACCATCATGGAATGTATAAGAACATCGAGAGGCAGCCTATTTTTCTTAAATGCACCGGGTGGCACAGGTAAAACATTTCTAATAAATCTCATACTAGCTGAAATACGTATGAAGCAGGAGGTCGCGCTTGCTGTTGCATCATCTGGCATAGCGGCCACCCTGATGGCTGAAGGACGAACAGCTCACTCCGCTTTGAAGTTACCTCTCAATATTGCTACAGAAGGTGAGAACCCCCCTATCTGTAATATAAGCAAGAGCTCTGGTCAAGCTCAAGTATTAAAACTGTGCAAACTCATCGTAAGGGACGAGTGCACGATGGCACACAAAAAATCACTGGTAGATCTTAACCGTACACTACAAGACCTATAAGGGAGCAGTGATCTGATGGGGGGGGGGGGGGGATGTTAGTGCTAACGCCTGCCTCAAAGCATCAGCTCTGTGGCCAAAAGTGCAGAAACTCCAATTGGCAACAAATATGCGAATTCGTATTCAGCAAGAAACTGATGCACAGCAATTCGCAGCGAAACTGCTGCAGAATGGGGGCGGAACTTTCCCCATTCATCCATAGACAGGCGAAATCACATTCACTGAAAATCTATGCCGGTTAGTGTCATCCATTGAGCAGCTGATTGAAGGAATATACCCAAACATTGATAAAAACTTCAGTAATCAGCAATGGCTATGAGAGAGCCATCCTGGCTCCTAAAAATGATAGCGTCAATCAAATTAATGAGAAGATACAGAACCAAATTCCAGGCACTACTACCACATACAAGTCATTTGACTCTGTAATGGACACCGATGATGCTGTTAATTACCCGCTGAAATTTCTGAACTCCCTGGAGCCACCTGGAATACCTTCTCATATCGTGAAGTTGAAGAAAGGATCATCAATATTGCTTCTGCAGAATCTGGACCCGCCAAAACTATGCAATGGAACACGGCTCTGTGTCAAAAATCGTTTGCCAAATGTCATCAAAGCCACTGTATTCACTACCATAACTATATGGTTTCACACGACAATTATTAGTTTTTTGTAGTAATTTCGAAGGAGTCTAACCACTTGGTCTATGTGCCCCCAACAATATTTTCTAAAATTTCGATTTAAAATAATACAGGTCTTAGTTTAAATAAATGGTTAAATGAAATTAAACGTATACTCGTATCCGAATAGTCGGTTTCCTTGATTTAGGGGAGTTAAAATATGTTTTACCACCTTTTGAAGAGTTTACCGGAAAAATGATATACATACTAAGTTAATTTAAAAAAAATGAGATTTTCGTGCCATCTTTGCTAAAATTATTTTATTTATTTCGGGCAATGCCGGGTACCTCAGCTAGTGTACTAAAATAAAAACCAAAATTAACAATTTTTCATATATTATTTTATTTAATATTTAGTCCTGGCCCCGACCTTTCTGAATAACTTCGAAAATTCGAGTAGGCATTGAATTTGTTAAATTTTTGAGGGTTTTCGGATCAATTGTGGCCCAACATTCACGAATGGCACTTTTCAAATCTTTAATAGAATTATATTGCTGTTCATTTCCATAAACTTCTCGAGGAAGGCCCTATAAAGATTTTCGATAGGATTGCAAATTCCACATTCTCATGGGGCCCCTTAAAATGGGCATCCTTTTCTGACCTATTTAGAAGGATTATTCATGAAAACGACGACATAAGTGACACCATAAAAATGCACCAACTAAAAACTACGATACTTCGGAGCGCGGCAGACTAATAAGTCGCCTTGAAACCACTGGTGATAATTACAGAGAAGCATGGCAGCTTTTGGTAAACCGATACCAAAATAAAAGGCAAATGGCGTCGAACCATGTGAACGCGATGCTGAATTTTCCAGCAATACACTCGGAATCAGCAACATCAATTAAATCATTACATGATTTATTAACCGAGAGCCTACATGCCATTAAGAACTTAGGCATAATTACATTGTCGTGGAATTTCATTATAATTTCAATAATAATAAAAAAGTTGGATATTGAAACATCAAAACTATTCGAGATGTCAATAGCGGATCCTAAAGAAATGCCAACACTAGAAGAATTTCTCAATTTCCTAGAAAGGAGATTCCAAGCCTTAGAAGCAACAAAATCAAAACCAATAAGTCGCAGTTTTGGAGCATCCGCCCCACAGACAGCAAGGGTCAACACATGTAGAGCACAAACTAAAAGAAGCTGTGTATTGTGTAAAAAGGAGCACGAATTAAAGGACTGTATCAAGTTTCAACAACAGTCTACCTTAGAACGTTCCAAATTCATCGCTCAAGAGCGGCTTTGCAACATGTGTTTAAAGGAGAACCACCACCCCTGTCCACATTCTATACGATGTTTAGTTTGTATGGGACGTCATAACACTTTATTACACTCCAATAACCCACCACAACGCACGATGCTCACGACGAAGATAGATAACACTCCAAAAAGTGAGACAACCGTTCAGTTAAAGATAACGAACCATCTAGTAAACCAGTACGGCCAGTTAACGTCCACATTAATGGCCACGGCATTGGTTGAAATACAGACAGGAAACCAAGACCCAAAACTCTTACGGATGTTAATAGATCATGGCTCACAAATTTCAGTCATTACCGAGGAGGCATCCAAGCTAATTAAACAACGAACGAAGAAAACATATACGGAAATAGGAGGTATAAACGAAAGCGAAATCACAACTGCCACAAGATCAGTCACCTTTCGTGTACAACCGCGATTTTCATCGAACACGACCACTGCCTGACCAGCATTTTGACAGTAGTAGATGGCGTCACTTAAACACCTTGATGTGGGCCGATCCGAATTATAATCAACCAAACAAAATTGACATCTTATTAGGTGCCGATTATTATCCAAACATTGTGATGAACCGCTGGTCAAAGGAAAACATGGAGAACCAATTGCCCAACAAACAGAACTAGGATGGATTATATTATGGAAGGAGATTGGATTATAGAAGAGATGCAACCCAAGAAGCTGATGACAGAGGAAGAAACTCTATGTGAAAACCATTATCATCAGAATTATTGTCGAGATACGGACGGTCGTTACACGGTAAGAATTCCTTTTATCCAAAATGTACCATCCCTTGGATCATCCAAACAAAGGGCCGTAGCAAGATTCATTCAATTTGAACGACGTTTTTCAGTGGCAAAGGAATTTTTCAAGCAGTATCAGGAGTGTACAGAAGTTAATACAACTCGTGGTACCCAAGTTACAAGAGGACCTGAATCTGATGTCAATTCTACTACGTTGGAGAAAATACAAAGTAGCATATACAGCGGACATAGAGCAAATGTATCGATAAATAAGAATACATCCGGAGGATCAAAAATATCAGAAAATATTATGGAGAACATCATCCGACAAAATGATAAAGTCGTACCAGCTGACAACCGTGACATTTGGGATGGCTTCGGCACCATATTTGGCCATCAAGACACTACAACAGCTAGCGGCCGATGAGGAGAAAAACAACCCAATAGCGGCAAGGATAATTAAGAAAGATTTCTACGTAGATGATTTATTATCAAGAAGTCACAATATAGAGGAAGCTAAGACAGCACAAACCGAACTGATAAAATTGCTACAATCTGGAGGATTTAACCTGAGAAAATGAACCTCTCAGAAGGTGTAAATCCGGACTCGAGAGCCTTCTTACTCCAACTTCAACACCATAAAAAGGATTATAGCATATGTTGCGAGATTCATCAACAAATGCCGAAAAAAAGTAGTAACCAACCAAGAAGCTCCTACGGCGGAAGAAATAAGAAAATCCACGCAACTGTTGATCAAAATATCGCAAAGACAACATTTCAAAACTGAAATTCACGACCTTATGAACCAAAAAGGAATATCAAATAGAAGTAAGGTAAAATCGTTGTCTCCATTCCTAGACCAAGATATATTACGAGTCGACGGTCGAGTTGAAAATTCAACAACTTGGAGTTATGATGAGAAACATCCAGTTATCATTCCAAGGAACCATCCAATACCTAAACTACTAATTCAAGAAGCCCATGAACAAACATTGCATGGAGGAACACAATTGACATTAGCTCATCTTCGAACAAAATACTGGATCATACACGGGCGAAATCTAACACGAAATTTAATATCCAAATGTGTGAAGTGAAATTTACCAGAAGTACGTGTCACACCCGGAAGACCATTCTTGAGAACCGGAGACGATTATGCAGGACCTCTACTTATTCGTACAACAAAGGAAAGAGGTCGTAAAGCACACAAGGGCTATTTATCAATCTTTGTTTGCATGACAACTAAGGCCATACATATTGAGCCAGTCAGTGATTTAACCACTGAATCATTCATCGCAGCTTACAAACGATTCACTGCACGGAGAGGATTGTGCAGTGATTTATATAGCGATAACGGATCTAGTTTTGTCAGGGTAAAAACCAGCTTGAACTAGAAATGGCTACATTACTTCGTAAGTAATCTAAAGAAATCGCTCAACTACTGATAAGCGATGGGACAACATGGCATTCCAGACCGTTGCTTCACCACATTTTGGAGGACTTTGGGAGGCTGCTGTAAAGTCAGTAAAAAAACACCTAATTAAGGTTATAGGAAAAGCAACACTTACATTTGAAGAACTCTCAACGGTCACTACACAAGTAGAAGCTTGTCTTAATTCAAGACCACTTTCATCTATGACAGCCGATCCCACAGACATAAATCCCTATCAACCTTATTCCAAAAAAAAAAGCAGGTGTCACACTCCAGTGTACCGCTTGTAAACAGGTTCGAGCGGCTAGCGAACCTCAGTCAACCAGCGTTGGTGAAGGAAAAATCGCAACGGATTCCACTAATCATAGTGGATGCGCCCATTTCAAAGGTTGAGTCACACTTGGCAGCTTACGCCGTAATTATCGGTGTGGGAAACTTCACCGCTAAAATCTTAAACCGATCGGATCGAGTCAGACTCAATCCACATAACAAATAGTGCCACGAGAAGTTATGACTGAGCTGCCCAAAAACCATGAGTGACATTTATTCACGAGTGAAAACGACTGGGAATACAGTGCTATTGTACTAGGCCTGTGCGAGATGGACACCGAGACCATCAAAACAGGCAACTAAATCAGGCGCTGTCCTCTATGTAGATCGGTTCTCTAGAGGCTCAACTAGCATCATGGAGTTAAGAGAAAAATGTGGTAAATTGTACCACTGCAGTTTGGCCACGCCGCAACAAATTGTCGAAGACACCACAGGTGCATTAAATGCCTCGCTGAGCATTCCAAAGGTGAATGTCCTAGAACCACAAGAGAAGGCACTGTGAAATGTGTCAATTGTAAAAGAGACCAAGCTGCCAATTATAAAGGTTGCTCGGCAAACCACTCCGAACATTATGTACAAGTCGGCACCACTCCCCACAATAAGCGCTTGGGGTAATCAATATCAGCAACAAGGCACCAATGTAACACCATACAACGTGGCATTTCCCCTGCTTCCAGCAAGAAGGATAAATGCACCTCCTAAGGTTACCCAAGCCGCACCGCAACCACCATCATCAAATCCTGTAGTACAGGAAAAGTCTAGAGCTACTATCTATCAGCAACATTTGGGAGATTATAGAAGAGTATAAAAATCTCATTGCTGTCATAAAATCAGCCTGATCGCCTAAACAAGCAGCCATGGCTCTGTTAACTGCCAGTTTCGCAAATTGATGGATAATACATCGCAAAAAGTTGTTAAACGTCTCTTATGGAATCCTACGTCCATAAAACCAAAAGGATTGGAATTCGAAAATTTTGTTGAGGCTCACCAACCGAAAATTATATTACTAGCAGAAACGTGGCTTCGGCAGGATCAGAACTTCAGCCTATCCAACTACACCACTCACAGATATGATAGAGCATACTAGCACTAGCACCTATCCCAGTAGTTAAATTGGAACATATTCCAATAGAAATTGAATTAGTAAATGAAATCCTAACCATTGTAGCAATCTAAAATCCCCCAACCAAACCTGATCCAATAACCTTTTCCCAAGATCTAATTAAAATATTTAATATCTACAATGAGTATTCATAGCAGGGGAATTCAACGCAAAGCACCGGAACTGGAATTGCTTTGTAAACAGTCTAATCCAGCCTCACAAGAACATCATTTTAAACCACCCCGATGAACCAACATGTTGTGTTTTGGGAAGAAATCCCTCCACCATAGATTTGATCCTATCCAAAAATTATCCTAAAATCACGAACATTGAATCCATCCAAGATCTATCATTGAATCACCTTCCAGTTTTATTTGATTTGGGGAATATTCCAATCCAAACTCCTATTATCCCACCGCAAGGAAAAATTGATTGGACGTCATTTCGTCACTATATCAATCAGAACTTGAGGTGGGATCCAAACTCGCTTTCTGAGCCAGGAAAGGTCACATTCGGAAGGCCATAGATTCTGCCTCAACAACACCACCAAAACTAACCAACCCTTCTGTAGTGTAGTGAAAAACCTAGTAGCGCAACGCAATAAGCTCAGGCGAATTGCAGCGCGAACACTAGATCGATCTTTTCGCCACCCAATTAATCGATTAGCGAAACTAATCAAATCAAAAATAGAAGATAACACCAACAATGCATGGAACAGAAAATTGCATTGAGATTTTCCATTGAAATTGGATGAAGAAGTAGCGCACAACAACCTGGACAAAGCCAACTTACTCGCCAAACAATTTCACCTATCCCACCAAATTTCCCTCCATCCCATAGATCCCTTAATAGAATCCCACGCCAAAAGTGCGATTCAGAAAATAGAGTCCTCCACCACTCACATTACCACTGAAGATGTCGTTCACTCACCAGAATTGAGATCAATGCTCAAAAATATCCGTTCAAAGAAGGCACCTGGTCACAATAAATTAACCCCCCTAGCAATCAAAAAGCTCCCTAAAAAAGGAAACAGGTATTTTAGCATCGAAACATGCCAAAGTAATAGCCATCAAAAAACCAAACAAACCATCTTCAGAAACATCCAGCTATAGACCAATTAGTCTACTCCCAATACTAGGAAAAATCCTAGAACGCAGCATTCTCACAAGACTTCTTTTCCACGTAGAAAACAAGAAAATTCTGGCCAACCACCAGTTCGGATTCTGATCTGGCCACTTGCTCAGCACCAATTATTCCGCCTAGGGGAGTACATTGCAATTTCCAAATTACCTTCTAAAAATAATCTGTTCATTTCTACAAAATCGATTCTTCAAAGTACACAATCTCGGGAAATCTTCAGAAGCACTTGACATTCTATTAGGTTTTGCTCAAGGTTTAATCCTAAGTCCCAGCCTATTTAACCTATTCATCAACGACCTACCCACACCTAAATCCTGCCAACTTGTGGTCTTTGCAGACGACACAGCTGTGTTTTCTTCAATTACCAAAGGAGGCTTCCATATTCTTTCCAAAAGATTGGAGGCGGGCGTCCTAGAGATTCTACAGTTCTACAAGCTGTGGAAGGATCAGGGTTAACACCTCAAAAACCCAAGCTGTCCTGTTTACCCGCTCAATAAACGTCAAAGATAAAGCTGCGAATGGTAGGCTGAATATTAACAACTCAGTCATCGAATGGCAGAACAATACCATGACTTACCATATAATTCCTAGCAGAAAGTTGAAATTAAAATCTTATGTACAAAAATATGTAAACTTTAATTAAACAATTAAAGACATCTATTTTAATTTTCTTGAGAAATTTGATTAATTTTGATAATTTTTGAAAAATCTCGGATTAAACGAAACCTTCTCCAATTTAAGTGAAACTATTTCTAAAATGAATGAAAATTATTTCGTAATGAAAAAACCATTTTACGGAAGGAATGAAACTAATTTCGAGTGGAATGAAACTTTTTCCAAATTAAATGAAACCAAATTAAGGGCTAAAACCTCACGAGGTGATCAGAACTTCGATCTTTGGTGTTTTCAATGGAGAAATCATTCACCTATTACCTGTTTCATAAAGTTGTTGTGACAGATTTGACAGTACTGATTTCTATTTTAACCAACATATATTTATTTATACAACAACAGCCAAACAGGTCAACAGCTTTAGTAACAGGAGTATAGTCACCCAATACTCGTATAACACGAAAAATCGTATTCTAGAACTTTATGCTGCAAGTAATATACAAAATAATACTGATATTTCTAACCGTGTAACTCACCATATTCCAGAAATTTAACCAAAAATCATTTTAGAATCCCATTTACAACGCACATGTCAAATTTCATAATAATCGGGTAAGGAATAGCCAAGTTCCATCCTACTTGGTCATATTCCAGAATTTCATCCAAAACTCATTTTAGAATGCCCTTTCCATTACACATGTCGAATTTAATCATAATCGGTTGAAAAATAGGCAAGTTCCATCATACTTGGCCATATTCCAGAACTTCATCCAGAAGACAAGTAGGCGAACTGTCAAAAAAAACGGTTGAATATTTATTTTCTTCCGTAATCTTTCTTTGATTTGTGTAATTTTTTAAATTAAACGTTAGTTTTTTTTTCAAATGCCTATGTGGTTCTAATAACCTGTGAGGTCCACCGGTATCTGTTATGGATAACGAAATATTAGAAAAGTATATACCGAACCTGTTCAATTCTGAACCTCCCGGTGAAACAAATATTGATATTGAAGTTGAAGAAGAAGACTATCAACCACAATGGCATACCGTCGGCGCTGTTATTAAAATATGTCAATTAAATGTTGAAGGATTAACGAAGGCGAAAGTTGAATATTTGTCAAGATTTCTTCACACCAATAAATGTGAATTGCGGATTAATAAATGAATTTTCGTGTATTGATTCTATATTCATCATGAACATTATGGAATTGCGACATTTATAAGTGATTTATGTGACGACTGTTCCGTGTTATTAAAATCAAACATCAATAATATTGAAATTCTGGTTATCAAATTAAACGACGTGAAAATTTTAAATGTCTATAAACCTCCTGACTCTTCTTGGTCTACACCATTGCCGGTATTTAATCATCCCGCAGTATATATGGGCGATTTCAATAGTCATCATTACCAGTGGGGTTACAAACAAGATGATTGGAATGGAGAATTTATACTTGACTGGGCAAACAGAAACCGTTTACACTTATTATTTGATGCTAAAGCTAAACCAACATTTCATTCTGGTAGATGGAACAGAGGATATAACCCGGATCTATGTTTTGTTTCAACAGATGATTCGTTCAATGTCTGATCTGCTGTATAAACTGTAAGTAATAAATTTCCAAGAAGTCAACATCGATGTGTTTTTCTAGCAGTCGGAATAAAAATTCCAATAATAAAATCATTGCCGAAACCGAGATGGAACTTTAAAAAAGGTAATTGGACAGAATTTGCCAAAGCGATAGATTCGAACATCAGATGGATTTCTCCGGTTGTTGAAAATATAATAGATTTGTGGGACTCCTAATCCTAATAGCGACGGCCAAACGATTTATCCCAAGAGGGTTTCGAAGAACATACATTCCAAATTGGTCCATTGAATGTGAAAGATTATGGATGTTGTATCAAGAGAACGAATCTAAAGAATATGCAGATGAATTAATCAATGAATTAAATCAAGAGCGTACTGCGAAATGGATAAATTTAGTTGAAACAATAGATTTTTCACGTTCAAGCAGAAAAACATGGGATTTATTAAAGAAATGTGGTGATTCTAGTAATAAGAATGGGGTTAACATTACAACAGTACATCCGAAGGATGTTGCGTCAAGATTAGTCAAAAACTCAAAATTTCGAAAACCCAAAGATAAAATTCGAAACGTTAAAAATAAATGGAGAAGATCAAAGAAGGTAATTACGGATTCTCCATTGGCTTCGTCAGTATCTTTAGATGAAATTAATAGGGTACTAACATATCTAAAAGCAAGAAAAGCTATAGTGGAGTGGATGAGGTGTTTCCCGAATTTTTTATTAATTTATCTAAAAACGCCCGTAATTGGTTGGCGAAATTTTATTCTGATTGTTATAATCGTGGTAAAATTCCTCCGATTTGAAATTTATAAAAAGTTCGTGCCATTTTAAAACCTGGAAAGGACAAACATATATACATGAAAATTATAGACCGATATCTTTGCTGTGCATTGGTTATAAAATTTTCGAAAAAATTATTTATAACAGAATTTTTCCAACACTTGAAGAAAATATTTCAAATTATCAAACCGGTTTTCGTCCAGGAAGAAACCGTTGTGATCAAGTTTTGTCTTTGGTTACACATATTGAAGCAGAATTCCAAGACAAATTACAAAGAACTCAAACCTTATTTGGGTTTGCAATCCCTGTAAAGACTTGATTGCAAACAAAGTATTTAATAAATTGGCAGTGGATCAATCAGCTATCGACCATGTTGGTGCTTTATCTCACTTGGTTGATTGTATCAAATCTAATGTAGAAGACATATTAGATAAAGTTCAACAACAATCGGCTTCATTAACGGCTCTTAACCAGCAAAAATCAAGTTATGCATCATCTGAAAATTTAAACAATAACAGTAATTCGACAAACTCGATACCAGCAAATCATATTTTAAATATACAAAATAAACATCATACTGGAATTCAACATGAGCGATGAGTTTTAATTGGCATCGGTCATGCAGTTCCTTCACTTTAGGTGGTAGAACCTCGTAAAACTATTTTTATTACAAGACTTCATAAAGACGTTTCTGAAGCTGAGAGGAGATCCTATTTGAAGGACAATTTCAATATTGAAGATGTCAACTGTCGGCATATTTTATCTCGACGGACCACCAAAGGTGACCGAAATTTCTCTTCGTTTAAGATAAATGTAGCCGCTGCAAATTTTGATAATTTATTACAACCATGTTCGTGGCCTGCTGGTTGTTTAATTAAGGAATTTATAAATTACAGCAGGGGTAATAATAATAAAACAAATTTTCCTGTACTAATGTACTTCAACAAAATCGTTCAACAGTGTAACGAACAACAGGCCTGACTGGATAAATTTAACAACTTATTATTTGTAGCTTTGCATCGTTTCGTACCTTTGAAAAAGAGTCGTAATTATAGTTACCCACCTTGGTTTGATGACAGCCTGATAAATTTGCACAATCGTAAGAATAAGGCTTACTACAGACTTAGGGAAAATGATTGCGCACATAACAAGTCAATTTTTATAATTCAGGACCAATTTAAGTCTGAATTTGAGGCTAAATACTGCCAGTACATTAAATCGATTGAAGCTAAAATTAAAAGTGTCCCTAAACAGTTTTGGAAATTTGTGAACGATAAGCGCAGCACAACTGGATTTCCATCTACAATGAAGTATAACAACATAGAGTTGAACACAGTTTCTGACATATGCGCAGGGTTTGCAGACTTCTTTCAATCAGTGTATAAAACGTATGATATTCAAGTTGATAATAATCACTTCTTCGGTGCTTCCAAACATAACATCCCTCATTTAATAATAACGGAAGATGAGATTACCAAGGCTCTTATAGATTTTAAGGATGGATGCGGACCAGATGGAATACCCTCATCTATTCTTAAATCGGTAGCATCCTACTTAACTACACCTTTATGTTACCTGTTCAATCAATCTTTAGCGAGTGGATATTTCCCAGCTGCTTGGAAAATCGCACACATTGTTCCAATTTATAAAAAAGGCGATCGCTCTGATATATCAAACTATCGGGGTATTTCAATTTTGTCTAATAATTTGACATTTTATACAAAACAAATCATTTCATTTTTCCAGCATGGTTTCACTAGTGGTAGATCAACATCTACCAACCTTTTACAGTTTACAAAATTCGTTATTGAATCAATAGAGTCTAAGGCACAGGTTGATGCAATCTATTTTGATTTTGCTAAGGCTTTTGTCTCAATTGACCACAGAATTATTATAAAAAAACTTGCTGCGATTGGGGTTGATCCAAGATTTCTAAAGTGGATTGCATCTTACTTAGTAGATAGGAAGCAGTTTGTTCTATTAAATCACATCAAATCAAATTTTATCTATTGCCATTCGGGTGTTCCTCAAGGCTCCCAATGATGTCACCGATATATTTAAATTTTGTAATGTTCTATTGTTTGCTGACGATTTGAAGATTTTTATGCGAACTCGGTCTTTAGTTGATGTTGATACTTGATATACTACAGTCTGAAATAAATAATTTATCTAGATGGTGCTCTGCTACTAGATTGTTTGTTAATATAAGTAAATGCAGTGTCATGTCGTTCTATAGGACTTTTAACCCTATAATTTCTAACTATTATTTTGACGGTAATACTACTAACTTCAATAACGGATTTAGGAGTTATATTTGATTCTAAGGAAACTCGGGTTTCTCTCTGATCGTAGTCAGCCTAGGTGGAAACAGATATATGACCTGCCGTCTTATGTTGATAGGTGTCATGATCTTCGTATTGATACTTTAGAAAAACGTCGCAAAATTGCCGCGGCTATGTTTGTGGGAGATTCTTTATGTGGACGGGTTAATTGTTTAGACCTCACTTCTACCTGGTGCATTTATGTTCCCAAACGAAATCTACGCCAAAGAGAATTCTTATATGTCCCATGCCACAGGACTGAATATGGAAGTAATGTATCGACGGCTTCTATGTCTAGAATATTTAATGAATATTATCTTTTTTCCGAGGTCAAGATAGATTTTCCGTGTTGCAATTCGTAAGTGTGATTTTTAACAACCAATTTTGTCTGTATTATACATTTGTAATTAGTGTTTAAGATAGGATTTTATTTTCAAAAATATTTCATGATTTTGTGAGTTTTTGTGTTACTATTCATTAGGTTGTTTTACCGTAGAATAGTTTGTATATAAAAATAAAAATAAACAATTTGTTAACTACCGACTACATCCTAATGCAACCCCAACTCAACTCTAACTCAACTTCAACTCAACCCGCAAATTGACCTCTAACTTAACCTTCAAATCAATTAAAAATGCAATGCCCAATTCAATAATCAAACCAACATACATATATAAAAAAATCGTAAATATTTATAAAACCAGGTATTTTGGGTCAATTCGTATGGCAGGTACCACACCCTCTTGACGTACAGTCTCCAAAAGCTTTTCAAATCTCCGCCTTGACCATAGAAACAGATTGGCGAAAAAAAAATCCAAATCGGACAAGCCGTTCTCGAGATATCACTGGTCAGACATCCAGACATCCAGACAGACGGACGGACATTTTTTTTTTGCTTTTTCAGACTCAGGGACTTTCAAAACGTCGAGAAAAGTTGTTTTGGACCATCCAAATTGTTCGTCATTTTTGACAGGATTTCAATACTTTGGTCTTTTTAGACCGAAGTAAAAAATTTTGTTGATACACCTTTTAATAGTTTAGATACATTAGAAATTTCAAAAACAGCAACAATGTTCTAGCAAGGAGATTTGCTGTGAAAGCTCGACTTAAGCCTGGTCTCATTTGCAATTTTCAAATGGGGTGAGGCTAACAGAGTTGAATTGAATCTAACCATGTTTCAGTCATATGTTTTGACCGCAAAAACGACAAAGTTGAACCATCTTGTGAGATTCGTGGTTCCAGTGTGAGCCCGTCTAAATCTGTTGGCATATTTGATTTAATAATAAATAGTAAAATCTCTTGGGCCGAACAAATAAGTGAAGCACCAGTGGGTGTGGCTTCAGAAGATTTGGCAAATTTATAAAACATATCTCAGACCCAAATTGAAATATAAACAATATATTTGGGCTGGCGCACCAACGACCTTACCAAGAACCGGGCATGCCGAATGATCTCATCTATCCTCGATTCTTTATTCCATTATCGGACTCTAACATCTCCCCTATCCTCGATTCGCCGACAGAATTTTATGAACTTGTTCCAGGCAACAAAACACGTTGTAATAAAAACAAAGAATTTATTCAAGGAGACTGATATATCTAGCTTTTCCTTGCCAAGAAAAACAAAGTAGGGAATTTCTTCAGAAACAATTACACGGAATAACTTTTCACTTAATAAACAAATATCAACATTTATTTTTTCTACAATGACATATGACATGAAAACATGACTTATTTTAAAGGTGACATTTCAAAAATTACATGTCATCGTTGAAACAAATGAAACATATTAATCTCAACTTTGAAGCTCCCTGGTGGGTAAACCACAACTTCCGGTAGAACAGCCCAAACTCCGTTTAACAATTTTTTGAAAAGCTGCTGCTTTATCTATCAAACGCTATTTCAGTTACGATTTTTGAAGCTGAGCCATCTAGTGGCAAAAATATAAACCTAGATATATTTAATTGTAACATCTATGATAACGGTACCTTATACATACTTATCAATTTAGGCTAAACTAATACCCTTATTTTTAATAAGAAACATGGGGGAAGAAAATTTACAGTTTTCTTACAGGACGCCGTCTACAAATATAAAGTTACCCCACAAACTCAATAAAAAAACTATTGGATCAATTGAATATGCTTTTGTATCAATTTTTTACTTTGCATCGAACAAAAAGATAATTTTTTACCAGCCCAAATAGAAGCTATTGTGGATAGAAGAATGGATAATTAGGAGGATAATTACTTTTCCAGAATATCAAAGATATTGAAAGTCGGTTAACAAATAGCGATTATATGGGCAATTTGTTAAAATCGATCGATGCTAATTAACATACTAAGCCCATAATGTTTTGTGGTGACAATTAGTTATGGAATCATTAGTGATTTATCTGTCAACCAACACTAACACGATCAAAGGATTCTAGCTCATCGAATCTGTTTAATTAACCGGAAGACCAACTACAAATAATTATTAATATGTTGTTTAAGTATCTTTATGGCCTAAGTACGATAAACTGATACCGCTTCTGCGACCTTTAAGCATCCATGTTCCGCCAAAAATTGCAACATTTACGAGGTAGAACAATGAGTCCAAATAGTTTTGGGAATGCCAGACATATAAATTAATAGAAACAAAAAATAAAACATAAGTTACTGCCGTATAGTATTAAAATGTATTCAGTTGTCACCTTTTATTTTGTATTGTTGTTTCTCATTCGAAAGCGTTTTCTAAATGTTGTAAGTAAAGTCGAACTTGAAATATCCGAATTTAATAAATGCGGCTGCCTTTTGTCTACAGATGATGAGATGCCCAAACTCTCACCAGTTTCAGAATAATTCAGTCATCTGTCTTTCATAACCATATCATGTATTGAAGCAATCATTTCATCTGTAGTAGCAGTTTTTGGACGTTCAGATCGAGGATCTTCTACAAGGCTTATGCAACTACGTTGAAATTCCGAAGCACATTGATTTTGAAGGAGCAGCATCAGTTAACCCATTTACTATTTCATTTTAAATTTTCATAGCACAAAACACAGCCTCGATCGACTTGAGATTTCGTATGCGTTCATATGAAGAGTGAATGCGAATTCAACTAGTCGAATATAGGTGGCGCTCCACGTACTTTTCCAATCACCCAATAAATCAATATTTAGATAGTTTTGACGTACGATTATCCGATCTGGAGTAATAAATAGCTTACAACAAAATACATAATAATCCTTGGTACTACAGAATTCACAGCAAACATCTATTTGGTTGCATTTTAATCCACGGAAATAACTCTTCAGAAAAGTCTTATCTGAAAAAAGTTTTAGACCAAAGTTGTATGGCTCGATATAGAAAATCGATTAATAGCGTTGACCTTGGCCTTGAGATATAGGATCAAGGTCATTTAGAGGTCAAATCATTTTTTTTAAATAGGAACCATTATTTTTGACTCCGGAATAGAAAGAGCCGCAACATTTTTTGTCTGAATATGTATTTTTCAAGACCTCCGAACGTCAAAAGCCAATTAATAATTTAACAATTACTTCGGTCTAAAAAGACCAAAGTATTGAAATCCTGTCAAAAATGACGAAAAATTTGGTTGCTCCAAAACCACTTTTGTCGACGTTTTAAAAGTCCCTGAGTCTGAAAAAGCCAAAAAAAAAAAAAGATGTCTGTCCGTCTGTCAGGATGCCTGGATGTCTGTACCAGTGGTATCTTGAGAACGACTTATCCGATTATGAATTTTTTTCGCCAATCTCTTTGTATGATGAAGGCGGAGATTTGAAAAGCTTTTGGAGACTGTACGTTAAGAGGGTGGGGTACCTGCCATACGAATTGACCCAAAATACCTGGTTTTATAAATATGCCCATTTCTCAACCGATTACGATGAAATTCGACATGTGTATCGGAAATTGGATTCTAAAATGAGTTTTGGATGAAGTTCTGGAATATGGTTAAGTATGATGGAACTTGCCCATTTCTCAACATGCGAGAAAGGTGCTGCGATGCAATGCCAATTTTTGCAAAGTTCGGCGCTCCAGATCTTTTTATAACGTTCACTGCAAAGCCAGGTTGGCGTGAAATTGGTGACAATTTGAGACCTGGCGAGATATCTTCAGATCGACGGGATTTATTGGCGCGAGTTTTTAAAATTAAACTCAACTGCTTGATTGATGATATTACGAAGCACGGAATTTTTGGAATATCCATTGCACATGTCTATACCATTGAATTCCAAAAGCGAGGCCTTCTCACGCACACATTCTCGTGACCTTAATAGCCGACGACAAATTTACAACAGTCCAAAGAGTGGATTAATTTATCAGTGCTGAAATTCCATCAGAAACGAGGGCAAAGCTTCTAAAAATTGTTCTCAAATTTATGACACATGGCCCCTGTGGCCTTAGGTATCCAAACGCGCCTTGCATGAAGGACGTTCAATGCTCAAAACAATTTCCAAAATGCTTCAATGATGTTACCATTCTAAATGTCAATGGTTACCCTTCGTATAGACGTCGCGAAGATGAGCAGGCTTCGGTCAGAGGTGAACGCATAGACAATCGATTCATCGTTCCATACAACTCTTACTTATTACTGAAGTACAACGCACACATAAATGTAGAATGCAATGCGCTACATCTCTTTCAAACTTTATTGATTGCCGTTATGTGAGCGCTCCGGAAGCAATATGGCGTCTGAGGGAATCAAAAATGCACGATCGCAGTAGTTCATCTGCCAAATCAACAACAAATTATCTTCGAGGCAGCTCACGAAGAAGATGCATTGCTCGCAGCTCAAACGAACAAGACTAAATTGGAGTCTTGGTTTGAATTGAACACAATCGATGAAGATGCTTGACAATATCTCTACACGGATATTCCATATAATTATGTTTATGTGCGTGGTAAATTGTTATCCGCATGTATGCGGTGAGTGTCAAAGACGAAGAGCGCTTCTACTTACGATTTCTACTTCTTCATGTGCCTGGTGCAATCAACTTCGAATCATTAAGAACAGTAAATGAAGTAGTTTATCAAAACTTTAAGGCAGCAGCAATATTGCGAGGACTGCTTGAATAGTGGGAGCATTGTTTAATTGATGGCGGTACTTACTTGATGCCTAAACAATTACGTGAAATGTTCACATACATATGCATATTTTGTCAACCTGCTCAGCTTCTCAAACTTTGGCAAGGTCATTTAGACAATTTGACACTTGACTATATGCATTCATACGATAAAGCTACATCAATCAACAAGGCGCTTCATGACATAATTAAATTTTGTTCTCAATCAACATGGAATGTCGTGTTCAACTGTTGGATTGCCAGTGCCGCAAAGAACTCTTCAAACACATCATGAAGCTCAATGAGGCTCAAACCAATGCATTTACCAAGATAACAATAGCAGTAGAAAACATGCATGAAAAGCATAAGCTGTTTTATCTTGACGGTCCCGGTGGCTCAGGAAAGACGTTTCTTTACACAACATTGATGGCCTACTTCAGAGGCAAAGGAAAAATCGTTTTGCCATTCGCAACAACGGGAATTGCTGCCACATTATTTAAATGAAGACGTACTGTCCATAGTGGATTTTAATTACCCGTGCCTCTGCTCGATACATCTACCTCTTCAATGCGCATGAACTCACCAGAATCAAAAGGTTTTACGAGAAACTGCTTTGATTGTAATTGACGAAATTACAATGCTGCCTAAACATGGACTTCGTTGCATCGACCAATTGCTTCGTGAAGTGATGGAATCTGACATCCCGTAGTGGCAGATATTGCCAGTAGTGCCAAGAGGAACGCGCACAGAAATCATTGAGTGTTGTATTAAATCTAGCCCATTGTGGAGACTCTTCGATAAATTGACCCTCACCATCAATATGCGTAGCGAAGGATAGGCTGAGCACAGCCAATAGCTATTGGATGTGGGATCTGGAAGTTTGTCTCAAATACCAGGAATTTTTGAAGAAGGCGTCATTCAAATTCCAAGTGAAATGATCACAACTCAAGATTTAATAACCAGCATTTTTGGCAACATTCAGCAAATATCCGTTGCGGATTTATCAAAAAGAGTCATCGTTGTACCATTTGTTGGCTCAAACGCTCGAAATGAATCGAAAAATCATTGACGTGATAGCCGGTGAGGTGCACATATACCACTGCGCTGATTCCATCGTCACTGAAGATCCCAATAACACTCTTAACTTCCCTACTGAATTTCTGAACGATCAAACTCCATCTGGTATGCCACCTCATGTGCTTCACCTGAAAAAGGTGTAATTATAATGCTTCTGAGAAACCTCAACCCGAAGAAGGGACTGTGTAATGGCACCCGATTAATCATCGAAGAGCCCGCCCGGAATTTCATTAAGGTCAAAATAATTTCGGAATGCAATAAAGGAGTAAGTGTACTGATCCCTCGAATTGATCTGGCACCATCGGAAACTACTCTTCCATTTATCTTGCATCGACCATCAACAAGTCGCAAGGCCAGACCTTTGATCGCGTTGGAATTAATTTAAAGGAACATCTTAAGATCACGACTTGCGAGTCAAGTCAAGGTTTATATTGAAGCAAATCCGCTGCAAGGACCATTACTACATATTACTACATTGTATGAACATTCAAAAAGCGTATTTTCCCCTATTTATCTAATTTTATTTTTAAAATCAGCACCAAGAGGTGTCAATGTGCCCATCATTAGGATTCCTGTAAAAAAAATTAAAGGTTTTATATACAAATTCCGTCCTAGGACGGGTTAATTATCTCTAGTATAGATGATAATTCGATTAAGAGAGGAACATATTGGCATATCCCCTATATATATCCGGATAAATTGGAATCTAGGGAATATAATCAACAGTTATTATATAGATTCATGGATCATCTGAAAATCTGAAAACCAAGTTTAAACTGACTACATTACCGAAATCATTAACCACAGAACAAATCTTGAAAGAGTTCAGTACTACTACTCAACACATGTACATAAATGGTGCGAACAGCTAAGCATATTCAACACAAAAACGGTCAATTGAGCTTAACAGGATCAAAAGCTGGAAAATGCATAAATGATTAACTCAGGCAATCACTCCTACATTATTATAAGGATGATGATGATGTCAGTCATATAATGCCTGGAAAGAACGATTGCTCAACTATTGGAAAAGTTAAAGTATACAAAAACATCTAGGAAACATAAAAGGAGCGCTTGAGGGCTACAAGACGAAATATCAAGCTGATGATGAGTAAAACAAATTGAATTTTCAAATCTTTTCTGCTCCATCCCTAAAATTGTGTCCAATCAGCTTGGGAACGTATACAGTTCAATGGAAAGATATCGCAATACTAGGGACTGCATTTTATCTATATTATGTGCCGATCCAATATCAATATGTTACCTTCTGGAATGAATAAGACTTTATTTATAAAATTATTCGAATGCAAACGATTAAATCAAATTATCTTATAATTCCGTTAATAAAAACCTGTAAAATTTAAATATTTAAAAAGAAATGCTTACTGATTGATGAACATAGAATCTTACGTTATTCTTTTAATTTAAAAAAAAAAACAGATTGTCGGTTTTGTAACACCTAAAATAATTATCGTATTGTTAAACAAACATCACGTTTTTCGAAAGATATTGGGCATAATGAAAAAACACTGCTGTCAGATTTATATTTTTTTTAAATCATTAAGAATATTTTTATAAAGATTAAAGACATTTATATTAAATGTTCATGTATTCTGACGTATCTGGTTCTGGAATTCCCCATATATACACTATATCCAACGCACAAGGACCGATCAAAAATTTCGTCTTCACTAGATTCATAACTTAACAACAGCTAGAAACATTATTCCAAAAGCGTTAATTATTTTAGTAAACATTTAACTTACACCGAACATCATATTTGTTTCAATCTCTATCAATATTACAAAATTCAGGAGTTTTATTAAATATTAACTTACATAAACCTCTAGCGTACTTCAAATTTAACAATTTTTTTAAAAATTAAAAAAAAATCAATGTTAACAAAAATTTTTGGAAATTAATTTGATGTAATTAGCATAAAAAGAGGATTGTTCACCTGTTTTCGGTTTAATTGTAATTTCTCATGTTTATAAAATGTTACGATTGACCATTCGTTTGAAAAAACAACAAATTTCGCTAATTTGAGTAATGTTGGTTGAGCTTCTGTTTGTAATTTTTCCCGATTATTTTATTTTTGTTTAAAGATGAATTAGGCTTTTATCAAGATTAATTTTAGACAATCTGTATAAACATTAATATTTATATTTTACAGATAATACACAGTTACCGAAATGTCGACATGGTACTTATTTATCGCTAATTTGATTTATGTAGCTGCAAATTTTATTAAAATGAACCTACTAAGATATAAGATATAGGGAGGAGTAGAATTTCTACCACCACATCGAGATAACGTTGACTCTTTTCAATCCAGGTGTGCATTTGCTAATTTTAAAGCGGATGTCAGAAACAAATTCCTTCGGCTTATTATTGTTACAAACAATTAATATTTGGAAACTTTTAGGATTCACAAAGCGCACAGCTCTTTTTAAATTGTCGTATTGTTTACGACAACAGATAATTACCTGGCATTTGTTAATGATTCCCAAATTAAAAAGGGCACAAGTGAACAGCCATAAATAGCCGCAAACAGTTGAACAGCCATATACCATCTTAGTTAGTTATATGAAATTGTCATCACAACAACTGTTAGCAGCTGGTAAACCACTATGTAATTAGTCATAACGATTAATTCACTACTAGTCTCAATTATATAAAAATGTATTTTATAAATGTATATATATTTGTATATACAAATATATAAAATACTAACCAATTTCTATTTTTATTCATATATTCCGTAAAATATGCTCAGACAAACTAGGTCACTGGTAACAAATTCCTGGATTTTAAGAGAAAAAACTAAATCAATCAAAAATCAAAATGGTTGGATGGGTTTATCGATTTATTTGTTTAAATGTCACGTGATTTCAAAGTCATTCATGACATTTAAAAAAAAAGGCCCGAATTTTCACTCACAAATATGTCGGGGTTTTGTACCAAAAAAAAAAAAAAAAAAAATCAATTTTAATCAAGTATAAGCGGCCATTTTTGAAAAATAAATTTTTCATTTGAAAATGCTTATATAGTAATTTATTTATCTGTGTGTTCTATATTGGAGAAAAACTAGCTTGATTTTCTTTTCTTTATATAACACATAGCTTTTAATATACCAACTTGTAAAATAAAAACGTGGATATACATAAACATGTATGAATACATACGTGTATATTAAAATATTATATATAATATATATGTATATATATGGATATATATATATATATATATATATATATATATATATATATATATATATATATATATATATATATATGAATTTATAAATATCTTTAAATATATTTCGAAATATATGTTACTTTGGGAAAATTTAACAATTTAAATTTGAGAGACATTTTTTCAATAATTTTCTTTCGTTAATTAGATGAAAAATTCATAACATAAAAATATATTATTTTAAGCAAACGCAATCACAATCACAAACAATAATTTTCTAATTTTGAAAGAAAAAAAAAAAACTGTCCACCAATTTTCACCGAAAATTAATTAACAAAAATTGGAATACATCCACACATTAATTCTTATTTTGTGTTATAAAAATACTTTTATATTATATACTTGGGAAAATTTTATTAGATTTTCTTTATTTATTTATTTTTATTTTTTTTTTTTTAAGAAAAACATGTACCAACAAGAACTTTACCGTTCAACAAATTCTATGCGACTGTAAATTTCATATATTTTTCCGAGAATTTTTTTTTTTTTTTTTGTAGTACAAGAAAATTTTCAGAAAATTATTAAAGATGTCACTATAAACAGTTTATAAATTTTCCAGAAAATATTGGTATTAATACAAAATAATTTCTGACCTGATTTTCAAAAATCATAAAAATTAGATTTTCACGAAATACACTTATTCAGAATTTCCACACTGAAAAAGTTTAAAATCTTTATTTTTTTTTCTTAATCTTTCTGTCTATATGTAAAACACATGAAGGACCTGATGAAAAGCGGGAGTGTCGAACGAAATAAAATTAAAAAAAAAAATAAAAAATTTAAAGAACGCATGCGTCTAAACAGCATATTTATATAAACAGAAAAATCTTTCGGTATAATAGCGGGAAAAAAATGTGACCGGTTACGTGGAAAAACCCAGTTATTCGAGCAAACCGAAGTTAGATTCGAGCACATGCGAAAAATTTCTTTCAATATTTGTGGTATGAAGTTTGATAAAATATTGATTAGTGTCTGGGAAGTTTCACATGGGAGTCGGAAAATTGTGTACTATATATTTATATGTATAAAGTAAATTTTATATATATATATATATATATATATATATATATATATATATATATATATATATATATATATATATATATATATGTATATATATATATATAATCAATGAAATAGCACAATCTAAAATTTATTTGCAAATCTAAAAATCTATTTATCAATTTTTTCAATTTTTTTGTATTTACATAGTAGAAATATAAACTTACATTTAAATATAAAAAATCATATTTAATCATAAAAATAAGTTAACATTTTATTTTATAAATAGGCTGTTCAAAATAATAGCGCGGTTAATTTCAAAATTCATTTTTGAAAGCCTTATTTGTGTATGATTAAACCTAATATGTGTTTTTATTAGTATTGGTCTTGTGAACTTTTTTTCGAACCATTTCCCGGCCCATAGAGCCCACCAGCTCCTGGCATTTGTGAACGGTCATTTATTTAAATTTAAATACCAAAATTTCTATTTATTTTTGTGTTTCTCATTGTTAATAGCTACTTTTACTCGATTCCAAAAATGTTCGGTCGGTTTCAGATCAGGCGACTGATCTGGCCGTTGTAATTTACTTAATTCTCATTGAGATATGGTTGGTCGTTGTATTGTTGAAAATACCAGCCTAATGGGAACTTTAATTTTCCAAACTGCAATGAAATATTCTTCTATCAACTCTAACGAATTAAAAAAGTTCTTAAATATTAATTATTCAGAAGGTATCATTTGCAAACATATGATGCTCGAAATAGATTGAGAGGCCCAAGCCGTTTCTTCTTTATCAAAACAAAATTTGAAGCCGAAAAAGGGGTTTTTCAGTTTTCGTTTTGCTCTTGAAGTGAAAAGACATAAAAAAGCAATTAATTGTGAATTTATTATTGATTTTATAACGTTGGTTTTGATTCTGATCTTATTGATCTATAGTAAAATCAACTACGGTAATCAATTCGATTACCTATCGGATAGTGTATGAGAGGATGTAACTCCAATAATTTGGGAATTATAAATTCTCAAAATAAAACTATTTATAAACTTGCACAAAGGTTTAGAAGACAACAAGATACGATCTTAACATCTATCAACACGATGGATAATTTGAAAAACCTTGACAATTTTTCTGTCAAGCAAAGTAAATTGCAGTTTAATTTACCTGTATCCAATCGGTTTAATCTATTTAATAATAATCCAACCTCGTCTGGATTTAACAGTGATTTTATTGCATCAAATAATAATAAAACAAAAGTAAAAAAGGTTCCACCTATAATAACAAAATTTACTACACAAAAAATTCATGAAAAAATGAATGAACTTGGTATAAAAAAATATTATATTAAAATTATGTCAATTGGTAATAAAATCACATTGGACAATATAATTGACTATAATAAAATCAGTGAAGAACTTAAAAAACTTCAACAAGAATACTTTTCCTACACGTTGGATGAAAACAAAACAACCAGATATGTACTTTATGGTTTACCTGTGTTGAATAAAGATGAAGTTATCGAAGGTCTAAAAGTGTGTGGCTTAGACCCAATTAAAGTGCAAATTATAAAACCTAAAAATAAAATGAATTCCTCGTCTGAAATTTATTTTGTTACTTTTAAGAAAGGTGCGTTTACCTTAAATCAATTACGTGCTCATAAGTATGTAGCGCATACTGTTGTTAAATGGGATTTTGTTAAATCTACTTCCCAAAAGGTTACTTAATGTCGTCGTTGCCTTATGTTTGGACATGGTGAATACAATTATCAAATGAAATCCAAATGCAAATTTTGTGCACAAATACATATGCAAGGTGCTGAGTGTACAATAAAAGAAATAAGAGAACAACATAAATGCCATAACTGTGGAGGAAATCACCTTGCAATCTCTGTTATATGTCCAAAGCGAAATGAAAACCTTATGCTAAAATATAAATCAAAGTCATCATCACCGAATTCATTTCATAAATCGTCACCTGGTTACTGGTACACTGAAGAATTGTTTCCATCGAGTTTACATAATCAACATAAAGAAACTAACCAGTTTCATCTTACAGTAATGTATTAAAATCTAATAGTAACTTATTATTTAGTTCCCATGAATTGTTTAGCATTTTTAAAGATATTGTTCAAGGGATCAAGCAATATTCATCAAAAGAAGAACAATTTTTTGTGATTGTTGAAATTGCGGTTAAATATGCAGTCGACATATAATACGCTTAAAATATCCACCTGGAACGCGCAAAGCGTCAAACCTAAAAAAATTGAATTAACTGAATTTTTATCAAAATATCACTTAGATTTAATGTTAATTAGTGAAACTCTTTTAAAACCAAGTGACATTTGAAATTTTGATGATTATAAATTCTATAGAAATGATCGTAGATATCGGACTGGTGGAGGTGTAGGCATTTTAATCAAAAAAACAATCAAGCATTCCCTTCTTCCAGATTTAAATTTAAAAACGATTGACACCGTTTCGATTTGTGTTAAAAGTGATTATGGCCCAAATATTAATATAGTTTCATGTTACTGTCCAAAATCAGGAAGTGATGAATTCCGTAATGATTTAACAAAAATGTTGAGCAATAGAAATGCTCTGATTATTGGTGGTGATCTAAACTGCCGACATGGTTCATGGAACTGTGCTAGAAGTAATGCTGGTGGTAGAATGTTATTTGACAAAATTTGTAGTTCTGACAATTATTCGATTATTGCGCCTCAAGATCCTACTTTTGTACGGCAAAATACTACACCTAGTGTTCTATATCTATTTTTAACTAATCAACCAGAATGTATATCGCATATTGTAACTTTGACTGAACTATGTTCAGATCACCTTCCGGTGGTTTGCTGTTATGAATTTGATCCTGCTCTAACTGACCCTGTAAATCACATGTTTCAATATAAAAAAGCTTATTGGGATAGGTATAGAACATTAATCGCAGACTATCTTAATGACTTTCAATTAATTCCACCTAGAAATTCTGATGATATAGATGAACTTGTGATGTTGCTAACAAACTCAGTGATACATGCTCGAAATCTTTCTGTTCCATATATACCAATTTCAAAGACTAATAAATTAGTTCGATCTGACGATATTCTCACTTTAATTAAATTACGAAACTGTGCACGACGTAGATGGATAAGATCTAGGATTGAATTCTTTAAGTCGTTTGTAAATTATTTAAATAAAACTATTAGTAGTAAAATAAATGACCTTGTAAACATAACTTGGCAACATACCTTGGAAAACTTAGAAAAAGGTAGTAAAAAATACTGGGGTGTATGCAAGTTTAGAAAATATAAAAGAAACCCAATACCACCTTTGAAGCAAGGGAATGATCCTAGTGGGCCGCTACTTTTACGTAATGTTGACAAATGCGTTGCTTTGGCCGAAACATTCAATGAAAACCACAGCTTAACTTCAAACTTCAACTCGCCGTACGAAAATATGATTAATTCCAGCCAGCTTGGAGATACTATCTGAACAAGAGAATACAAACATATCACAAATCAGCGAAGAAGAACTTATACAAATTGTCCATACACTTAAGCCTTATAAGGCTGCTGGCAATGATGGAATACCTAATATTTGCATAAAAAATTTACCAAACATTGGTTTCACAATGTTAGCTATGCTTTTCAATAGTTGTCTGCAACTAAGCTACTTTCCACATCAATGGAAAATAGCAAGAATTACTCCTGTTCTAAAGCCTGGTAAGGATCCATCCAATTTAGAGAGCTATAGACCTATAAGTCTCCTTACTAGTTTTAGTAAATTATTTGAAAAACTTATTTTGACCAGAATTCTCAAACACATTGACGAGCAAAATATATTGATTAATGAACAATTTGGATTTCGTGCTGGGCACTCCACTATCCATAAAATTCATAGGATTGTTAAATTTATTTGCAACAATCGTTACTTAAAAAATCTACTGGATTGACTTTGATTGACTTACAACGCGCATGTGATACAGTATGGCAGAAGGGTCTTACTTATAAATTGATTAAATATGATTTCCCAACATATTTAATAAAAATTTGTAATTCATATTTATCTAAAAGGCTATCCTATGTTCAAATTTTTAATGAAATCTGATATATATATTAAATCTTTGCTGGAGTCCCCCAAGGTTCAGTCTTGGGTCCTTTATTTTTCAATATTTTTATTAATGATATTCCTAAAACAGATGAGTGTAAGTTGGCTTTATATGCAGATGATATTGCTATTTTTTGTGCTGATGTTTTAGCTGAGAATATAACAAATAGGCTGACTGCATATCTAAATTCAATTTTAGTATATTTTCAGAATTGGAAACTTCAAATTAATGTCAATAAGTGTGAATGTATCTATTTTACAAGAAGTCGAAATGCTGATAAGATACCTCAAAGACCTCTTGTTTTATATAACAATGAATTGACTTGGAAATCAGAGATACGCTATTTGGGAATATTGCTGGATCCTAAATTAACTAATAACAATCATATTAATTTTATTATTGAAAAATGTAACAAATTATTGTTGATGTTTTACCCTCTCCTTAATAAAAAAAGTAAATTTAATTTTGCAAATAAGTTACTACTTTATAAATCTATGGTACTTAGTGTTATTATGTACGGTTCTCCTATTTGGTGGTGGGCTAAAAAAAGTAATAAAGCCAAGCTACAAATTATACAAAATAAATTCTTAAAACTTATTTATAAAGCTCCAATGAGATACAGAACTTTAAAATTACATAATGACACTAACATAAAATTTATTGAAGTGTATGCAGCTGATGTTACGCAAAAATATTTTACACAACTAAATAATGTACACAATACCATCATTAATAATCTCTAGTAAAATCATATTTCTTTTAACATCGTAGTTTTTAAGTTTAGGTTTAGGTTAGGTTAAGCAAAGACAAATTGAATTTCAATAATTAAAAATTTAACTTATTTATAAAACTATTTTAAACTCCAAAAATCATTCTCAAGAAATATTTATTTGCTGTAAAACCGTTCAAGGTTGAATTCAAAACATACTTTTAAGCTAAATCATGTAAATAAATAATTATATTGTCAATAAAGTGATTAAAAAATAAAAAATAAAAAAAAAAAGGGAAGAAAAATACTACGAACTAACAAAATTAAAGTGAATCTGTTTGGTTCTGAAGGCCGATATTATTAACTCATCTAACGCTCGGTTATGCCGAAGACGAGAAACCACCAGGCTTGTGTTTTCAGCAAGATAACGATACAAAGATTACCTTGAGAGAAGCATAATATTAGCTTAACGATTACAAAGTGTAGAAAATTTTTGGAATCAAAATCCAACAGAAATTTTGGAATTCATATTAATCAAATTTGGAAGAAGTGATCGTTCACAAATGTCAGGGGCTGGTGGGCTCTAAGGATGTCTCGACGCAGGGAAGTGGTTCGAAAAAAAGATCACACGACCATTACTATTCAATAAAAATGCCTATTAGGTTTAATCATACACAAATAAGGCTGAAAATGAATTTTGAAATTAACTGTGCTATTATTTTGGACAGCCTATTTATAAAATAAAATGTTTAATTATATTTTTTAATATTCCTTTTATAAATTAAATATGATTTTTTATATTTAATAAATCATATTTAATTGTAAGATTATATTTGTACTATGTAAATAAAAAAATAAAAAATTCAAAATTGATAAATAGTTTTTTAGTTAATGAAGAATTTGCAAAAAAATTTGAGAGTGTGCTATTTCATAGAACACCACTGTATTATATATATATATATATATATATATATAATACACAAGATGGTGGTCGAATATGGCCGAAATAAGGCTAACTTTTCGACGTTCATAGAAATCAATAAAAACTTGATGTAGGGGGTTTTCGGAGTCGATGATCATTAATTTAGGGTCAAAATTTGAAAATTTAAGACGGCGCGGCGGACCCAATGTGGCCGCCACAAAAGATCAGTTTTTCAACGTTTATGAAAATCGATAAAAACATAATCTAGGGGGTTTTCGGGGTCGCTGATCAACAATCTAAGGTCAAAATTTAAAATTTCTCTCAACAAAGTACCAGGTTCTGTATAAAAAGTGTTATTTTTTAGTGTTGTCTAAACATAACACTTTTGAGAGAATTTTTAAATTTCGACATCAGATTCGTGATCAGCGACCCCGAAAACCCCCTAGATCATGTTTTTATCGATTTTCATAAACGTTGAAAATTTACTTTTATGGCGGCCATCTTGGGTCCGCCGTCTTGAATTTTCAAATTCTGACCCTAAAAATATGAACACCGACCCCGAAAACTCCTACACCGAGTTTTTATTGATTTCTACGAACGTCGAAAAATTAGCCTTCTTTGAGCCATATTCGACCACCATCTTGAATATTAAAATTCTGACCTAAAATTCGGGATCAGCGACTCCGAAAACCTTCCAGGACATGCTTCAAACGATCTTTATGAAGAATTGTAGAAATTCATTGTAGAATCAATTCAATTTATTTCATTCAATTTATTGTAGAAATTCATTTTGTTTTTGTACTGAGCCCAGGATCCACCGGAAATGAAGCAAATTTTTTTAACGTGCCGTAATTTTTCCTTTATAAAATTAACTAGCCCGGTAATAAACAATCTCACAGCTACATGATTATGTTTAGTTGCCTCAGATATAGCTACCAAGCTTGTGAATTCCAAACTACTATCGTTTTTTATCGTATAGCTGCTTTCTCCGGTTTTATAATACACCGCAAATGGATGTATTGTACATTGAGCATTGGACCAATGAAATCCTTTAACCGTATCCTGAACTACAAATGAATAGTTCACAGAAAAGTCACATCTAACAATACATTTATCAGCTGGTGCATTTGATTTTCTATATTTTAGGTAATCTGCTTGTTGTTTTGCAATAAACGAATGCGGTACTACATATGTATATTATGCAGTTACTCACCCAGTTTATCTGTGAAAGCCAATGATGATATGGTTATAGTTTCCATGGTGCATCGATCTACTTTCTATCACTTCTTCTTCTTCCGCTGGCGCTACATCCCATGAAGGGATTTGGCCGCCTCAACGATCCTCCTCCAAATATTTCGATCCGCCACAAGAGAACGCCAGACACGGTGACCGAGTGTGTACAGGTCCCTCTCAACGTCGTCCATCCATCGGGTAGGTGGTCTCCCACGAGGTCCTACTTTCGCTGGTGCCGACTCCAAGGCCTGTTTAGTGGTCCGACTTTGTGAACGTAGTACGTGCCCAAGCCATCTCAGCCTTGACGATTTTATGAATCCTATGATGTCGACTTTATCGAGATCATTTCTGATCTCGTGATTCATTCGCATTCTGTACGTGGCTCCCTCTTTAATGGGACCGAGAATTCTTCTTATCATCTTACGCTCAGTTACAGCGATTTTCTGGATGTTTTGCTCTGTTAGTGTCCAAGACTCGCAACCAAAGGTGACAACTGGTCTTATCAGCGCCTTGTAGATGTTCAATTTTATTTTGCGCGATATATGAGGAGACTTGAAAATTTTGATATTGGCGTAAAATGCTCGGTAGCCTGCTGCGATTCTCGATGAAATGTCTACAGAAATGGAGTTTTGCTCAGTGATCAGTGATCCTAGGTATTTAAACTCATTCCTTTTCATATTGAGTATCTCCTGAAATGAAGTCCCCACGAGTCTGCCTTCTCGCGGTCACCATGTATTTGGTCTTCGCTTCATTGATCTGAAGGCCTATTTGTTGGGCTGTTAATTCCAATGGGAGGAGGACCTCTTTCAAAGAGATGATGTTGCGACCCAAAATGCAAATATCGTCAGCGTATGCTAATAGCTGGGTTGATTTATAATATAGGCAGCTACGCTGCGCTATATTAAGCTGACGAATGACATACTCTAATGATAGATTGAATAGAGTTTGAGCTATTGGGTCTCCTTGCCGCACTCCAGATGTTATTTCGAAGGCATCCGAAATTTTACCTTCTATTAGCACCTTACATATTGAGCCATCCATTAAAAGCTGGCACATTGAAACCAATTTTGACGGTATGCCCAAGTAGGACAATACGTTCCATAACGTATTCCTCTTAATGCTGTCGTACGCCTGTTGAAAGTCTATGAATAGACTGTGTACAGGGATGTCCTTTTCATAGCATTTCTCCAGCAAAATCCTCAGCGTAAAAGTTTGATCGGTCGTTGATCTATTTGGACGAAAACCACATTGATAATCACCCAAGATCCTCTCGCTATAAGTTGATAACTTTGCTGCGACTACATTGGCCTAAACCTTGTAGCCTGTGTTCAGCAAAGCTATACCGCGATAGTTGTTGCAGTTCAATCGATCTCCCTTTTTATGAAGTGGACATATAAGAGCCGTCTTCCACTCTACTGGGATTTCTTCTCCAGACCAAATTGTTGATATTAGCTCAAACATGCGGCAGAACAGATAATCACCGCCATATTTGAGCATTTCGTTGCAGATGCCATCCTCACCAGGTGTCTTGTAATTTTTCATCACTGCTTGAATGTTATTTCATCTATATGATTTTGTAGAACTTTTGAAGATAATTCCTCACGAATATTATCGGTTTCCGGGCAGGTTGTACAATCGTTTAAATAGCATAATGTGCTTGGAATAGCGCATGTAATCTGCAAAATCAGATCTTGATAACTTCCTTCTTCGTGTGATAGAAGGTTTATAGATTTTATTTTATTAAACATAAGTTTAATATTTTGATGATATATGTAGACGCAAATACTATGTGTTCCGCTAGAGTTTGTTAATACGCAGTGCCCTGGACGAAGTGGAGCAAAACTAGAAAATCCAATTTTTGAATTTGGATAGGTTTTTTTAAATATTTGATAAACCTCCTTCAAATTACAAAGAATCAGCCTACGCTGCTTTGTTTCAATAACCTCATCTGATCATAAGGTCTTGAAATCTCGCTTCCCAGCACACACTCAACTTATATTGTCATCCTCCCAAAATTCCCAGAAAATGCCCAAGTAATTCCAAAAATTCCCAGAAAATTCCCAAAAATTCCCAGAAAATGCCCAAGAATTTCTAAAAATTCCCAGAATATTTGGGAATTTTCTGGGAATTTTTGGGAATTTTTGGAAATTTTTGGGAATATTTGGTATTTCTTGGGCATTTTCTGGGAATTTCTGGAATTTTTTGGGAATTATTGGAATTTCTTGGGCATTATCTGGGAATTTTTTGAATTTTTGGAATTTTTTGGGCATTTTGGGAATTTTTGGAAATTTTTGGGAATATTTGGAATTTCTTGGGCATTTTCTGGGAATTTTTGGAATTTTTTGGGAATTATTGGAATTTCTTGGGCATTATCTGGGAATTTTTTGAATTTTTGGAATTTTTTGGGCATTTTTGGAATTTTCTGGGAATTTTTGAAATTTTTTGTGAATTTTTGGAATTTTTTGGGAATTATTGGAATTTTTGGTGCATTTTCTTGAAATTTTTGGAATTTTTGGAATTTCTTGGGCATTTTTTGGGAATTTTTGGGAATTTTCCGGGAATTTATGGAATTTCTTGGGCATTTTCTGGAAATTTTTTGGGCATTGTCTGGGAATTTCTGGAATTTTTTGGGAGTTTTCTGGGAATTGTTGGGAATTTCCTGGGAATTTTTGGATATCTTTGGGGAATTTTTGGAATTTCTTGGGCATTTTCTGGAAATTTTTGAAATTTTATGGGCATTTACTGGGAATTTTTGGGAATTTTCTGGGAATTTTGGGGGAATTTTCTGGGAATTTTTGGAATTTTTTTGAGAATTTTTGGAATTTATTGGGGATTTTCTGGGAATTTTTGTGATTTTCTAGGAATTTTTGGAATTTCTTGGGAACTTTTGTAATTTTTTGGGCATTTTCTGGGAATTTTTCTGAGAATTTTACGAATTTCTTGAGTATTTTCTAGGAATTTTGGAAATTTTTTGGGAATTTTCTGGGTAAATGGGAATTTTCGGGAATTTTCTGGGAATTTTTGGGAATTTTCTGGGAATTTTTGGAATTTTTTGGGAATTTTTGGAATTTTCTGGGAATATTTAGAATTTCTTAGGCATTTTTTGGGAATTTTTTGAATTGTTTGAGAATTTTTAAAATTGGGCATTTTCTGGGAATTTTCTGGGTATTTTTAAAATTTCTTGGGAATTTTTGGAATTGTTTTCGTATTTTTGGAATTTTTTGGGCATTTTCTGGAAATTTTTGCAATTTCTTGGGCATTGTCTGGGAATTTTTGGAATTCTTTGGGGAATTTTTGTAAATTCTTGGGCATTTTCTGGGAATTTTTGGTATTTCTTGGGCATTTTCTGGGAATTTTTGAAATTTTTTTTAGAATTTTTTGAGCATTTTCTGTGAAGTTTCGGGAATTTTGGGGAATTTTTGGGAATTTTCTGGGAATTTTTGGGAATTTTTGAAATTTTTTGGGAATTTCTTGTGCATTTTTTGGGAATTTTTGGAATTTTCTAGGAATTTTTTGGGATTTTTTGGAATTTTTTGGGCATTTTCTGGGAATTTTTGGAATTTCTTGGGCATTTACTGGGAATTTTTAGGAATTTTTGGGAGTTTTCTAGGAATTGTTGGGAATTTCCTGGGAATTTTTGGAATTCTTTGGGGAATTTTTGTAAATTCTTGAGCATTTTCTGGGAATTTTTGAAATTTTTTGGGAATTTTCTGTGAAGTTTCGGGAATTTTTGGGAATTTTTGGGAATTTTTAAAATTTTTTGGGAATTTCTTGTGCATTTTTTGGGAATTTTTGAAATTTTCTAGGAATTTTTTGGGAATTTTTGGAATTTTTTGGAATTTTTTGGGAATTTTTTGAATTTCTTGGGCATTTACTGGGAATTTTTGGAAATTTTCTGGGAATTTTTGGAGAATTTTCTGGGAATTTTTGGAATTGTTTGTGAATTTATGGAATTTTATAAATTTCTTGGGGATTTTCTGTGAATTTTTGGCAACTTTCTAGGAATTGTTTGGGAATTTTTTGGGCATTTTCTGGGAATTTTTGGAATTTTTCTAAGAATTTTACGAATTTCTTGGGCATTTTCTAGGAATTTTGGAAATTTTTGGGGAATTTTCTGGGTAAATGGGAATTTTCTGGGAATTTTTGGAATATTTTGGGAATTTTTGGAATTTCTTGGGCATTTTCTGTGAATTTTTTGGGAATTTTTGGGAATTTTCTGGGAATTTATAGAATTTCTTAGGCATTTTCTGGGAATTTTTTGAATTGTTTGGGAATTTTTTGAATTGTTTGGGAATTTTTTGAATTGTGTATTTTCTGGGAATTTTTGGGAATTTTCTGGGTATATTTGGAATTTCTTGGGAAGTTTTGGAATTTTTTTCGTATTTTTGGAATTTTTTGGGCATTTTCTGGGAATTTTTGCAATTTCTTGGGCACTTTCTAGGAATTTTTGGAATTTTTTGGGAATTTTTGGAATTTCTTGGGCATTTTCTAAGAATTTTTGAAATTCTTTGGGAATTTTCTGGCAGTAGGTATAAAATGCTAGGGGATGGACACTCCGATCAAAAAACCATAATGTTGGGGAAGAGAAGAAAACGATTACAGTGCAGGGATTCGGAAACTCAGTACCGGCGGCTTTGTTGAGTGAGCAAGCTGGTTCAACACCATCGAGACCCAACTACCTCAATGCCGCCGCAGTTGTGAATTTGGCTGCTTTGGCAGATAGAACTACAAGTGAAACCACCTTAATGGTGAATTTCGCGAATTCAGATGATGAGAGCTTACTGGTGAGTAAACGGGCTAGACCGTCTGATATAACTATGGGAAGAGAATATGGAGTATAGGATGTGATTGAACGATCTAAGGTTACTGAATCGCTGCCAGACATATCAGCGAGGAGTGACAACAAATTCCCACTGCATCGTGAGTCGCTTCAGGATATACCACCGTGGAGTGGGCCGAAACGTCGTCTTGAGGTAGTGACATGGAGATAATCACTGCAGCGATCGAGCATGTACAGAAAAAATCTAGCATTTGTAGTGTTTTGGTCAAGGCAAACCCGACGACGAAGAATCAAATAAAGGACTTGGTGTCGAGAGTGAGGATGGCTGCATTTAAACTTAACAGCCATAAGAAGTTGATGCAGACATATAACAGCCAGATGAATGAAAGTGAAGAGAAGAAACGAAGGACGGGCCATGACCAGACAGTCCGCTACAGCAGTATGCCGCCACTGAAATGGAACACGACCGTATCGGTGGAGCAATCGTAAAAGAGATATCCACACAAATAGTAGGTGCAAGGGATGTTGCGAGAAACCGACAAGCCGAGAAGCTCTCTAGCCGTATATACTCAGCGATGACGCCACAGGAAATTAGTACAATTATCGCAGAGGAGTGGCCGCAGAAGTTGTTTCGGGTAACTAAAACCAGCCGCAACAGCATTACGAAAAGTAGCCCAACGAGGGGAATTTTTATTGATTCACGTGAACCAGCTGATCAACAAATGCGTAAACTGGGCGAGCAGGTGCCAGGCTTCCAGAGGCTGTTAAATCCTCAGACTCTTAAAATGGAAGATGTTGCCATGATACAAAGTGCGGATACAATTATGCTGGAAGGCGAGACTAGAGCGGGTGATGACATGCGTACATTGCTGGTGGGTTATTTGAATAGCAGGGGGATGTAAATACCCTGAAGAACAGCTCACCGGGCTGGTCAAGAAAATAAAAAACACCGCCAAGGAATGGAAAGAACTAAGCGTCTTCTTAAACACGATCAACACATTAAGACTGCGTAAATTACTGGAGTGTTGTTTTATTGACAGCGGAGTGAGGAGTGTCATCATTTGCGCAGGCAGGGAGAGGAACGTTGAACATTTGGACGTGAAAAGAGAGATGACAACCATAACCTAGACACTCCACAGCATGAGGAGGCTGAGAAATTTATAGAAGGCATGCAGCGAAAAGGCAAATGGAAAAACAGAAAGGAAACTGTCATAGTTAAATCGGAAGGACAGACGTATGCTGACTTACTGAGAACTGTGAAGGGTGGCGTCGATATCAAAGAAGTAGGGGTGGAAATAACTTCAATCAGAAAGACAAAGGCAGTCGATCTTATGATCCCAGTGAGGGGTTGGTGAGAATAAGGCCAACATTTTGAAAAAGGCAAGGAGGAGGATATGGTAGTGATGCATATACGAGACCTAGAGGAAAGAACGGTCGTTTCCGATGTAAAGCAGTGTGTCAAGGCGGTTTTAGGAGATGTGAATACCGATGAGATATTTGTCACATCAATTCGGCCATTGCACTCGGATACGAAGAATGCAACAGTTAAATTGCCCAAACAGTGGGCAAAGCGGCTGGCAGATAGAAGGCGCATCAGGATCGGATGGGTATCTTGTGATGAGCATTGAGGATGGCCGTTGCTATAGATGCTGGGGGAGTGGGCATACAGCAAGGAATTGCAGGAGGCTGGATCGTAGTGCTCTCTGCTTCAACTGCGAGAAGAAGGGCCACAAGAGAAAGGACTGTAAAGCATCGCAGAGTAGTACTCAAGTTTGGATTAAAAGTACGCATGGCGCAAGCTCGCCTGTAAATACACTAGCATCAAAGACAGGAAAGTTAGCCACACAACATGCGCTTGATTCAGCTTAATGCACATCACAGTAGGCTGGCCTAGGACCTCCTGGTCGCTACCGCTAATAATAGGCGGATATTACAAGGACGAAATTGGAAGCTAGACGTGGAGAGTGATGCTGCGCTAATGGTAATGTCAAGGAGCATGGCAACTACTAAATTCGGTGCTGGGAAAGGAGTTGCTTGGGTGGAGCTACAGGACACTGTCCTCATGAGCTGCTATTTTTCTCCCAATAGATCGGTAGAGGAATTTGCTCTAAGGCTTGATGAACTCAGTCTGATAATTCGGAACCAGACCAAGGACGTGATGGCCGCTGCCGTCTTTATTTCTAAGTCCCCGGAGTGGGGAGGAGAAGTACTGGATAACAGAGGACTGCTTCTGGCAGACTGGGCTGCTTCCTGTAATCTCACCAGTCTCAACATAGAACATACTCCTACGTTTGAGAGAGGCGGCTATGGCGCAGTTCTCGATGTAACATTCGGTTCTGAGAGAATTGTAAATCGTCTTCGGAGCTGGAAAGTACTGGATGAAGAAAGCCTCAGCAATCATCGCTATATTATGTTTGAGGTTAACAAAGATGGGTCAACTAGGCAAACGGGACAGAGCACTGCTCTCAGCAAGAACTGAAGTATAGGGGTATCAGGGGAGAGGCGCCTACGTAGTGAGATACAACATTGCCTTGATCCTCCTAATATTGCTACACCACAGCAGCTAGTTACAGGTTAAAGGTGCATGTGAGGAGGCGTTACAACCTAGAGGCCGGAATAGAAGGAAATTTGTGTACTGGTAGACCCCAGAAATCGCTATGATACGCAGAAGCTGTAATCAAGCCACGAGGAGGCTACAGAGAGAGATTAGGCGTACTAGAGGTCAGGCAAATACATCATTCCAGCAGGAGCTGAAACGCATTAGAAACGAGCTGAGGACGGCAATTCTGAAATCAAAAAAGAAATGCTGGAAAACTCGCGTGGAGACGCCTATAAGATAGTAATGAAGAGGTTTGGTTGAACTGTGCCCACTCTGTCAGCGGGAGTCATGAGTAATGTTGTGGGATCGCTTTTTCCGAACTATGAACGACTGATCCAAGAGAACATACATGCTCGAGAATGTCCACCTTTCACGGTGGGGAAATTGGAAGCCTTGCGCAAAATGAAGACAAATAAGAGCGGAGGACCAGATGGAATCCCACCAGAGGCTGTCAGAATTGCATCAGAAATACAGCCAAACAGGGTATTGAATGTGATGAATCGGGCACTTGAAATTGGGGAATTCCCCAACATCTGGAAAACGGCCCGACTGGTTCTACTTAAAAAAGAAGGGAAACTAGACGGTGTACCTACATCGTATCGATCACTGTGCCTGTTGTATATTTTTAGAAAACTCTTTGAACACTTGCTTCTATGCAGATTAGTAGCAGGCGAGATTGAAAGAGCAAGTGGACTAGCCGTTAATCAGTTTGGATTCCGAGGAGGGCACTCTACGATAGATGCTATAGCAGAGGTCATGAGGCTGGTAGACTCAGCAGTGGAGGGACCTAAATACACGAGAAACATTCCGGTTGTATTCACGCTGGATGTACCGAATGTGTTTAATAGTGCATCCTGGGAATAAATCCGGGAAAAGCTAAACGATCCGCGGGTGAGTCCATATCTTAGAAAGATGTTACAAAGCTGTCTGAGTGAGTGGCGAATCATCATCATCATTATCAAGGTAATAGGCACAGTCAAGCAGATCAGAATCACTAGCGGTGTACCTCAGGGTTCGGTCTTGGGACCGACGCTATGGAATATTCCGAATTCCTCTACCCGAGGGTGCTGATCTATCTTTAATTGAGTAGGTGTTTTGGCAAGGAATATCATGGAAGGGATAGAGCGAGGCCCAACCGGGCTATTGGCCCAAAATACATAATTTGGATGGATCATTTCAGGTAAAGGGTTGCCATCCAACAAAGAAAGTAAGCTGAATACAATAGGTCTGATTGGGAAAGATGAGCTCAGATTATTAATTCAGAAGTTATGGATAATTGGCGAGATGGAGGAAAGGCAGTTATCAGTTGAAGATTAATACTGTGAAGATAATTTTAAGAGCACCATTGTAAGAAGAGAAAATCGATATAGGGTAGCAATATCATTGAAACCTGACGCGGATCTAGGCAGTTCAAAGGCTACAGCACGACGGAGATTTTATGCTCAAGAAAATAAATTTGCTCGAGATTCATGATATAAGGAAATGTACATTGAATTCATGAAGGAGTATGAAAAATTAGGACATATGCGTAAAGCAACCACATTGAACACAGCAGGGTTGCATAATTACATCCCACATCACGCAGTTTTGATAGATCGCAAATTTAGAGTCGTGTTTGATGGTTCTGCAAAAACATCTAACGGAAAATCACTAAACAATATTCAATACATTGGACCTCGTCTGCAAAAGGATTTAATGGATAAAGTTATGAAGTTTAGAACGGGAGGGGTTGCCATCTCGGCGGACATTTGTAAAATGTTTGTGGAGAAGCGATCCGAAAGAACCCATTACGGAATATTGGCTCATAGTGATAACCTACGGATTGGCATCATCCCCATATTTGGCAGTCAAGGCGTTAAATCAATGTGCGATTGATAGCGCAAGGGAGCTGCCAACAGCATCTCAAGTTGTACAAAATGATTTCTACATGGACGATATGTTATCCTCAGTAGAATCAGAAAGTCAAGCAATAAAATTGAAAGCAGAAATTATTGAAATGCTAAGTAGTAAATTAATTCTTAAGGTCAGGGAAATACTAAAGAAGCCCATTAATGAATTAAAAATGTTTGTGGCTAATCGAGTCAGCAAAATATTAAGAGGATCAACATTAGAGCAATTTCGTCATATTGGAACTGAACATAATCCTGCTGATTTAATATCTCGCGGGATAAAGGTTACAAATTTATTGAACAATAAATTATGGTGGGAGGGTCCGAATATGCTGAAGGAAGCTATTGAATCCTGGCCAGTATGGGCTCCAAAATCATCCAATAAGGAAACGAACGCTCTAATTAAGATGGAATGTAAGGAGCCACCAATTAAGTTTGATAATGTTCTATTGACGACAGTTATACCCTGATCAAGAAATTGATTTGATGGACAAAACATCATCACATGAAGTCGTATGTCGCATCACAGCATATGTTCTTCGATTTTGTAAATTATGCTTTGTACCAACTAGTAGACGAAGAATTAGTAAGGATGCTAAGGATGTCAATCAATTACTGGACAATCATAAACCACCAGAACCAAATCAAAGCAACGTTGTAATTGTCACAATAAATAATGTTAAGAATCATGTGCCAAGGTTATCAATTTGTGAAATAGAAAATGCACTGACTTATTGGATAATTGTCTCGCAGAAACAATCATTTTCAGTTGGCTATGAGGCAATACGATGTAATAAAGGGTTACCGAAATCCAGTCGACTATGGATGTTGACACCATGGAAGGATGATCGAGGAATACTGAGAATATCAGGGAGACTAGACAATACAAAGCTTCCATTAAATCAACGAAAACCAATTATATTAGATCACAGAAGTGGGTTAGCTAAGAAAATCGCGGGAAAGGCTCATAAATAATTGTGTCATGGGGGAGTGCAACTTTGTACACAATATTTAAGAACAAAATATTGGATTCTGCAAGGTCGGATTTTGCCGCAGTATCGATTACAGCCGGCGCCTGCATTTTACCATTGTGGCGTTGATTATGCCTGGCCAATCCAATTAAAGCAAAGTCGTAACACAACAGTGCAGGGCTACATAGCGGTATTTGTTTGTATGGTGTACAAAGCAGTTCATCTGGAATTAATTGGTAGTTTCGCAGCTGAATCATTTATACCGGAGTTGACCCGCTTTGTAAACTTACGAGACGGAGCGATTCATCCCATGTATAGTGACAACGATAGTAACTTCATTGGAGCCGACCGAATTCTTCGTGAAGCCATCATATTATGGCAGGACTCGTCAGTTATGGATTATTTGCAGACACATTCCATTCAATGACATTATAACCCGCCAAATGCCCCACATCATGGCGGAATTTGAGAAGCAGCAGTTAAATCGAAGAACTAAGCCACTCTTTTAGCAAAAATTGCTACGTGTTTAGCAATTAGTAATGATCCGAGAGTTTTAGCAACTTTGTCACCGGGCCATTTTCTAACTGGGCAACCAATCCTCACCCCGTATGAAACCTTGTTAGCAGAGATGCCAATATAAACTAGTTTACTAAGTTTTAAACAAATAACTTATTCAATCATCCAATCTGACACCAAAACAAAATTGCTTATACATAGATTATATCAAAGCATTCTATCACAATAAATTAAGAATAGTAAATTTGAAAAATAGTTAAACTAAAATATTGTAACTAGAGAATTAAGTAAATCCAAAAGAGGCACCAACTACAACGATCAACATACCAAGTGGAAAAGTTTCAAATCGGGTTTTCATGGTTTATCACACAGTACAAAGAAAAGTATGATTCATAACAAAACATTATACCATTATCCAATGAACCGCACATATCATCTAGCTACATCATGGCCCAATAATTTTTCTTAACACTACTTGATACAAAAATATGGTTAACGACAAAGCATCACTATTATACAAACAAATTTGCAGATGCACTTCAACCATACAACCATGATTTTAATTCACCAAGCTCAAATCAATGGATAGCACACATAAATATTTCTCGAATAAACAATTGGTCAGATGGGAAGCATATGAAGAGCAAAGACAACTTAGACACCGATCCCATTACCGATTAACCAAAATCCCAATGAATCACAAAAGATGGATTTTGACTTCAGCAAGCAAAGTAAGGGCATTAATTTCGTAGAAGCAGAATGCCAAATAACACTCATCGTAACAGCCGATTCAACGAGCAATTACAACAACCTGATCAACTTCAACCTTGTTATACTCGCTGGAGTATCATAACCAAACAGTATTATTGCAACAGTTTTACATACGATGATTCCCGTTTTCTCGTTAAAATACAGATGTCATCCCAGACCAGTCTGCGTTAAAATTCAAACATCTTTCAATGGTTCAGAGAAAACATATGTACGGCCAGTGCAAATGAAGACGCATCCTGAGACAAGATGTGTGAGACATGATCATCATCCAGCTATCAAGGAGAATTGTTTCAAAATAATCGAAATAAGATACATATGTTGAAACAGGGATATTTGGAATTCCTACCAAATCCAAACGACATTAGAGCAGTAGCTAAAAAAATCAACATTACTATTCCGAAAACAACAGGCAGATCAACAAAATTATGAAATGTCAAAGTAATTGCAACCAAAAAGGTTCAGGTGTTCCATAACCAAAACTTTCAAAATGCGGTGCAATTCGATTCAAAAGTCCAAAGCTGATATAAAACTGAATCCAAAGCTTCCAAAATATTGTGAGATTGAAGCCAACTTATTAAACTTCCTAAATGATTTGAAACCAACCTTTACAAATATTACTCCGAGAAAACCAGAAAAAAGATTAAAAGATCCAACGCAGACAACGAAGCCACTATGTAAGCCTCAAGAAATTAGAATGTAAGAACAATAAGTAATTTATAACCATTAGTATACTTAGTCCTTTAGAAAAATCTTCATATGAAGGGAAGGTATGTTGTGAAACACTCCTTATTCATTAAATTTAATTTATAATAAGTCAATTTCTGCGGTCATACAACTTTCAAGGTCAATTTATAATTATAGTAAGTCGCGTTTACGTAATATTAAATTACAAACAATAAGCGCATAATTATAAATATTTGTCAATACTATTTAAAGTTGTAAAATCGAAAAACAAGCATATTCATCAACACAACACTTTTCCGTAATTTTTAAATATACAGGGTGTTTTGTTCTTGAGTGTAAATATTTTCAGGGATGATTCCTTGATTAATTTCAAGCAAAAAATCGTTCCTGGAGGGGGGGCCCATTTTCAATATTTACTGAGATACAGTGCGTTAAAGAAAATTAATTTGGGGTGGTACCTTCACACATATTTTTTTTAATTACTCCAAAGTTAGGTAGACTAAGCCAATCAAATGTACCACTATTTTTAGGGATCAGAATTACCTTTTTTTTTAATGTATTATGTAAGGACATAGCTCATTCCGTTGTTTAAATATTAATGTTTAAACTTTGAATTTTATTTAAATGTCACTAAAATTTTGCGTTTTTCATAGCTTTTTACTCATAAAACATAAAAATAATAAATAATTTTTAATTTTTACTTTTTCCTTATACAAATATCTACAAAAAACTTAAGAAACATTTGATGTCCGTTTCTAGATAACATGAGAAATTATAAAACAAATGTGTCATGTCAATTAAAAATCAATCAATTTTGTAGCTTTTTTGTGATATTTTATTAGTTTTTCGTAAATACTTTTTACACCAACTGCTCAAAATGGCCACCTCTATTTCTAATGCGTTTTAATAAGCTTTTCTGAATTTCTATTGATACATTTTTATTATCAAAACTCTCCCTTATTTGTATTGCAGCCGCAACAATTCTCTCGTTTAGATCTTCTATAGTTATAATTTCAGATGAATAAACCAGCTGTTTCTTTATTCTCCATAGCCAATTTTTGTAGCCCGCAAATACAGATTATGGAAATTCATAATACTGTCTCTCGTAAACTGTGACTCGTCCGTCCATAGAATATTGGAAAAAAAGTTTCCGTCGTCCATTTGCCTTTGTAAAAGTAGATCGCAAAACTCTGTTCGTATCTCAAAATAAGCGGGCAAAACACCCTGGACAGGTGTATAATAGTTTGGACGAAGATTAATGTCATAAAGAATACTCCAAATTTTATAGTTGGACATAAACCATAATTCACCGTAAAGACAAACGTCTGATACTGATTGAATGTTCATTTCTAGCCGCTCGAAGCACAGCATTATCGCTATAAACAGATATAAATGGTAGCGAATTAGCATCCACCCGATGATTAGCCACATCTCTAGTTTCACGCAATCTTCTAGGCGTGTTGGTAAATGTTTTAGTAAAAAGTATTTACGAAAAACTAATAAAATATCACAAAAAAGCTACAAAATTGATTGATTTTTAATTGACATGACACATTAGTTTTATAATTTCTCATGTTATCTAGAAACGGACATCAAATGTTTCTACAAGTTTTTTGTAGATATTTGTATGAGGAAAAATTAAAAATTAAAAATTATTTAATATTTTTATGTTTTATGAGTAAAAAGCTATGAGAAACGCAAAATTTTAGTGGCATTTAAATACAATTCAAAGTTTAAACATTAATATTTAAACAACCGAATGAGCTACGTACTTACATAATACATTAAAATAAAGGTAATTCTGATCCCAAAAGATAATGGTACATTTGATTGGCTTAGTCTACCTAACTTTGGAGTAACTAAAAAAAATATGCGTGAAGGTACCACCCCAAAGTAATTTTCTTTAACGCACTGTATCTCAGTAAATATTGAAAATGGGCCCCCCCTCCAGGAACGATTTTTTGCTTGAAATTAATCAAGGAATCATCTCTGAAAATATTTACACTCAAGAACAAAACACCCTGTATATACATAAATATGTTTCCGCTTAGCTTGTAAGTTTTTACAGATATATAATGGAAATTCTTACAGGTAAGTGATATACATAGATAGTTTTTTTAAGTTAATGGTTTAGCGTATAGTGTTCGAATAAACTTAGTGAGATTAAGTTTAGTTTAAGTTAAAAGTATGTAATAAGATGTCTTAATAATAAGAAAATTATGATGCGTTGGGTGAAAATTGTTACAAATAAATAAATAAATTGGTTTAGAGCTCTCTATCTATATACATTAAATAATAATACAATAACATAATGGAAATACTTTGTCGAAATTGTAACATGAATGAACATGGCGTCATTATTAAATTTGAATCACCAAATTGTTTTTATTATTTATTCCTATTGGTTATTTCTCACCATAATTATTGTAAAGAAAAAAATCAAAATTTCTTTTTATTAATATTTTTCAATAATATTTGAACAAATTAGCACTATTTTTAATTATTAAATTTGCGTACTCACATAATTTACGCGATACTGATGCACACACAATCACAATCACTACTAAAATGACATTTCAATGAAACAAAAACGATTCAATATTGAAAAAAAGCCAGTTTTACGCAACACCAATATTTTATACCAGAGGATATTTCATGTAAAAGATGTGCATTTTTTATTGGTTTGTGTATCGGGTGATTAAACAAAAAGCATATTTTACATGAAATAGCCTTAAATTTGTGTAATAATTTTTTTGTTAAGACCTAAAGCGTGATAAAAAATGTTCTTTTCGACGCAAAAAATTAATTGTATGATGAATTACGTATAATATCGGTATATCAGTATCAATGGATTTAAATGTATGTACATATTTCTGTGTCCAGTATATTCTGTATTTTAATATTGATGGCATTAACATCAACATTTTTAGCCGCCTCAATAGTTCTTTTGCTTAACCATTGATGGCTTTTGTAGTTTTGGCGAAGATTTGGAAAAACATTTAGAATTAAATCGTCTCTGGTTTGTACATAACAGCAGAAATCGTCTGGAAATTTCAAAATTTGGCTTGTGATGTTGACATTCATGGTTCCGTTACCAATTTAAAGTAATTGAGTAGAAAATCTTGCAGCAGATGGATCATTTAACATTTGCACTCTCATATTTGTTGTTAATTTAAATGTCTGGGCGCTGCGCCATAGAAAGGATGATTTTAAAAAGGCATTTATTTCGTCAGTATGCGTTGATCGCAGAATAACTGGCAATGTTTGTCTAAAATCGCCTGACAACAAAATCAATACACCGCCGAAAAGTCTGTCGTTTCTTTTAAGATCTTTAAGTGTACGGTTCAGGGATTCTAATGAGTATTTGTGAGCCATTGTACATTCATCCCAAATAATTATGTGACATTGCTTATGAACTTTAGCCATGCTGGAGTGTAGCTTAATATTGCAGACTGCGTTTTCATTTCTTTGAATGTTTAACGGTAATTTTAAAGCGGAATGTGCTGTTTTTCCTTCATCTAGTAGGGTGGCAGCTATTCCAGAAGATGCTACAGCCAAAGCAATATTTCCTTGTGATCGTATTTTAGCCAATATTAGTGAAATTAAAAATATTTTTCCGGTTCCGGCTGGAGCATCTAAGAATAAGAAACCACCTTGTTGTTCAGCAACTGCATGCATAACTGTATGAAAAATTAATTTTTGCTCTGGTAATAATTTTGGTTCGTGTGTTTGCACATATAAAGTCAAATCATCAATGTTGAATGACTGTTCACGTTGCATGTCGCGATTGAATAAATCACTTCCACTTCGATTAGGTGATGGCAATCCCAATTTTAAGAGTGGTTCATTTGAAATCATCATACAAATATCGTCCAACTTAATCAATGCTTCATTGTATATATCAGATGTGAAACCTATGGTATTATATCCACGTGCAGTGCATAGAGCATGCAAAATATCTTCACTCATTGCATCATTATATTTTTCCCATAGTTCATTAGAGTTATTTGGAAAGCAGGTTGTTAATAAAATACCAAATAAACTACGTATCTGATGTGGGCTTGAAATTAGTGCTGCATCTGCCATGGTTAAATCCCAATCTACCGAAAATAGGTAGATCTACCGAAAATACGTAGATCTACCGAAAATACGTAGATTCTACAAGTCTACATGTGCTGGATGCAAAAAATCTCATTAAAAATATGTAGAATCTACGAGTTTTAGTGAGACTAAAAATGTTTGCCTACATTTTTATGTAGATTATTTTGGTTCGAGACTTGGGATTGTTTTTTGACATTTGTATTACTAGTTATATTTTCGGTAGACTCTATATGTGCTAGATGCACCTAGTTCATTTATAAACCAGAAATAAACATGGAGGCTGATCAACAGTATTCAACGCATTCTGAAGATTATTATATTTACGATAGTATGTTTTACATAATTTCAGCAAGTTATCCAAGACGAAAACCAAACTAGACAAGTAGATATTTACATCCAGCACACGTAGAGTTTACAAATGAGATTAGTCTACATTTTAGACTATCTCAAATGTAGACTCTTCTTATAGTAGCTCAATATTAAATATGTGTCCAAAATAAATTTAAGTCACCTAGTCACCGTAAGATGTCACCCATGTATAGCAACTTCCAAAAATACGAGTTATCATCATATCATCACAGATGGCACTGGAACTAGGTAGCTTTAATCACAATCATGTAATTATCATTATGCATTCCTTCTGATGCACGTTTAAATAATTGAAGAAGTTGATTCTTTTCAGCCAAAAAAGTTTCCAACGACGCGGGTCTTTTTTGGTAATGGAAGTAAAGAGCCAATTTGATGTTACACTTGCCCCTGTATTTTAAAAGTTGAACTAAAATTACCGCCTTGCGCATCTGAATTTGAAATAATTTTGGCAGCAAACGAACTCATTTGGAAACATGAATTAAATTTTCTTATTTTTCTCAAAAATAATTTTGAATCTGAAGTTTGACCCAACTGCAATGATTGTAATGGTTCGGCTGGTGAATTTAGCGGTGGTAAAATCACTTTTCCGGATGCGCAACATATTCCAGCAGACTCATTATTAAATTGTTACGTATGACCCGGGTCACCTTGACTCAGCTATGGTGGAACGCTATCTTACCGGGTAGCAGACAGCGTTTTTATAGGGCCGGTTATAACCACACACACACCATTGGCTGATCGGTCATAGTACAAAATTAACATTGCGTTCGCTAATCTAACCACTAACAAAAAAATATTTACTTATTGAAATAATTTAAACATGAAGCTTTTACTGCACTATATGCACCTAACTGACTCGCTCCCATCGTGACACTCTTCGAACTTATTTCATCATCTTTAATTCGTATTACTTTTTTAAAAGAATAAAATAAATAGAAATGATGATGATGATGATATCAATACTTGCACTGTATCGCAGGATATCTCAGCGCTAAAACTCATAATTGCTCACACACACCCGCCCAATATAAAAACAATTAGATCAAAGTCATCGGAACATGACTTCTAGATGATTCGATTTATTTACCAGCCCATTGTAACCAACACATTTATCGCATTGAACATTAATCGCCGAGGGTAAGCACCAAATATGATAATTATTGGTTTGCGGTGATAAGGGAATTTTTGCGGAATTATGATCAAACAATATTTTTAGGAGTCGGAATGGTTTACGAATTTCCAGTCATTACAGGGCAGGTACAAACACCAAAGTTAAGTTTAATCTTAAGTTAACTATCGGGATTTGGAGCTGAAGAGATTGGAAATTAAAACTATTCATGACTTTATATCCATCAGGTGGAAAACACCTAATTCTTTGTCGTTTTCATCTACCAGTTTATAGTATACATCCCCACGTTTCTCTTTCACGTAAGCTTTAAGATACTGATAAGCAAATTTAGCCGTGAATTGATTTGCCGAATCGCTCAAGGGATGTTGCCGTACAAAAACTTTTTGTCCCAACGAAAGCTCCCTTTGGCGAGTTCTTAGATTGTATCGATTTGCGTAATTTGTATAAGCCCATTCTAAGTTATGCCGAACTTCGTCGTGGATTATGCTGATTCTATCAGATAAATTCATCCATTCAACCTGGTTCTCTGTTAGTATGTCCAGCTCTCTTAGTAATTTATACTCACTGCCATGGGAGATTTTATGATACACATACATTAAAAAGTGCGGGGAGTACTGGCTGGATTGGTGAATGGAATTTCTAAGAGCACTACTAAATATTTATCCCAACTGTTGTGTTTCCCTTGTACGTAGGCTCTCAATGCTGCAACCACCGAACGATTTACTCGCTCCGATGCGTTTGCCTGGGGTGAATAATACGCTTCTTTACCCACGAATTGAACGCCATTATTCGAGTGTATTACTTCCGGTACACTGTACAGCGGGAAGAGTTTATTTTGTTGAAAGTCAACTATTTTTAAAGCGGTGCCATTATTTAGAGCTTTTAGAATTACAAACTACATGAGATGATCCAATACGATAAGCACCATGGTTTTTCCGGTGGATGTTCTGGGATAAGGTTCCAAAAGGTCGATATAAATATTTTGCCACGGCCCCTCGGTTATCACATTTTTTCTTAATGAAGGACGCAGACACTGGTTAGTGGCTTTTGTCTGTTTGCAAATCTCACAATTGTGTACCCATTTAAACACTTCGGCTGACATTCTTGGCCAATATTATAAACGGCGCAGTCGTTCCAGAGTTTTCTTTACTCCCCCATGAGCACTATCTGGTGGGCAATGTTCCTTCCTTATAAGCTGGGATCTCACTTCACACGGTACCCACAATTTCCAAGTAGGAATGTCTGACAACGCTTCATTCTTTCGTGGTCTCGTAACTTATGAGGAATCACTCTGTCCATAAGTCTGCACATGGTTTGGGCCGCATTACACAACCCAAACGGCATGACGCAGAATTGGTAGAGCGGGCGACTCGGGACGGTGAAGGCTGTATTTTCTTTAGATTTGCTTGATAATGGAATTTGCCAGAAGGCATCTTTGAGGTCTAGGCTAGTTATTATTTTTGTTTCCTGCAGCCGACTTATTAATCCATCTATTATCGGTATAGGATAGGCATCTTTCTTGGTGATCAGGTTAATTTTTCTGGACCCCAAGAAAACCTCACTTTTCCGTTTTCCTTTCGTATTAGAACTATAGGGGAGCTCCAAGGACTTTTGCTCTCCTCTATAACCCCTAAATACAACATTCTATCTAATTCTTGATAAATTATATCAATAATGGCAGGCGACCTGGAATAGTACCTTTGTTTGATCGGTACCACCTCTCCTACATCTATTACGTGTTCAATTAGGCTAGTTCTTCCCAATCCCGTTAAAGTTGATAGGAACATATTAATTACGTCCTTCAATTTTGCTTTTTGTGTCTGGGTTAAGTCATGTTGGTCCGTTGAACTTGATGGTGAGGTTTCCATTGAGATTTCATTAATTATATCCGGAGCAAGATCAAATTGTTTCCAAAAATGTACGCCTAAATATATTTCTAAATGTAGAGTCGGCACTAAACAGAATTTAACAATTTTGGTTGAGCCCATGTAAGTTACAGATAAATAAACATAACCTAAGACATTGTTAGCTGTACCATCGGCTGTCTGTACAAACGTATTTAATTTTCGTACTGGTATATTTAATGAGTTAATGAAATCTTCACAGTTTCTGCCCAAAATGCTAATACTGGCCCCGCTATCAAGCAAGCCAAATTTTAATTTATTCCCAATCATTATCTTGGCATAAGGACGTGGATCAGAATCTTGATATTCTCTTATAGTACTTACGCTACATGCATAAAAAAATTCTTGCCTTGATTTCCAATACTGTTGAACTCGATGTTGCCGTGTTGTTAGTTTATTTGCTATTTTGCCTAGTCCGGTAAGATAATTGACAGCTGATAATGAGATTGTTGATGCATTCGATCCGGTATTTGAATTAGCAGGTGGTAGTACTTTTGAGATATTTATTTGGTGGTTGGATGCCTCGTTTGGGATGGTTGCTGCTGCACAGGCCTGGGATTGTATGTTTTCCCCGAAAGTGGTTCCCCAGTATAATTCGCGTTCGGAATCTCGTTTCCCAATCGCTTTTTCTGACACTTGCAACATTTATCGTACTGCATGTTAGCTAATCCACATCCTTCACAAAACTCGTGTGTCTTCCCGATCGGGCAGGACTTAAATCGGTGTCCGAGGTCTTTGCAATTCCAACATACAGTAGGAATGAGCGTTGTCGGTGGATCGCATTAACGTTTTGCAAATTAGTTTCCTTAGCGGAATCACTGTATTCATCCCGGTCATTGTCACCTTCAAATTCACAATTCAAATTTTTTTGTTCTGTCACTTGATCAATTCGAGGTACATGACGGTTTCGTGAGTCAACCAATTTTCTCGGATCAAAGCCAGACGAACTCCAGAGTGTCTCAAAATTATCACAAACTTTCCTCAACTGTTCGAGATTTTGAAAGTGCATCCTACAAGTAGCATTTTTTAAAGCAGGATTCATATTATCCAGAATTGATTCCAATAGTTCATCGTCAGTTGGTTTAGTCAAACGGCAATTCATGCTTTCTATCTCCAACAGAAACTCGTTGAATCTTTCTCTAGGATATTATGTTCTGCTGCGTAGGTGTCTTCTCAATGATCGCTCATTTTGAACCGAGTTGAATCGTTCCAAAAGTGCTTTCCGCATTTCCCGCCAAGTGGCATTCTTGTGTTTTCTAATATAGATGAAGTACCATTTTTCCGCCTTGTCTATCACGAAGTTCCTCATCAAATAAACCAACTCCTGTTTTGATACATCATTCTGTAAGGCATGTTGTTCCAACTTCATGATGAAATCCTGCACGTTTTCATCCGTTCCGCGACCTTCGCGTCCGGAAAACTTAATTTTCCACTTTGTGTGGTTTTTGTAAAATTGAGATTTTCTTCGTCTTTGTTCAGTACGTTGTCTCACATGCCTACTACTGCCAGCTTCGAATGAGCTATCAGCTTCAGTGGTGCTGTTCGTTACTTTCTCACTCGGAGCACCGTTCCTCCCATGATAAGAAGTGGATGAGGTTGAATCTGTGGCATGTGAATTGGATTTGTGTGATTTAAGCGAGGTTGGCCATTTCTTCCGCTTTTCCGAAAATGTTCTTTCCAATCGTTCTATGGAGTCTTCTAAATCGGAAGTGGTTCTTCGTAATGAAGATGACTTCTCAGCAGTTGATAATCTGAGATCGTTAGCGGATTGTAAATTGCGTTCTTGGGGTGCCTGTTGAGGAACATGCGAGAAGGTTGGGGATACAGACGAATGACTTTTGTAGAAGTTGCATGGACGAAGAGGAGGAGCAGACTTTAAATCACTTTCTATCCTCATGTCAAGCGCTATCATACAGAAGCCATAAGTACTTACTGTGTGTACGGTATGGGCAGCCTTTCGGAACTCGCGGACTCTGGAGTGCGAGATATTTTACGCTACATAACTAACTCTGATTGGTTTCAACGGGACTAATGGGGAGATGGGATCCTGTGGTATCACAAAGGGCCACTGCTGGCCTAAGTGTGCGATAGCAGCCACTCTAACCTAACCTACCGATGCTTGTTATTATTTAAAATATTAGTAACATCCCTTTCTATTGGATTTTTATTTTGTACCGACTAATACCAACATATTCATTATTATGTAAGTATGATAAATTTTTAGTTCACTTTAGGCGAATCGAAAATGTTTCGTTAACGAAACGAAAATGATTTGTTGATTAAACACAAATTTGAGCCATTTTCCATAAAGGGAAATGCATATATTTTATTTCGAGGCCTCCTATGTATAAGTATAAAATTGTTCACGTGGCGCCAAGTTTCGCTCCAGTTAGTTGCAACATATTACCGAAAAGTGCTTAAAATGTTTATAGAAGAATAAAATTAAATCAATAATTAATTAGAAGATTTTTTTTTTATTAAAGATATATAAATTAAAATAACAATACTGTCAAACATAAAAAAATGATGATTTTTAAATAAAAAATGAAGTTATGAGAATTTTTGATTAAATATAAATGATATCATTAATTACAACCGCATTCCTCAACCACCATATTCGGCAGAATTTTATGTATTGCTGATTTATTACTATCCATATAGATAAGCTGCAATGATGAATATTTAGATGCTGTACAACAAGGAATTAATTCTAAATTTCGAGTACCTTTAGTGTTTCGATTTTTTATAAGTTTCTGTAAATTAGTTTTATATAGGAAAATTATTTTGAATAATTATTTTAATATTTTGTATTTATACTTACACGAATTGCTTGATTGTGTGCCCCTGATAATGTAACCGAAGCTGCAGTCGAACATGAACCTTTACAATAGTATGCATTGTAACTTGCTGGAAATATTATCCAATCGTCCCAGCCAATTTCCGCAAACGTTATATTTAATGATTCACGACAACATTCAATACCATTTGTACTCGAACAATCTAAACTTCTTTTTTTTCGATGAAGATGTGATCGACTTGGTTTTATATCGATCACAATAAATGGTTTGTAATCATATTTATCTGTTATTTGATCACATGTCATACATTCAATTTCGATAAATTGATTTATAATATATGATCCATTATTCCATTTCGATATTGCATGTTTCAAATCAATTTTACCCCATTCGCCACCGTTTAGTGAATTTGTTCGACGACGCGCATAAATACCAATTAATGATTTTGTTAAATTATCACTGTTCACCTGTTTTATGGCATAGCTATGTTTACCTGGTATGGTTATATAAAACCATAGCTCAGCTAAATTTACCGTGATTTCATCTTCATCATTTTTTGGTGTTAACTCAAATTTATAGCAATTTGTGTAGAAAATTCGTCCAATTAATTTATTGCATTGAGAATCTATATATAAGACTTATTAAAATATTTGTATTATTAGTAAATTAATAATTTTACGTACCTTCATTAGGGAATATAACTTTTTGTGTTGTTTGCGCATAGTAATCTTCATCTAAATTACTATTATCTGGCTCCCCATTAAAATTTAGTCCATCCATTAGTGATCTTGGTATAAATGTATGATTATGATGGCCATGAATTTTATGTGGCCGCTCTTTTAATCGCAGCTTTTTTAATATTTGATTTTTTTCAAATTCAATCCTTAACCGAATTAATTCATTTTGATTTAATGCACTTTTATTCTCACAAGTTGGGCATCCCGATCCCGGATACTTTAATTTATCATTACTACTACTATTACTCGTTTTATTCACATTATAATTATGATTATGTTTTATACTATGATTTCTATTTTGTTCTAGGATATTTTTTATGGATAAATCACTATTACTAAATTCACGATTAATATTGTTTAATAGGGCGCCAATGGCAAAATGATTATAAAATAATCCAAATACAATAAGTAGTTTATAAAAATTCATTTTTATTCGATTTTGTTTCATTTTATTAAAAAAGAAATTAAGTAATTTAATTATTTAAAATTCACTTTTGCTATAACTTATCATTATTTAAATACAAGTTTACAATTTTTTATTTTTTATTTTTTTAATTTTTCGGTTGTAAGACCATTTTTTGCGTATTGAATTGTTTGAACCCGTGTTTGATACTAAAATGAAATTACGTTAATCTTTATTTATATATTGATATTTTCTGAGACATTCTTCGTGTAAATGTTGTGGTTTGAACGGAAGGAACTATAAAATGTAATAGAATACATGATTCGCTCGCATTGCGCGATTTTACTTGGTTTATTGTTGTTGCATTCACTATAAACAAGCTGAATGAAAGGTTTGAATTTGGCCATAGTTTTTTATGCATATATTCATGTATAGAAGTCAAATTTTACACGTTTGTACTTTCAGTCTTATTGGCGCACTTTTGTTTTGGCAAGCATTTGTAAAGTAGTTTACCAGGTTTATTCAGTACCAAGACATTTACATTCCAGTTCCCATTTTTTTGTTCCATAACTTATAAGCTTATCAGAATAAATTTCGTTGTATATTTGCGCAATACGAGAGATATTTGTAAATAAATACATAATAAATAATTCTAAAGGGCTTTCTTATTATTCCGCGCTAAATTTTTTTTTTAATATACAACATATATAAACATGTGTATGTACACGTTTCGATATTTTTTTTTTGCGTCCAAAAATCGCGGCAATTTTGTATTTTACAACAAAATTTAATAAACAAGACATATAAATCAATACTCACATTGGGAAAATGTATGTTAATCAAATACAAGATTCGTTTTGATAACAAAAGTTGATTACTATCGCAACATAAAATATGTACGAATACAACAACCAATTCATATTTGCTTTTATGTTATTTTTTTATTTTTTTTTTGTTGTTTGTGACATCTGACGCAATTTTTCAGTCAATTACAATGATTTTTTTGTCTTTTGAATTCTATACGGCATTTCTTACTTTATTAACCGCATGTTTTCACATAGTTTACAAAAAAAAAAAATTGAGTACGAATTTTTTTTTTTACATTTTATATATACAATGTACATATGGTGTACAAGATCATGCCGTGTACACATGATGTTATATTTTATTGAAAATGATAGGAAAAATGCTTCCACCCTATATATGACCTATTATCTTTCGTGGTTTGATAATATTTTGATTTTGTGTACAATTTCGACACAAAAATTGGTATTCGTCTGGTAAATTTAAAACACCTTGCCTAATATGCCCTTTGCTTAAATTAATTCACAGCCTTATTGCAGCAGTAATTTAGAATAATACATCCACCCATACGAAATTTATGATGGAATGCCCAAAACACATCTTTATAACAATAATGTCGAAGTAATATTAGATCAATTTTCAACTGCCTTAGAACGGCTTAACAATTATCATACATAAACTCTATATTACGGGTGGGTCCCGGTCGATACGGCATATTTCAAAACGGCATATTTTAAAACGAAATATGGTACGTAACGGCATAGGGTTCACCACGTGATTGTACCAAAAGGTAATGGTACAAAAAGATGCAATAACAACAATTCTCAAATGGTTGGTTGGTTCCACGATCAAAAAATAAAACCACTTGAGTATTTGGTTGGTAATAAATTACAAATATAACAGCTTTTATTTATTTTAATTTTTATTCTGATGTTTCCACTTTGATGGTTGGTTTTTAAAAAAAATATAAAATATAAAATGCCAGAACTCACTGGACTAGTAATCGATAAAGCTTGTATGTGGATTGGACGTTTGAAACTCCCTTGTTGTGTTTTTAGCGTGACGATTCTAACGTTGCCGCCTGTTCCTGAGTGTAATTCCATTACTCTGCCCAATAACCACTTTGATGGAGGTAAATTATTTTCTGTGATAAGCAAAATGTCATCAATTTTAATATTATTGCCACCTCTTCCATATATGCTGGTTCATCTGTTGTACTATTTGCCATCGTGATAATTTGGAAAGTTTGACATCTACTAGGTCTTCACAAGGCAGTTGAGTTGTTGGTCGGCCACTCAAAAAATGAGCTGGTGTCAAATAGTCCAGATCATCGCTCGAGAGTACACAGATCGGTCTTGAGTTGAGCATGGCTTCAATCTCGTTTAATCGTGTTGTCATCTCTTCTATTGTGAGTATATGGCCGTCGGTTACTCTTCTTAGGTGATACTTCCAACTGCAGCTTCCCACAGCCCGCCAAAATGTGGCAAAAATATTAGCATTTCGTTTTAAAAATTTGAAGAATTCATATAAGTGATTTCTAGCCCCAATGAAGTTTGTTCCATTATCACTGTGTATTTCGCTACACATTCCTATGCGAGCCACAAATCTTAGAAGCGCGGCGATATAGGAATCCGTGGTAAGGTCGGAAACAAGCTCAATGTGTACAGCTTTGGTGGCTAGACAAACGATGATGCAGATGTAGCTTTTATGGATTTTCTGAACGGTCTAATTAGCTCTACCATTGAACTCGGAAGATCTTCCATGACTTGATTAAGTTCATTTTACGCAGCTGTGGACGATCTTTCTGATTAAATTTCTGCAGTAGCCAATAATCCAGTATTTATGTCGAAGAGTGGCCATCATTAATGTTGGCCCAGCATGTAGATATTTTTGGTGATATTACCTTACGATTGTTTCAACTAGTTTATTTTTTACTGCGAGTATTAATGGATGTTTGATATCGTATGTTATGGATGCATTTCGTATTCTTCCTCCAACTCGCATTAGTCCCTGGTCCTCGATAATTGGATTTAAGTATTTAAGGCTACTTGAAGGTGATAGTGGTTTATTAGATGTGATAGATTTAATTTCGAGTGGAAATTGTTTGTGTTGCAAATGATGGAAGATAAGAAGTTGGAATTTTTGGAATTCTGAGGTGAGAAGATTAGTCTGAAAGGAATTTTGTGGTTCTCGCTTTAATCTCATATTTACAAATCGAAGTACATACGCCAAGATTCATACCGTTTTACTGAAGCTGGATGACTTCTCAATCAGATCATCTACTACATTTGATGGCTGTATTTGGACGTGCATTGATTGAATTCTTATTGCTTGAATTGTGGTAGATCGGTTGTCTATATTTTCTGGCCATCTTTTTGGATTTGATAACCAGGTTGGACCATTCCACAACAAGCTGATGTGTTGTAATTTTTCTGGGTCGACTCCCCTGGATGCAAAATCAGCTGGGTTATCCTCTGAACTCACATGTCTCCATTGAGATCTGCTCATATTTGTGAGTATCTCACCAGTTTGATTACCGACGAAGGTATTCCATTTCTATACCTATACATATATCTGGGCAGAGATATATTCTCTATATTCACCAGATTTTCACGAATTTTTAACCATTCTGCTTTTGAGTCATCTAACAATTGGTCATCCCATCCCAAATTTTTGTGCCATAACGTCTGAAAGAATATTTTTACTCTGACTATCACTGGAGCAAGTCATCCCAAGGGGTCAAATAGCCGACTGGCTTCTGGCAGGATTTCTCTCTTTGTTGTGGTTGGTTTTTGGTTTAAATTCACCTTGAATTGAAAACAGTCGGTTTTTGGATTCCAGTGCAGGCCTAGCACTTTGACTGAGTTCGATTCGGTTGGTTGGTGGGTTGAGTAGCACTGTTCAGCAAGCTTTCATCATTGGTTAACCATTTTTTGAGCTGGAAACCAGAACTGGATAATATGAAATCTATCACATGCTTCAGTTTTATGGCGTCTTCCGTTGAGTCGGCTCCTGACATCAAATCATCTACATAAATATTGCTTGTTTTGTGCTTTACTGCTTCTGAAAATTTGCTTTTATGTCTTTCTGTTGCTTCATTTAGCGCGCGGGTGGCTAGATAAGTTGCACTTGCTGTGCCATAGGTCATCGTCTGCAGTTCATAGGTGGTGAAAGGTTTATGTGGTGCTTCTCGCCAAACGATCCTTTGGTACTTTGTGTCTTCTGCTGCAACATGAACCTGCCTAAACATCTTTTCAATGTCAGCTGTAAACGATATTTTAAATTTTCTAAAACGGATTAAAATGTTAAATAAGGTCGATTGTATGGTTGGTCCGACCACAAGACAATCGTTTAATGATATTCCCGAAGTCGATTTGGCTGAACCATCAAATACTACTCTTAACTTCTTTGTGGTGCTGGAGTTTTTAATGACGCCGTGGTGTGGTAGGTAATATCCTTGAAGTCTTGCTGCAGTATCGCTTATCGCTCTGATATGCCCCAGCGATATGTATTCTGACATGAAATCCTTGTATCTTGATGCATATTGTTTGTCTTTCAGGAATCTTCTTTCTACTGAGTACATCCTTTGTACTGCCTTTTGAAATGAATTTCCCAATATGGATGGGGATAACTTAAACGGTAGGCATACTGTAAATCGACCATTGCTGTCTATCACGGTGCTGCTTTTAAAGGGACTTTCACAAAACTCCTCTTCTTTTGATAAATTGAGGTTTGTTTCAGCAACTGCTTCAATTTCCCAAAATTTATTTAATAATTGATCCAAGCTTTGTTCTGGTTGGTTGATGTTAGCGGTAATTGCATGTGCATTGTCCTGCAACTATCCACCCCAATAGAGTTTTTTACATGTGTAGTTTCTGGGATATTAATTTTCCTTCCGAAAGGATTTCGAAAAAGGTATCAGCTCCCAGGATAATATCGATGTCTGATCCTTTATAAAAATATGAATCTGCTAGCTCGAATTGCTTGAAATAGTTTACATCTATATATTGGGAAACTGCGGCGACTGTTTAGCTGTTAGTTTTGGAAAGATAAGTGCTTCAATATATATGCGAGGTTTATCTCCACTCCATAGCGTTAGAACTAACGATACTAACCCCCTTCGTGAAACCATTTGTTGTTGCTCCTATTCCGGATATGGAAATTTTCGCTTTTGATCTTTTTCATTGGAGCCTCTGTACACATCTCTCAAATATAAATGAACTTTGCGACCCTGAATCAAGAAGTACTCTTGTCGGTTACATTTACAAGTGCAGTAGGTAATAGTGATACGCCTATTTTAGTACTGAGTGTAGTTGAGTATGACTGCTTTGGTGGAACATTTGTGACCGTAACATTCGAATCTGGGTTTGTTGGTGAATTCTCATGGACTAAGCTATGGTGTTTTCTATTGCAGTACCTGCATCGATATTTGGACTTGCAACTATAGACACTGTGGTTATTATTGAGACAATTGAAGCAACGGTTTTCTTTTTTCAACAAGTCCCTTCTATTTTCTACATACATTTCCTTGAATTTGTCACATTCAAATAGTTTGTGTTGCTTTTCAGGACATATTGCACTTGGTTGAACTGCAAAAGTTCCAACAGCGTTACTTTTGATGTTAAACTTTGGCTGTAGTATCCGATTTTACCCTTAGCGCGTGATGTAAACCTGCAACGGCCGTGTAGTAGTTCTCCTCAAAATCTGTATCTAGCTCTTCTTTTTCGTTCATTTCTACTATTTTGTCTTCCAGCACTATGAATTCTTCTCGCAGTTTATCTCGGCAACGGCCAACTCGGCGACGGTCAGCTTCGCGCTTTTCCCGCTTTTCAAAATCCCGCTTTCAAAATCTTGGTTTAATAATATAATTCGTATGGTCAATTCGAGTAATTCGAGTCGCCCTTTCTGGTGAAGGAGAATTTTAATTTAAAGTAAAATAAAAATAAAAACCGGAATATTTTGAAAATCGGGATTTTTATTCGCCGAGTTGGTCGTCGCCCGAGTTGACCATCGCCGAGTTGATATTCGCCGAGTTTTGCTTGACGGAAGTCGGGATGATCCTCCCAGGGACATCCGACCCAACCTCGTAGTTTTGGGCGCCGGTTCTTCCGGAATAGGAAGTTTTGGTTCGTGAGTCGGTAAGGATGGTCCAGTTTGTGTAGTCTGTGTGTCTTGATTGTTCGTGTAACAAAGTTTAAGTTGGTCGATGGAAATTTTAACGTGTCTTCTGTTCAATTCTAACGTGTAAAATTTTGGTGTACGGTCGATAACTAAAAACGGTCCTGTATATGGCGATTGTAGTGATCTGCGTACTGCGTCAGCTCGTAAAAAAACCTGCGAGCAAGTATGCAGATATTTGCTAATAAAATTTTTTCCGTTGTATGTCGCGAAGCCGATACAGGTTTAATTTCTACGAAGTGTCGTTTGATATCCATTACAAAGTCTGACTGTAAAATTTGATCGTTCGTTGTATCCAAAAAGCTCCTGGAACTCAATTCGTTTGTTCGTATACGAGTTCAGCAGGCGTGGCTTTCAGTTCGTCGCTGTACGTTGTCCGTAGTCCTAGTAAGATTGAAGGGAGAACACTAGTCCAATCTGTTCCACCTTAGCACATAATGGCAGACTTAATGACGCGGTGCCATCGCTCGATCTTGTAACTAGTTGTTCTCCTTCGCTCGAACGCCAGTAAGTTAGCCAGTTCGTGGAAGAGTTGTGATTCGAATTGCATGCCTTGATCCGTGAGTAGACTGCGAAAGCGTCGGTAGCAGCAGTTATATCAGAAACTGGAATCGCTTCGAGCCAGCGGGTGTATCTATAAATCATCTTGACGCAATACCGCTGATTGTCAGAAAGCGGTAACGGACCAATGATATCGAGGTGAATAATCGAAAAGCATTGAGAAGTTAATTTATATGTATTAAGTGGAGTTTTGGTGTGTCGAGAGACTTTAGCCTTTTGGTAAGCTACACAGTTTTGCGCCATCTTCTGGACGCCTTTGTTAATACATGGCCAAATGACGGTCTGAGTCAAAAGTTTAATGGCTTTGACGCCAGGATGAGACAGATTATAGTTGTAATATCGCAATGAGTTAAGGTTTTTGAATTGAAAACAACCGAGAATTTGTCAAATTTGAGAACAGTATTACTCCTTAAGATTTCTTGAAGTTCTTCGTCGTTGGCCTGAGCATCTGCGATGATTGCATAATCAATATACTTCTGGGAATAGTAATTTGATTAATACGTGAGAGAGTATCTGCTACGACATTATCGATGCCGGAGATATGCTGGATATCGGTTGTGAATTGACCAATGAAATCTTAGTGTCTAAACTGACGAGGAGATGCTTTTTCCGGATTTTGATTAAAAGCGTAGATCTGAGGTTTATGATCGGTGTACAACGTGAAGATACAACCTTCGAGGAGGTGCCTAAAGTGTTTAACCCCCGAATAAGCCGCTAGGAGTTCACGATCATAAGCTCTGTATCTGTTTTGCGTATCATTGAGACGTACTGAAAAGAACCCGAGTGGTTGCCAAGCCTCTGAAATGAACTGCTGAACCAATGCTCCGATCGCCGTGTCGGAAGCGTCAACCATGATAGCAAAAGGTGCTGATGATGAATGTTGAATCAGTAAGGTAGCGTCCGTAAGCTTATTTTTACAGTTATCGAACGCTTCAATAGCTGCTGTCGACCACTGTATTGGAACGCGATTGTTCTTGGTGGAACCTTTTAGGAAGTCATTCAGCAATTCCTTGTCGGCAGCAGCACCACGGAATGAAGCGACGATAAAAGTTAACCATCCCTAAAAAACGTTTGAGCTGTTTTATAGCCAGTGGTCGTTCGAAATTTTTGATGACTTGAACCCGTTCATGCGATGGTAAGATACCTTGTCCAGTTACCATGTGGCCTAAAAAGAGAATTTCGTTTTTTGCGAAGTTGCACTTGTCCGCATTTACTTCGAGACCGTGTTCTTCTAATTTCGAGAAGGTAACTTTGATAGGACTGGGTGCATAAGGCGTTGAAACGACTGTGTTGCATTGCGAAGGCCGAAAGTCATTCTATAAAATTCAAAGAGGCCTAAAGGTGTCGAAATTGCTGTTTTTGGAATGTCCGTCGGTTCGATGGGAATTTGGTGGTAAGCCTGGACAAGGTCTATCGTTAGCGAGAATATAGAGCAGCCCTCGAGTTGTTGTGTAAAATCCTGGAGATGTGGAATTTGGTATCGGCCCGAGATCGTGATCCGATTAAGTGCTCGAAAATCTTCGCACGGTCTCCACTCTCCATTCTTTTTCAACACTTAATGTAGTGGACTGGACCAGGAACTGCTGCTAGGTCTGCAAATCCCGAGTTTCATCATGTTTTCAAATTCTGTTTCTTGCGATGATGAATTTTTCTGTTGCCAGTCGTCGGGGTTTGCATGCAATCGGTAGCACGTTCGTCTCTAGTTTGTGCGTAACATTATGTTTTGTAGCGTTGAGGTTAATGTCGCCGTAAATAACTGTTGGAAATTTTGAAATAACATTGAAGACTCCTGGGTGCGTCACTGACCTGTCGATCCTAGATACCGTGGAACCCGCATTAGAGGTAAGCGCCTGTGGGAATACAAAGAGGTTAAGGGGTCTATAAGCCTTTGTCTTTGTATGTCCACGAGCAACCCGGTGTTCCTTAGGAAATCTGCGCCGATGATAGGCATCGACACGTCAGCAACGATGAACTCCCAGGAGAATTCGTGGCGCAGTTGAAAGTCAAGCTTTAAAAATTTGGTGCCCAAAGCGTTTACTGTAGAGCCATTCGCCGCGAACAACCTGAACAATGGATCAACCCTTGGATTCCGAACGAAATGAGCTGGCAAGCTCTAGACAAAAATTGGAAGCCGGGTTTGCATTTTTTTGCCTTGGTTCCGAAGCGTTTATGATAATAACATGTGTAGTCGTTTGACGCGGACGGATCACCCGAATTTTGATAGTATGCTCTTCGAAGGTGGTTTGGCGTCTATTGGAAGGGGCTCCGTAACCTTCCAGTAGGCGCAAGTGTACGTACTGCCTCCTCGTGGCAACCACCGGTAACTGTAACCATTAGGCTGAAAATAGACTTTTGTGACAGGCTAAAGTACGGCGCTAAAGGAGAAAACCTTGACAAAAAATCCCTAATCTAAGGTGGAACAGCATATGCCGATGGATGAATGGCTGATAGGTTAATCAGTCTATATATGCGGACTCTGGATACCAGGCACCCTCCAGTTTTATTTAGCCTTCCTGTAGTAAACCTGGGTGACCTACAGGCGACTTTTTTATTCCCAGCAACTCGCAAGAGTCAAATCAAAACGGTAGACGAGGCACGGGAAGGAATACACGGGAGCGGGTCGGCCCTCTCAAAGTCCTTGAGTCCCAATGCTACCGCTTTTCTAGCAGAAGTAAATGTTATTACATCTAGGAGGGAGAGCAATGAGCCCAGATAGTATGTAACGCGTGTAGAAGTATTTCCTACAGTAGACATCTAGGAGGGAGAGCAATGAGCCCAGATAGTATGTATCGCGTGTAGAAATACTTCCAACAGTAAACATCTAGGAGGGAGAGCAATGAGCCCAGATAGTATGTCCCAGCAACTCGCAAGAGTAAAATCAAAACGGTAGACGAGGCACGGATAGGAATATACGGGAGTGGGTCTGCCCTCTCGAAGTCCTTGAGTCCCAATACTACCGCTCTTCTAGCAGAAGTAAATGTTATTACATCTAGGAGGGAGAGCAATGAGCCCAGATAGTATGTATCACGTACCGGTCGGCAGTATTATCAGGTTCATTAAGAGCCTGAATATTGGCTGGACGGATAATTAAAACATCTAGGAGGGAGAGCAATGAGCCCAGATAGTATGTATTAGGTACAGTTAGGCAGTATTATCAGGTTCATTAAGAACCTGAATATTGACTGGACGGATAATAAATTAGGGCTTGATGCACAAAAGATCTTTTAGGTCGCAGTGCGGGGTGGCTTGAGCCCCACATGGCCCTCAAGTAATAATAATAATAATAATGCTCTTCGAAAGTTTGGTGAATTTTATCTTGAATTATAATTCCGACTAGAATTTTACTTTGAGCGGGATCAAGAATGGTGTTGAACAATTTCCGATATTTTGGTTAATAGAGTCTTGCGGAATTCCGAAAATTTTTAGTTGATCGAAAGATTGGAATTTTGATTTGAAACAAATGCAGACGCCTCAAGGACATTAATCTGTGCATGCGTCATCGTCTCGTGCACGTTGTCAGCCCATTCCGCCAAAACCGGCAGGGATACGTCGTTCTCGAATGGTGTGAGTACCATTTGAACCTGCTGCGGCTACCTCTTCATTCAAAATTGCCGCAAGGTAGCTTCGTTTAAATTGTTGCGCGCATTCAATCTCAACTTGCTCAACAACTGCGACGGCTTCCGGTCTCCAAGGGTCAAGCCATGTAGCAGGTTGTTAAGCTTAGTCTTCTCAGATTCGCCAAGCACCTGGATCACTTCTGTCTTAAAGGTGGTGTACGGATATGTACCCTCCGCGCTGGTGATCAAATACACATTACAAATTCGCAAAACATTCTAACACATATCTAGAAGTGATATCAATGGATGATCCCATAAACTCGTCATCGATCCAACACCCGTTCTCTGGGAGAGTTTTAACCATAAGTCCAGTGATTAGGTCATAACCAGGGGATTTTTTTGAACTTAAGTTGTTTTTAATTTCATCTTTTAGCTCTTGTTTAGGTTATCCACTTTATTTACTGAAATTATATTTTCTTCAGCTGTTTACCTTGGAATGGGTTGAAATGTGTTTTCAAGATAGTCTGCAAACAATGCAGCTTTTTCTTTGGTACTTCTAGCCCAAGTTTCATCGACATTCTTGATAGGAGCTATTTGTACTTTAGGCCTTTTAAGACCTTTAATTGCTTTCCAAAGGGAATAATTAGTGTCTTTGTTGCCAGAAAGGCCAGCCAGGTATTCACTAAAAGATTTGTTCTTGACTTCGTTAATAAGCATTTTTAATTTTGTTGGGGCAATCCACTTGCCTAAATTTGCTGTGTAAATAGCAAAGGAAAAGTGGCCTTGCGAGTCGTTCCCAAGATAATATAATAGTAATAGGTCGTTGGATCCAATTTATTTAATAAAACTAAAAATTACTTTAGGTTAAGTCAATTGATGTATTACAGGGTGAGATTTGCAATTAGGTGAGTATTAATTTAAATTGGGCCAATTGCTCCAACATACCACCGCCCTTGAACCACCGGGTTCAACATGTAACCTTTGCTTGTTGACTGATGATTTGGTGAGCTAATTGGTGATGACGGTGACAAGAGATGCGTATTGGATTCATCCTTATTTGACGTGGGAAGTATACATATCTTATAGATAGGACGCGTTATTTCTCCGGATTTTGTTTTCAGTGTGACGACTCGTATGAAACCATCAGTGCCAGGGTGGATTTTTGTGACCCTTCTCAGTGGCCATTGATTGGCAGACGTATTATTGTCTTTTATGATCAAGATGTCGTTTACATTTACTGGTGATTGTTTCTCTCTCCACTTTGACCTTGGCTGTAATGAGGTGAGGTATTCAATGTACCAGGAAATGATACGGCGTGAGAACATCGATGTCAGTGGCATTTATGGAGCATAAAGGCCTAGAATTTAAGATGCTCTCGATTTCAGCGAGCAGAGTGATCATTTCTTCTTGCGTCAATATGGTGTTGCCAATTACGCGCCGCAGGTGATATTTCGTTGCCTTTACGTCTGCTTCCCAGATACCACCAAAATGAGGAGCACTAGGAGGGATGAAATGCCATGTTATAAATTGCCTGGAATTTTGTTAAATTCTTTCCTTAATTTGATGTCGGCGCCGATAAAGTTTGTGCCATTGTCACTAAACGAATATAATCGTTGTCGGCCAGCTTGATTTTCCGATACATCTTCTCGGCGTCGGCAGTCAACACAAATTTGTGTTCTCGAAATCTGAGAATAATTGAGTACAGTGTCCGTTGTATGTACGTTCTAGCCAATTGCTAAACAGTTGTTCAAGGATATTCCGGTTGTTGTATTGGCGGATCCGTCAAACACAACCCTCAATTTGGAAGTTGTACTAGAATTTTTTAACACGCCGTGATGAGGTAGGTAGGGTCCACCATCCATCATTTCTGGTTAAAAAATCTCTTCCATGTGATGAAGTCCTTGCTACTCCTGCATAAATTCTCGATATAAGGCGTAAGATTCGGGTTCTCTGGTAAAGCGGCGTTCCATAGCTCTCAATCGCTGGATGGCAGTGTGCAAGAACTTACCAAGATTGTCTGGCGATTTTTTAAATGGTAGATTTACTATAAATCGTTGAAATGGTTCTCGCAGAATGACTCCTCATAAGACGTGGGTGGCTTAGATGTTGTGATGAATTCTAATTCCCAAAAGCGGCGCAAAACATTGGACTGCGAACATCGAGACCAATTTATCTTGTGACTTATTTTCAAAGCTTCCGAAAACAACCCAACCGAATACAGTTTTTTGGGCGATTAACCATCTTGATTTATTATGATTTTGGCCAGGTTCCAACAGGTTGAAAAAATAATCCGCGCCGATCAAGACATCTATACAACTCGATTTGTGAAATTGTGGGTCAGCCAATTGTATTTCGGGCCACGAACTAAATGAAATTCCTTCGATCGATTGGTGCGGCAAATTAGAAGTAATTCTTAATAGAATTAATACCTCCATTGGCACTTCTGGATGGCAGTTTGGTCGCACAATAAATGTGGCCTTTCCTCTCGTATACCCAGCGCTGGAACTTCCCAATCCGGTTATTGATAATCTAGCATTTGTTCTTTGCAATCCTAGCTACTGTACGCATGAGGCCGAGATAAAACTGGCTTGAGAGCCCGAGTCTAATAGCGCATGACATACGGCTATGCGTCCAGTTGAATCCAAAATGTTGATTAAAGCTGTTTTTAATATCGTATGCTTTAAATTGGTTTGCGAATAATATGATGTTGTTGATTCGGTGGGAACAGCTGCTTCATTAGAATTGACCCCAGGTTTTGTATCGTCCGGTGCGTGGAGCAAGGTGTGGTGCGTTTTCTTACAATGCTGGCAACGATACTTTGAAAGGCATTTTTCAACTCCGATGTCGTCGACTTAGGCAATTGAAGCACCGGTTTTCCTCCTTTGCCCAATTCCTGCGTTGTTCAGCATCCATCTGATTTAATTATTGACACGCTACCAATGGATGATCGCTTGCATTGCACTTTGCACGATTATAGGTCTTATTTTCAATCGTCACATGGCTCTTAACTCTTGCTTGTGTGGTTGGTTTTTTAATCGAGAAATTCCATAAAATTCGAGAATTCTGGATTTTCCAGATCAGCTACGTGTTGCGCCCATAATGATTTGGACTTTTCGCCTAATTTGAGAACCAACAGAAACTTCAAGTCTGATGACTTCATCAGAAGTGTCCATGAGTCTTTTAATATTGTCTGAATTGGCGGTGGTTATGGATGGCTGATCGATAAAAGTACGCAAAAATACATTAATTATGTGTCGCTTACGATCGTATCTTGATTTAAGCTTATTCAGAGCGCCGATGTAATTTCTCTCGCGGTTAAGCTTTTATGCCTCAATAGGATTGCCGCTTCACCTCGTAATAATCCCTTCAAGTACTGGAACTTTTGTACCGGGCTCAAACTGACAGAGTTGAGAGTTATGTATTGACTAAACAATTTTATGATAAAAAATGACAAGATGGATTTTATAATGTGGCCAGAGTTGAAAACAAATTTTAAATTGCATGATGAATACCATTATACTCTATTGGTTAAATATGGCAACTCAAATTAAAGACGCATTATGCCACAAATTCATGTTCGAAACAATCCAAGACTCCAACCAATTATACAATTCTACTACATTACGTTCAGTGGGTATTTGATCATGTATTTAGGCAATAGCGCTTGTCGATGTTATTTATAATGATTAGTTTCTATCTTGACATTTGTTCAAATACAAATGGAAATGTCAAAAGTGGCAAAGTTTATACAAATATTTGGGAATAATTAAGATAAGTAAACATTATACTTTTAATTATACTTTTCAGGGATAAGTTTTAAATAAATGATAATTTACAATGTTATTTTGATTTTAGGTTAAGTCAATTGATGTATTACAGGATGAGATTTGCAATTAGGTGAGTATTAATTTAAATTGGGCCAATTGCTCCAACAAATTTGTTGCTTAAATAATTAAGTCGTGATTTGCTTTGTGGTGCTCGATTCCTCTGCCAGATTTTTCGCCCTTTCCGTTTTTTCTCTAACCAGATCTCTCACTTCTACTGGATAGTTGATGTGACTTTCCGTTTGATTACAAGTAGGAGGAGTACTCAGTCACGTTGCTTGCAGAATACTGTTGTTCAGCAGCTCCAATTAAACCTCAAATTCTGCCGGAGTTTTCGACTATTTTCCAGAAGAGATCCCAGTTTGTTTTATTATTTGTTAACCTAGGCAAATTTTTTTTTTTTTGATAATGGTATCACTGAGTGTTATAATGACAGGTGTGTGGTCGATGAAATTCCTTCACTATTTTCGAGTAATACGTAGTTTACAGATATCCCTTTTGTTACAAAGAAATCTATCAGATCTGGTATCTTATTTGTATCCGCTGGCCAATATGTTGGTTTATCTCCAGGCAGGAACTCGCAGTTTAGAGCCCGACCAGCTGCAAATAGCTCCTTACCCTTATAGGTTGTTAGTCTTGATCCCCAATATGTATTTTTAGCGTTAAAGTCGCATCCGATTATGAAGTTAAAATCGAGCGATTTGAGTAACGTAACATGGTTTTCTTACCTTTTGATTATTCAATCGAACATTAATGGTGACTACTTGCATAATTTCTTATTCAATTTTTACTCCTTCGTAATGTTTGATGTTTTCCACAAATATGGTTGAAACTCCTCTCGCTTTTCCTGATGGATGGATGGCGTGGTAGCACTGGTATCCTCGAATTCTAACAAATGAATCTTTTGTCAAATGAGATTCTGAAATTAGGCATATATCTATCTTGTCTATATTTAGGAAAATTTCTAACTCTGGAATTTGTTGCAACAGCCCATTTGTATTCCAATTGGCAATTCTGAATGTGTTATTCATCTTCATAGAAGTGATTTCATTCACTGTTTCTTGCATTTCTGAACCAACCTAAATGTAACAGATCTTCCATATTTATATTAAAACTCTGGTAACTTCTAAAGAAGATTTTTTTGTTTTTTTTTTTTATTTTTTTATTTTATTATCTTAAAGAGTGCGAGAGCCATATACATAAATAATAATATTTACAATTATTACCAAAATAATAATAATTAAAAAATATACTTAGTAATAAAATAAATTAAAAGGATCTTAATGCTTCGATTTTTCTGACAACGGATGTAAGTTGTGTTCTTATGGTGGTGGTTGTCGAACGGAGATCACACATTGTTTCCTAATTTTGTCTCTAATTTATGAATTTTAGAACACTCTGGTGAAATCATTGATTGCTCTATTACACAGAATATCACTGGAAATATTTCAAATTAATCTGATTGTGTTTCAAAATTATGATAAATGAGGAATTCCTTAAAACGTTGTAAACTCCCTTTAAGTCAAATTACTGTATTATTTTAGTTTAAATTCGGTTTCGATGATATGGAAGTTCAAGTTTGACATGTGGATTAAATAATCTGTCGATAAAATTTGGATATAAGCATAGATAGACAACATATACCAATTTCTGTAAGATTATATACAATTGATTATACGAATTGGATAAGGTGAATATAAAATTATGTGCACTTATGAAATCAGTGATTTAAAAACTTTGAACAAATCAAAAAACATAGTAAAATCATAGAAGAGCCCCACCTACAAGGAGGAGGGAGGGCGATCTAATTTTAACACTAATGTATTTTCCCCGCGGAATAATTAAATTTTGATCTCAACCATTTTTTTCGTAGAGTGCTTATTTTCCGAGATATTTAATCCGTGATAAAAATTGAATATCGTCAATTACAGCGCCATCTATCATGAATGGAAAAAATGTTTCAGTCAAATCCTACGTATTTTTAGCTGTGGAATTCGGATCTGTAATAAAAAGTAGGGGTTCCTATCTTAGTTTTAAAGTTAGGAGGGGGAGGGCGTTTTAATTTTAACACTAATGTATTCCCGCGGAATAATTAATTTTTCTTAATTAAAGCTTGATTTTTGAAAATAATTTTCTAAATACTACTCAATTTTCCAACAAGAATTTGTTTTAGCAGTGTGATACTAATACATTTATAAATCTCTGGAATGTCTGGAAAACTTCGCACTCATCAAACAAAGGCAGAATATGGATAAAATTAGTTATTCAAAAAATATAGCCCACAATAGGGCACTGCGAAAATGAATTGGAAAATGATTTTTTAATAGTTTTTAACAGGGTTTCGAACCCGATCCGGTTTAAATATTTTTAGTAATTTGTTCGAACCCAACATTTAGCGGGTTCGATTCAACTGGGTTCCGGGTTGACGTTGAACTAAACATGAAACAGGTAAGGAGTTTGATGTTTATGAATTTTTCTCACGGGTCCACAAGGAGAAAATTATTATGGAATGGTGGGAAAACCATAACTTTTATAGGAAGCTGCGCAAGTTGTGTTGGAGCCTTGGAGGATCCTGCAACGCAAGCCAGTGTGGAATGGGCATTTTCGGCTATAAAGTTTATTTTAGCAACACAAAGGGTACACCTTAAAGAAGAATTATTAAGAGATATCCGATTCGTCAAACTAAACGGAAATTGTTTAATGAAATAAATAAATACATAATTTTTTTTGATATATGTATGTACTTGTGAAGTTTTATTTATGTTTTTTTAACCCGAACCTGAACCCGAACGCAATTATTTTCTTGCTTTGAACCTGAAAGAGAATCTGAACCTAAAATTTTGCGGGTTCGAACCACTGGTTTCTAATTTGAATTTTTTTTATTTTACTTGATTATTTATTTTGACTTTTCAGAACAAAAAATAAGTTGTTAATATAGGATTCCTTTTTACTAATCCTCTTAATATTATTGTTTAGTCGAATATTTTTAATCATGTTAATTATATTTTCAGAAAAAGTAAGATTTTAAAAAGTAAGATATGATTTCAAGAAAGTAAGATTCGCCAAAAAGTAAGAATCATATGTCTTCACATATATGGTACCGGACGGTAATTTTACTTTTGCCCGAAAATCAGAAATATTTAAGGAATTGCTCATTTATTTCCTATATACTATGACATTTATTCCTATTCAAAAGTATTTGTGCAAGTTAAATCTTTAAAGCAACATTGCACAATGCACAACCTACTTTAAACATTATATAAATAATACATTTTTGCAACTAGCAATTTTAATTAAACTAACTTACATAATTGAATTAATAATTTATTTAATTCTTATTGTATAATAAAAAACAGCTAATTAAATTTGATTCAAAATTATTTGTACAATTCGGAAAAATTAAGAAGAAGCAGTTTTAATTACAGGATCCTTTTCAACATGGCATATTTTAAAACGGCATATGGTACACTACGGCATAAGGTACACTATGGCACATTTCAAACAGGCATATTTCAATACGACATATGGTACACTATGGCATATGGTACGTCACGAAATATTTCAAAACGGGATATTGCAGTACGGCATATGATACACTATGCCATACGGTACTCGATGTCATATTTCAATATGGCATGTGCTAAAATTTGGCTACTTTTTAGCCGATTATGACGAAATTTGAAAGGGGTTATATGAAATAAGAGACATGTTCGAATTCGAGGGGGAGGGGACCGCTCCTGGATCAAAAATTCATTTTTACATGTAAAGATACAATTATTTGATTGTTCTGAAATAACGCCTTAGCCGCTTTACCGATCGCCATGAAATTTTTACCATGTATATATTGCATGTTCAGGACCAAGCCCACGATACTATTGAAGGGGCTGGACCCCGGGGTCTAGGGGCTGTGGTACAAATTTTTTCTCAAATTTCAATTTTTTTAAGATTTTTTTGACGGGAATGACTTTAGGAAAGGGGTTATATGAAATTAGTGCCATGCTCCAATCCGGAAGTCTGCCCTGGATCAAGAATTCATTTTTACATGTATAGATACAATTATTTAAATGTTCCGAAATAGCGCCTTCGCCGCAAATTTATACACCAAAAAGGATATCTAGCGTGCGATTATTATACACAAATCATACCTCTACTATAATTGATTTAATTATTCAAATTAATTTTATTAATTTAAATTTAAGACAATCTTTCATCACTTTAACTGAAGACAAATCTCTAAACACTTATATTATCCATACTAATAATCCAGTTTTACTGGTTTGACATCTACTCTTTAGTGATATCCTATTTTTAAAGTTTTGAAATGTAACATAGTCAGCGAGTTCTAATTTCCACATAACTTCAGAAATAATTAACATTCTATTTTAATCCACTATTGCAACCGGCGGCTTTTAATGAAAATAGTAGTTTCATACTAAACGCCAATAGTTTATTACTTTATTTAGTTTATTACTTAAATAATCAATGATTGTTCATAAAATCAATTCTAGGAAAGGTACTAAAAAATATTGTACGTATAAACTGATTTACTTTGAAAAGTACTCGCGTTTTATATTTGAAAATAGCATCTTCTACAAGAAACATCCTTGGATTCAAATTATTGTACGTGTTAAATTGCCTTAGTTTGAAAAACCTTCTTTTGTTTTTCGAAATGTTATTTTCAACCACAGTTCGCGGTAAAACGTATCGAAGTGGACGTAGCTTTAATCGTTTTGAATAAATTAATATTAATTTGTGTTTCGGATGCCGTTGTTCTCGATTAGTTAGCTATATTGCAATAAAATAATTGTTGGTGATTATTTTCCAGGTATTAAATATTATTTCAAGTGAATATACATTCTTATTAGATTTAAGTTTTCAGATTATAAACGTGTTAATCTATGATTACTTTTTGATTGTAGATAACATTTGATTTTGCTTAAAAAAAATTCCGTAAAGACATTTTCAAACATAGTTCGCCGTGAAACGTATCGAAGGGAACATTAAAATCGTTTTGATAAATTAACACTAATTTCTGTTTTGAATGCCCGTTATTCCTGATTAATTAGCTACACGTTTCATTTCTGCTTAGAAACGCCACCGGAAAAAAGATCAATTGGGCAGGTAACTGCAAAGTCGAAGAAGATTAGAGCCGCAAGGGTGGCTGAATCAAGCGAACAGCGCGAAACACGACTTGAAAACGTTCGAAGCAGGATGTCTTCTTCAAGAGCTGATGAAACAACTGAACAGCGTGAAACACGACTTGAAAATGTTCGAAGCAGGATGTCTTCTTCTAGAGCTACTGAAACCATTGAACATCGTGAGCCCGGCTGGAAGTCGATCGGTTACGATATGGACGATTAATAGAAACTTTTAGAGGTGATTTAAAGTTAGCAGCATTCAATTACGAGAAAGACTATGTTTCAATTGGACAAATGGTAAACATTTGTTTGTATTGTCATGCTTTAAAGTTTCACAATGAATCGCCTGGAATGTGTTGTTCAAATGGAAAAGTGAATTCGCCTCCTCTGGATGATCCACCTGAACCTCTTCTAGCTTACGTCTCCGGAACTACTGAGTTATCCAGACATTTTCTACAAAATATTCGAAAATACAACTGATGCTTTCAAATGACATCTCTTGGAGCAACCCAAATTGTTAAGGATGGAGGTTTTATGCCCACGTTTAAAGTACAAGGACAAATTTATCATAAAATTGGATCACTTCTTCCTCTCTCTAACAACGACTCCAAGTTTTTACAGATTTACTTCATGGGCAACGAGGAGGCGGAGACTTATCAACGTTGTGCTATTAGTCCCGGAACAAAACGTGAAATAATATAAAGTTTACAGATTTTATTCCATGAACGCAATCATAGGGTAAATTTATTTAAAACTGCATTGGAGCAAATGAAATATCTTTATATTTATTATTCACTTTGATCTGGTTGAAGGTTTGTAAAAATGGGGTATAATTATTTGGCAATTGGTAACAAATACCAAACCAAAATTAATTAACTATCCTCACAAACAGGATGTCCAATAATATCATTACAAAATTTCGCCTGGATGCATTGACGGAGGCACCCGTTACTGAATACAGCTACTTATAATTTTCTTTTCATATGTGCTTGCAACTACAGCGATGTAAAGAGAGAATTCTTGCATAACAATCAAGGTATTTGAATTATATACCTCCCGTGCAACGCCGGGTAACTCAGCTAGTATTTCATAAAAATGAGATGCTTGATATTAAATATTCCAAAAGAATTTCAATTTATTCTTTCTATTTAACCCCCACCAAAATGTAGCAGATCAAATTATTCTCTTCAATCTATTACCCTTTTTCATATTACCATTTTTCTTCAGTTCAATTTGAGCCACCACTCAAATGGTAAACAAAAACAATAATATTTATGTGATCCTTGTACAAAAAGCGTTTTGAAGTGATATTCTTAGTTACCCATCTCAAAAGACCGAAAATGAGTGTGAAAAAGGTAGCAAAATACACCACAACATCTGTATGGATCACTTATCCGAAATAGGTTTAGATAGAGCCACTTCACAGAAGGGCGTTAATGTAAGTTTGAATTATTTGGACGTAGAACTAAAGGTTGGATCTTACAAGAGGATAACGACCCGAAACATCGAAAAGCCGAGAAAGCCTAGATGCGGCCAAATTAAGCTGAAATCTACACTATAGGCGACAGGACGAAATTGGTTTATTTACTATAGTTTGTCAAACTAGAATTAGATAAACATTTAGGGCATGCCTTTTGAAAAGTATAAATAGTCCAAAAGCACAAAAAATTGTGACCAAATAGTCTAGCACTGGTTCAAAAATAATTGTGAATTAAATTTAATTAGCTGAATATTTTCCTAAAACAATATAAAATAATTAAGGTAATTTAATTAAAATTATTAGTTCGTTACGGTAAAAATGTATCTGGCACAAATAATAGTAAATTCATCATTTTTATTCCTAACCCAAAAATAACTCGAATAAATACCTTAACAACAATTTCATATCTGAAGTGACAGTTACGAAGATAATTAGGATTTTACAGCACAAAGTTAGATACTCCGACTTTCATTCATAAATCAAAAATGACTGGTGCATAATCTCCCAAAAAAAAAAAAAAAAAAATTAGTGGCTCACTAGTAAAGTTAGCACAAAACAAAATATAGAAGACTATTCTATCTTTACAGCAAAATCACCATTATCTAAAGTCTTATCTGTCGCTCAAAATTCAAAATAAAAAAAGTTTATTAAAGCATTATTGGGTTAGAATTCAGCACTTGAATTTACTGTACCTATAATTGAGACCCAGTTGTAAATAGAGGGTCGACTAAAAAAAGTTCAACTATTTATAAATTTAAATAGCTTTTGAACCGCAAAGCAAATGTGATATGATTGGAACCTCGTGGTTCAAAAAAATATTTAAATTAAAAAAAAATTGTGAATTTTTATAGTCCACCCTGTATATACAGGGTGAGTTTTTAAAAAAATGCCAGGTTTTTATATCGAGATTACTTAAAATGAAATTTGTTAAGGTTTGAGGGGGACATCGGATGGTGATCTTCAGTTCGACCTTCAAGGTCATTTGAAGCTCGAATAGAATTTTTTTAAATAGAAATCCTTATTTTTGACACCGAATTCGGAAAGACCGCAAAATTGTACGTTCAGATAGGAACTTATAGAGTTTACTAACACAATACTAACTTGGTACCTTAGGTCGTGATGCAAACATACTTTAAATTAAGTCATTTCCCATTAAAAGTCTTGAAGGTCACCATCCGATGTTCTCCTCTACCCTTAACAAGTTTCATTATAAGTAATTTTCTCCTATCTAGCACCGTTCTCGAAATAAAAGCCTGGAATTTTTTAAAAAAACTCACCCTGTATATTAATAACCCATATACGATATACACATACATACATTATTTAAATACATACATTTAAATCGAAGCCCGATGTTGTGGTTGGTAAATTGGTGGAAGATCAGTTGGTAATGGATGATAATGTGGTAACATTTTTGTAGAGTTTGTACATGGCAAATTCTCATTATTTCTGCCATCATGATTATTGTTTCCGGTATAATTGCATCCTGCTTGTCCGCAATCTAATTTGTGCATTTCCTTCATTGGTAAAACCGTTGGTAATAAATGTTTTATGTGACTCGGTGACCTTCGAATTTTAAATCTATGTCTAAAACTAATCCTAATTGAGTATATTAATAAAATTTAATTTTTACACAAATGCAAAAATATTAGTTTACCTTCGACGCCGACTTGCTCGAAAACAAGCACAATGACATGAACAGATTGATGTATTATCACCATCTAAGGATGTGTTATCATGACCAATATGGCCACTTAATATGGAACCATTAGCAGTAATTACATCACCTTCTAATCTAACGGCTACTTGTAAAGCCTGCATTGCTTGTGCCTCGTCTCGTCGTTCATCTTCTGTATTCATAGTGACAAATCGTAATACTAGCAAATTAAGTGATGCAGCCACAATTGCTAAACCAAATAATATAAATATCAATGCAAACATAACATATTCTGGTTTACGATTGAGTGCGTTGTCTTTTTGCAATGCTACCATATCACCAAATCCTATTGTCGTTAATGTAATAAAACAATAGTAAACTGAATCAAAATAGCTCCATCCTTCAAATTTTGAAAACGCGGCAGCTCCTCCAGCTATGGTTAATGAGCTAAGTGTTGTGACAACACATATTAAATCTAATTCGGATGCGGAAGTTTTTTGAAAATGTAGGGAAGTTTTAACGATCTTAACAACACAACTACTCAGTCTATTTACGCGTTCACCAATACTTTGGAACATAACTAAACCTAATGGTATACCAACAATTGCATAACACATTGTGAATAATTTTCCACCAATTGTGCTCGGTGTTGAATGACCATAACCTATTGTTGTTAAAACCGTTGTAGCATAATAAAATGCGCCTGTGAATTTCCATTGTTGTCCCGCTTTATGAGGTTCTGATTTTAATACAACGGTTTCCATTACTTTAAAGTCTTCTTGTGATATATTATATTTCTTGATTACCATTTTTTCGATCGCTGAAATATACAAAAAAAAAACCTCAATGAATTTTCAAATGGGCATTCAAATTAATGATATAACGGTGTTAATATTTATTTCATCTCAGCACTTCTTGTATTCATTTCACGGTTCTTTACCTTGCAATGCTTCCCACCGCTTCTTCTCTGTCTCTGATTCAAGTGCATCAAATACAGCCGCGCCAACAAGTAAATATGTAAATGTGCACACGATTAATGAGATCGTGCGAACATTTTGCTTCTTCATTCTTCATTTATACACGACATACTCAAGCCGTCAGGAAGCCATCAAGAAATAATTAATTAAAAATGTTCACTATTAGAAATCTCTAACACACCAAACGTATATCAACAAAAATGAAAACTAACTTTCTTTTGGTCGCGAATTTTTTCTTACATAAATCATTACTTAAATAATTTTTCTGATTTTTTTCATTTTCAAACAAACTATAAAATTACTTCGAAAGGTGTTTATTTTATTATTTAAAAAATCTATCAATGTTCAATTTTCACTTTACAATTAAATCATCTTTATTTGGTTTGCATTTTCATTGAAAACTGAAAGAAAATGGATACAAATGTACAACTTACATATATATATATATATATATATATATATATATATATATATATATATATATATATATATATATATATATATATATGTACATATATCTATTTGTATAGATCCATTTTCGAAAGAAAATAAACTCACTTAAAATCACCACTCGGTTTCTTTAAGAAATAACATTCATCATCATTAAATATTTTAAATTTCAAAATTATGAATTTTATGCAATTTTTAAAACATTATGCCAACTAAATCAGAACACAAGTAATAAACCCAGTAATAAAAAAAATCTTCACCTAAATGACAGCTAAATTTTCTCTTGTTTTGTACATAAGTTGTTAACTATGTGAATGTACATTTTACTTTATCTCTATGGAAAAGTTTAGAGGGTGGAAAATTTATGTTTATAGGAATTAAATATTGGGGGAAATAAAATTGTATGAAAATAAATACGCAAAAGCAAAAAAAAAAAAAATTTGTAGTCGTGTTTGTGAATTATGCCCGGGTGTATAGGGTTGGTTGAGTTCTATTTGGCTTATCAAATAAAATCTTTTTCAATCAAATTAAATTTATTCTTTATGTACTCATATCTAAAATATACTAAATTGAATCTACTACGGTTGTCCGGAATTACTATGGCGCTTTTGTAATGTGGAACGAACATGATGAGATGAGAATGTTAATTTTCACTTTAGTATCCAAGTCGTAAATTTGGACAAGCGATAAATTACAATATTAATGCAGCTAAAGAACTTACCAATGTAGGGAAACTTAACTAAAACAAAACCGAGGGATAGGAAAGGACTGTTAATATTAGAGACTCGACCCGGTTTCAGCCACCTATGCAGTCGATAGTTAGTAAATTGTTAGTAATAAATATAATAAAATAGTTAGCACAAGACAGCACAATTTTTAACTATGTACAAGCTTATTAACTTCTTATTGACCCTGGAGAGTTGAATCAGGCTGCAACTTAATTCTGAAAACGGGATTCAGTTTAATCCTTATAAAATAATTAATTCTGGAACTATTATATATTTCTGGATATATTCTGAAAATTAAGTTATTAATCATACACTCTTCACACTTATATTAACAAATAATAACTGATGAACAAAATAAATAGAGTGCCACGCCTGGTTTCTTCATCCTGGAATCCCAATGTAGCCAATCCAATCCTAAAAATATAAAGGGCTGAAACCTCACGAGGTGATCAGAACTTCGGTCTTTGGTATCTTCAATATTGTCATAAAGTTGGTGTGAAAGTTTTGACAGTATTGATTTCTATTTTAACCAACATATATTTACTTATACAACAACAGCCAAACAGGTCAAAAGCTTCAGTAATATGAGTACAGGCATCCCATTTAACACGAAAAATCGTATTCTAGAACTTTATACCGAAAGTAGTATACAAAATTATACTAATATTTCTAACCGTTTAACTGACCACATTCCAGAACTTTATCAAAAACTCATTTTAGAATCCTATTTACAGCTCAAATATCAAATTTCATAATAATCGGATAAAGAATAACCAAGTTCCATCCTATTTGGCCATATTCCACACATATCAAATATTCCCATGGCTATACACATATCAAATTTCATTATAATCGGTTAAGATATAGCCAATGTTACTTTCTTTCTTGGTTTTAATAAGAGAAACACGGATTCGTAAGCTTCACTTTCTTTATTTTTCAATTTCAGTGAGTGGTGCTACAAATTATCGTATTTTTTCTCCTTTCAATTCAATTTCAAAAACAAATCTCAATTATACACCACGTTCGTTTTCGTTGTTTTTTCACCCCGAATCCTTTGTTCATTTTCCTTTTTTCTCCATATTGTTGTTTGGGTAATATTGAACACGCCATCTATTATTCATCTCCACAACATCGTCCCCCTCTGTATGATGAAGGAGTTCGTCATACATCCTTTTCGTTTTGATTCAGGTCCAAAACTGCGATCTTGGTAACCGGTATAGTATACGTTACCCCTCCAACTTTCACGCGCGCCTGACGAACCTGTCCGTCCCTTGCTACAATCACCTCTTCGACTATACCCATCGGCCAGGAGTTTCTTGGGTTATTTTCGTCCGCAATCAGAACAACGCTACCGATTTTAATTGGATCCACCTTCTCGTATCACTTTGTGCGTCTTGTTATGATGGGTGCATATTCCCGTACCCACCGCTTCCAAAAATGATCTGCTACTTGCTGGGAAATTTTCCATTGTATACGAAGCAGCATTACTCGATCGTCAAATTTGCCAGCGGGCTTGACCCCACTCGATGAACCAAGTAAAAAATGGTTTTGTGTTATAGCTTCTGGCGACTCTGGATCAATGGGTATATAGGTGAGTGGTCGCGAGTTTACGATGTGTGCCACTTCCAGCAAACAGGTGCGTAGTAGTTCATCGGAGGGTGTTCTCGTAGGTAGAACACATAGTATGTTTGTTTTTACGGACCTTATTAGTCGTTCCCATGCTCTGCCCATGTGTGGAGCGCTTGGTGGGTTGAAACGCCATTTAATGTCCATAAACTTGTCCTTAATTTTGTCATCACTGATTTCTGATAAAGCCTTGCTTAATTCATTTTTTGATCCATGGAAATTAGTCCCATTGTCGCATTGCACCTCTCTTGGCGCTCCTCTTATCGATAGGAAATTCCTAAACACCATTATGAATGAGTCGGTTGATAAACTGTGTGCAACCTCAACATGCACAGCGCGTGTCGTCATACAAGTAAACAGTGCACCATATCTTTTCTCCTGGCGTCTTCCAATGGCCACCGTCATTGGACCGAAAAAATCTACACCCACAAAAGTGAATGGCCGAGTAAACGTTTCTAATCGAGATGGTGATAACCCCGCCATCTCTGGCGGATTTGGTTTGGCAGCCTCATTTCTACACTTCTGGCAGGAGCTGCGTATTGTTTTTAAAAACTCCCGTAAACGAGGAATGAGAAACTTTTGACGTATTACTTCGTTGATCATTGTTTCATGATTTTTATGGAGATACTTCTGATGATAATGTTCGACTAGTAGATGCGCAATTGAGTTTTTCTTTCCGAGTATAATTGGTCGTTTTTGATATTCAGTCACATTGGGTAATGCATCGATTCTGCCTCGGATTCTCAATGCCTTATCTTCATCCAGATACGGAGATAGCTGATGAAGTTTGCTGTTAGATGTCACATTCCCTCGTGGGTTTGTAAATAAGTATATAATCTCGTTCTTATAATCGTCCCACTGTGCTTTGCGTATAATTTCGATTTCTGATTTTTTGATTTCATTGTACAATAGTACACCACCGATTTTTTCGGTCTTCCTGATGCATGCTGTCCAATTATTCTTTGCTCTATGTACATATGCATTTACTCGTATCAATTTATTCCAATTGGAATACATGTTGATTGATACTATTACCTGCGGCTTCAGATTCTCGATATTTACGATCATAGTATGTATTCTTAGTTCTTCAATAGTTGGGGTTCGATTGTTGCACGATTTGCCTGGCCATTCAGTTTCATCTTTATATAGAAAGGTTGGTCCTTGAAACCAAGGCGCCTCACTTGACATATCCGGCAGATTTGACCATTTCGTCGCCTTATCTGCGATATTTAGATGTGTTGGTATCCACCTCCACTGTTTGACGGACGATTCTTCTAAAATCATGCCAATACGTGCCGAGACAAACGGCTTATAGTTAAGAGGGTCGCTGTTTATCCACTTTAGAACAGTGGCCGAATCGCTCCAGTAGTTGGGTTCTCCGAACTTAAATCTATGCCCTTCCTTGATATGTTTGGCGAAATTCAGGCCCAGTACTGCAGCTAGTAGCTCCAAACGAGGAATGCTGATAGGATGAAGTGGGGCAACCTTTGTCTTAGAACCCACTAAAACTACATCCACCCCGGTCTCATCTTCTATTCTAATATACGCTACAGTAGAGTACGCTCTTTCACTGGCATCGCAAAATAAGTGTAACTGTATTAATGGAACCTCATCGTTTGACAGTTTTAGAGAGTAGCAGCGGTTGATTCGTAAGTGCTGCAGCTTCTCCAGCTGACTTACCCATCGCATCCATTTTTCGTACGGTCTGTCACCAACTTGTTCGTCCCAATCGGTTCCTGCCCTCCAGATTTCTTGGAGTAAAATTTTTAAGTATATTAGAAAGAACGAGAGTAGTCCATGTGGATCGTACACACTCATTAAAATAGCCAGAACTACTCTCTTAGCTGGTCTCTTCGAACCGTTGAAAAGATCCACACTGAATCTACTTAGATTTACCCGATATTGGAATGTATCCGAGTTAGAGTACCACCAAATACCCAAAACTTTCTCCAACCGTCCTGTATCATCAATGTCCATGTTGACTCCCGTTGAAAGAACAGTCTCACCTAGTTCACGCACCACAAACTGCGAATTGGATGTCCAGCCACGTATTTCAAATCCAGCCTGTTCGTGCACTAATTTCACTTGCTTGCTAACATTCGCGGCCTCCTCACTATTGATAAAACTGTCCAGGAAATCATCGACATAATGACTATCGATGATACCTCTGACGGCGCGTGGATAGTTCTCCTCAAACATATGTGCATTTGTATTCTTAACAAATTGTGCCATTACTGATGAGCATGCGGCGCCAAACGTCATGACATTCATAATATATTGGTGAGGATTATCCCTGTCCTTATCATTTGGCCATAGGAATCTTTGCGCATTTCTATCTTCGGGTCTTATCGTCACCTGATGAAACATTTCTTTAATATCAGCGCAAACTGCCACACAGCCCTCACGAAACTAGTATTGAATGGAAAGAAGTGATGTCAGCATATCAGGTCCTTTCAACAAAAAATCATTTAGTGACACCCCGCTAACTTTTGCAGCGGCATCCCACACCAAGCGTAACTTGTCTGGTTTGTTATGGTTACTTACAGCGAACACCGGCAAAAACCACGTCCGTGAGGTAGGACGTAGTTCAGTTCCCTCCAGCTTTCGCGCGTAACCCATGTGAACATAATACTGCAGTTGCTTCTCAAGCCTCTCCTTGAAACCATCATCCTTGCTCATTTTCTTCTCTAAACCTCGAAGCCGTTGCACTGCCATGTCGTAGGTATTCGGAAATTCGAACTCGCTATTCTTCCATAGCATGCCTAGTTCGTACCTGTTGCCTTTCTTGAAAATAGTACTTTCCATAATTTCGATAGCTCTTTTTTCTTCTCTTGACAACGATTTACATGGTAGACTTGTTCCCAAATTTTCAAGCGCAAAATACCGTTTAACTTCCTGATGGAGGTCATCATCTTTATCTTCGTAATGGTGTACACTTGTTCTTATAATCTCCTTTTCGCCATACAAAGGTTCACAAACGACCCATCCTAGTTTTGTTAGTGCCGCAACGGGTTGGTTATAGTCTCCTTAAATTAATTTATGGGTTGCAATCAAGTACGATTGGTCAAGACCAATAAGAATCTTTGGTTTCTTTGGTTTTACGTCGACGTAGTTATTAAATGGTACGGTTTTAAGATACGGATATCTTACAGATATTTGCTATTTTACTAATGTTTGCGATGGCAAATTCTGCTCTTTCACCGTACGTACTCCGCACATTTTATATTTTTGCTTGTCTGCCCCAGAGATTGAAATATTTAGGTATTTCGAATTCTCTTCAATTCTCGAATTATTTGCAGTCCACTTTATGTGCAGATCGCTAGTTGGGCCCTCAAGCCCCAACTCATCTGCTATATCGTCGTTAAGTAGTGTCCCGGATGAGCCGTCATCCAGGAAAGCATAAGTATCGATTGACTTGCCTCCGTTGTGTAGTGTTACTGGTACAATCCTAAAGTATATCTCTTTTCGTACTCTGTGTGCCAGGTTTGTAAGTTTGGAAGGCGAGGAATGGCTCTGTTGCCCCTCATTGTTTAGCATATCCTTCTTCTTATGCAATAGTTTGTGATGCCACCTTTCACATCCATCTGTCCCACATTTCTTTTGTGTAGGACACTTCCATCCCTGGTGAGCTTTTAAACAAGTGCGACATAGTTTATGTTCCTCTATGACATCCCATCGTTTCTTAATTGACCATTCATTGAAACGCTTGCAATGGTCAACTTCATGATAGCTATCATCGCATAACATGCATCGTTTTGGGATTTCATTTTCGTGTTTTACTGCTGGCTTCTGAGCATTTATAACGTCATTGGTATGTACCAACATTGTCGACTGATCACGGTAATTTGGACCTGAGCTGTTATTTGGCTTAGCTCGGAATTTTTTATCTGTCACCTTAAATCCCGATACCACGGCCAGTTCGGCTGCGTCATCAGCTAAATATGATAGGAAGTTTTTCAGCGCCTAAGTTGGATTCTTCATTATGACGTCGTCTGTATCGTGTCCATTCCAATTGTAATGCGGGTGACATTTTCCGCAACACCTCGTGAAACATTACAGGGTTATTAATGTGGTCATTGGAATCCGATGCCTCAATTTTGATAATAAGGTTTCTTACGGCCGAAGAATATTTAATTATGGATATCATATCTGAAATATCAGGCGATGGTAGCACTCTTAGACGTTCTAAAGCTGCATGACTGATCACATCGGGACGCCCGTATACTTGTTTTAACGTGCGCATAACGATAGGAATGGATTCCGGAAATATCAATTCTTCCCCTACTAACTCCAAAGCTTCTCCCTTAAGCGCCTCTCGAAGCCGCACAAGGTTTTGCGAGTCGGACAATTTCAACTCTTCCGTTGATGTCTGGAACGCGTGATAAAACACAGGCCAATCTTTTACATCCCCATTAAAGAACGGTAATCTCCTAGGCACAGCATTTCGTGACATAATGTGATCTGCGGTTTGTTCTGCTATTCTCTTAATTTGATTTTTACCCGTCATTTGAATATCTTGATGTTGTATATTTTTAACCCATTTTTGGGTTTGGTTAGTTATATCTTTATTGTAATTCTCTTTTGATTCCCCTTGTGTCTGTTGAACTTTGGAAATGGATGTGGGTACTTCCTTATTTCTGCACTGTTCATATCCTTTGAGTGACGGTTGTTGTAAAATAATTGCCTTGTCGATGGGACCTTGCGTTAATTTACGTTCCTTGGTCACATTCACTGATTCGTTCACTTCCCCGGGGATGTCCTCCTCGTCTTTTAACAATAGTTTATATTTATTTTTTATGTATTCCACCTGTGCGTTGTACAGTTCTTCACATTCTAGAAGCTGTACTTCCCGTTGTTTTAATTTTGACATCGTGGTTGATGGTTTTAATACAGCGGATGACGCTTTTGACGTAACGGATGACGCTTTTGATGTACCGGAACGTGTCTTCGCTGTCGGTGTATGAGATTTCTGCGATACGGTTTGTATTTCCTTTAGATTTACCTGGAGCGTTGTTTGTGTTTGTGACTCTGTTGGCGAAATGCTTGCAGCCTTTTGTATATTAATTGAAGCTTCACATGCTGTGCAAGCCCAATGTGGAATATTTTCTCCACTCGATACCCCCACACAGCTCATATGATATCATTTTGCACATTCATCGCATTTAATGATCGGATTGTCATCATCTTCTAGACAAACCAAACATATCCAACTTTCCGACAGGAGACTTTCATTTTCCTCATCAGCCACTTCTCTACTTTTCCTTATCTTCGACATTTTTCAAAAAAGGATAATTTGTAGATTTGTTACTTTCTTTCTTGGTTTTAATAAGAGAAACACGGATTCGTAAGCTTCACTTTCTTTATTTTTCAATTTCAGTGAGTGGTGCTACAAATTATCGTATTTTTTCTCCTTTCAATTCAATTTCAAAAACAAATCTCAATTATACACCACGTTCGTTTTCGTTGTTTTTTCACCCCGAATCCTTTGTTCATTTTCCTTTTTTCTCCATATTGTTGTTTGGGTAATAATGAACACGCCATCTATTATTCATCTCCACAACAGCCAAGTTCCATCATACTTGGTCATATTCCAGAACTTTATTGAAAAAACATGTTAGAATCCCATTTCCAACACACATGTCGAATTTCATCATAATCGGTTGAGAAATGGGTAAGTTCGATCCTACTTGGCCATATTCCAGAACTTCATCCAGAAATCGTTTTGGAATCCCAGAACTTCATCCAAAAAACATTTTAGAATCCCATTTCCAATACACATGTCGAATTTCATCGTAATCGGTTGAGAAATGGGCAAGTTCCATCATACTTGGACATGATGCAGAACTTCATCCAAAACAGTTTTAGAATCCCATTTTCAACGCACGATCCCATTTTCAACGTTTCGTATGATGATTCGACGCGGTCAGGACAACGTCATTCTGCGATGTCATGAGCTGTGCCAACAATTCATGGTCGATATGTACGCGAAGGTAGAGAGCACCGACATCGCCGAAATTGGTAACTCTATCATTCTACCATCATCGTACGTAGGCAGTCCACGTCATATGCAAGAATACATACAGGATGCTATGATTTTCGTGCGCGAGTACGGACGACCGTGTTTATTTATCACGTTTACATGTAATCCAAAGTGGCAGGAGATTACATCTTTAATATTGCCAGGCCAAAATGCAATACATCGTCATGACACTACAGCACGTGTATTCAAACAAAAATTGCAGTCTTTAGTGAGCTTCATTACCAAATTACACGTATTCGGTCCCACACGTTGCTGGATGTATTCGGTTGAATGGCAAAAGCGAGGATTACCTCATGCACACTTTTTGATTTGGTTAGTCGACATAATACTCCCTGAGGAAATCGATAGTGTAATTTCCGCGAAAATTCCAGATCCATCTATTGATCAACTACTGTTCGATATTGTTACCACAAACATGATTCATGGCCCATGCGGTGATCTGAATCGTTTATCGCCTTGCATGGCAGATGGAAAATGTACAAAGCGTTTTCCTAAAGATTTCACCAACGACACAATCACAAATGTCGACGGATATCCAATATATCGTCGAAGAAATACTGATAATGGCGGACAGTCATTTACGCCAAATATCAACAACGCAGACATTGACATTGACAATCGTTGGGTGGTACCATATTCGCCTCTGCTAAGCAAAACATTCAATGCTCATATTAATGTTGAGTTCTACAGTACGGTGAAGAGCATCAAATACATTTGCAAGTATGTGAATAAAGGCAGTGATATGGCTGTGTTTCAAATTCAACATACCGATGTGAATGCTCCTCGATTGAATGACAACGACGAAATAATGCGCTACCAAATTGGCCGATACATCAGCTCCAATGAAGCTGTCTGGCGTATCTTTGGTTTTCAAATTCATGAACGGGACCCAGCAGTTATACATTTAGCCGTACATCTTGAAAACGGCCAGCGCGTATTTTTCACCAACGAGACAGCAATTGAGCGTGCCATAAATCCACCAAAAACTACACTCAAGGAATTTTTCGAATTGTGTAATCGTGCGGATACTTTCGGTGCCTTTGCACGAACACTACTCTATTCCAAAGTACCACGCTATTTCACATAGAATCAAACAAAAAAATGGATGCCGCGCAAGCAAGGCACACCAATTGGTGAGTGCCCTGGCCTATTCAAATCAAACACTTTGGGCCGAGTATATACGGTCACTCCAAGACAGATTGAGTGCTTCCATCTGCGACTGTTGTTGGTTAATGTCACCGGCCCATTGTCATTTCAAGATATACGCAAAGTGAATGGACAACAGTATCCAACATATAAAGATGCATGCCTTGCACTCGGCCTGCTCGAAGACGACAATCACTGGAACGATATGCTTGCTGAAGCAGCATTGAGCTGTACAGCAACACAAATTCGTCTACTATTCGCTATAATGTTGATGAGCAGATACGTTGTGGGATAAGCACAAATGTTCAATGACTGACGATATATTGCATCGAATTCGTATACGGTGCAACGATTTAACGATTACATTCAGCGACGCTATGTACAATGAAGCATTGATTGCTATCGAGGATCTTTGCGTTTTCATTGCCAATTTACCACTCAGTCATTTCGGTATGAGTTCGCCAAATCGAAGTGCATCTAATTTAATGTACACCGAAATGAATCGTGAACTACAGTACGATACTGAAAAAATGGCAGCGATTGTTACTCGCAATGTTCCACTACTGACTCATGAACAAAAAATCATTTACGATCGCATTATGCTGGCTGTTTCGGCGGGACAAGGTGGATTCTTTTTTTTGGATGCACCCGGTGGAACTGGCAAAACATTTCTCATTTCGCTAATTCTCGCCGAAATACGATCAAATAATGGCATCGCATTGGCCGTTGCATCATCTGGCATTGCGGCAACTTTATTGGATGGAGGCAGAACAGCTCATTCAGCATTTAAGCTGCCACTGAATATTCAAAATAACCCAGACGCAGTGTGCAACATAAAAAAACAATCGTCCAAGGCCACAGTGCTGAAACAATGCAAAATTATCATCTGGGATGAATGCACTATGGCACACAAACATTCTCTGGAGGCGTTGAACAAAACACTCAAAGATATAAAGCACAACGACAAACTATTCGGCGGCACTCTGTTATTCCTTTCAAGTGATTTCAGACAAACACTTCCCGTCATTCCACGTTCAACGTACGCTGATGAGATCAACGCTTCCTTGAAATCATCGCCACTGTGGCGTAATGTTGAAAAGTTCAGCTACAAATAAACATACGCGTCCAAATGTTATAAGATCCATCCGCTGACACATTCTCGAACCAATTATTAGATATCGACGATGGAAAAGTTGCTATTTATGAAAATACTGGATGCATAAAATTGCCCACTAATTTCTGCACAATCATTGATTCGCAAAATGCTCTCATTGACCGCATATTTTCCGATGTACGCAAACAATACATAAATCATGCGTGGCTGGCAGAAAGAGCCATTTTGGCAGCAAAAAATGTGAACGTCCACGATTTAAACTGCAAGATACAGCAGTCGTTGCCAGACGACTTGGCATCATACAAATCGATTGATACAGTTTGCGATGCCAACGAAGCTGTAAATTATCCAACAGAGTTTTTGAACTCACTGGATTTGCCAGGCATGCCACCACACCTTCTACGACTGAAAGTTGGATCTCCGGTTATTTTACTTCGGAATTTGAATCCACCACGGGTGTGCAATGGCACACGATTGATCATTACAAAAATTGATGAAAAACATTATCGAAGCCACCATTTTGAATGGCAAATTCCGAGACGAAAATGTTTTGCTGCCACGAATTCCAATGATTCCCACAGACCTGCCAATTGAATTCAAACGCGTTCAATTTCCTATTAGATTGGCATTCGCAATGACAAAGAGAGGCAGCACGTCAAACGGCTCAGTTGGCAATGAGAAATCGTCGAGCTTATCGCACAGATCAACAACGTGATAATCTTCGACGCGCAAGAAGAAATGCTTCAAGTGTTGATTTGAATCGAGTAGCGTTTCAATACGATTGCACAATTGACTACAACTCGCACATTTTCGTTCGAATTGGCCCAATGGAGGTTGTGTGCGATCATTGCGGTGCATTAAAGTTCGCTGGAGAAACGCCTGGATTGTGCTATCTCAGTGGCAAGGTGAAATTGCCATTATTGCCTCCGCCACCTGAGCCATTGCATTCATTGCTTCGTGGCGAAACACCAGAATCACGACATTTTCTATCCAATACTCAAAGATACAATGGATCTTTCCAAATGACTTCATAAGGATCGGACATTATCGAAGAACGCCGATTCAATCCAACATTCAAGGTCATTTCTGATTGAGAGAGTAAACTTTCATTTTCTTTTGGTGATCATAAATCACTAATTCTGACTTCGCCTTCGACTTTACAGATCTAAGGCCAAATTCACCATCGAATTGGATCATTGCAACCGCTTGAAGACGCACAGCATAAATTCATCCAAATTTACTTCATGGGCAACATGGAGGACCAACTTGATCGGCGTCAAACGATCAATATGGCAATGAAAAGAGCAATTCTTCAAGATCTGCAGCAATTACTACATGAACATCATGCCTTGGTTCGGTTGTTCAAAACTGCGTTGGATCGCATGCCAAGTCGCTGGAACACACGAACGCCGATTCAACGCTCCAACAATAGATGAAGTCGCAATTGTGATTGTTGTGCTTACACGTCGCGACACTGAACAACTGTAACGAATATTCGAAACACACCGTTCATACGATACATTACAATACCCGTTGATGTTTTGTCAAGGAGACAATGGATTCCACTTCAATATCAACATGATAAATCCATTGAGTGGTGAGTACCGATATCATAATTTTCATTTCAACATGATTCTAATTTCATTTCAGGTGAGGAAACTATCAAGAAGGTTAGCTCGATGAATTATTACGCTTATCGTTTAATGATTGAATGAATATTGCGTCGACATGTACCACAACATCGAAGCGGAGTGTCTTACTTTCATTCGATTATGTTGGTCGATTGACTATTCTACCGCCGACGTACATTGGTAGCCCGCGTCATATGCATGAATATGCGCAAGATGCAATGACATATGTTCGTCATTACGGTCGTCCTGATCTATTCATCACCTTTACGTGCAATCCGAAATGGATAGAAATTGTTCAACTACTGCTCGCCGGACAAACATCAAATGATCGGCACGACATCACAGCACGTGTCTTCAAACAAAAAATCCGGTCGCTGATGAGCTACATTACTAAGCATCGTGTCTTTGGGGATACTCGATGCTGGATGTATGCCATTGAATGGCAAAAACGAGGCTTGCCGCATGCACACATTCTTATTTGGTTAGTCGAAAAAATTCGATCAGACCAAATAGATGACATCATATGTGCTGAGATTCCTGATCCCGAAACTGATCCAGACCTGCATAATGTTGTAATTATGAACATGATTCACCGCCCGTGTGGCGCCATTAACCTTCAATCACCACGAAATTTGACAACGCTGACTATCACTGGCAACGATGGTTATCCACTGTATCGGCGTCGATCACCCGATGAAAACGGTAGAACTATCACAACGAAAGTGAAAGGAAAAGATTTCGTGGTTGACAACTCTTGGATTGTTCCGTGTTCGCCACTTCTTTCCAAAATATTCAAGGCGCATTGTAATGTGGAGTATTGCAATTCAGTGAAGTCTATCAAATACATCTGCAAATATGTCACGAAAGGCAGCGATATGGCGGTTTTTGGCGTTCAAACTCCCAATACCAACGATGAAATCACGCACTATCAGTTTGCAATGAGGCGATTTGGCGTATATTCTCATTCTCAATTCATGAACGTCATCCCACTGTTGTACATTTGGAGAATGGACAACGAGTTTATTTCAACGCATCGAATATTGCTCAACGTGCTGAAATACCTCCAGCGACAACATTGACCAGTTTCTTTTCGATTTGCCAAAGTGATCCGTTTGCACGAACGTTGCTCTACTCTGAAATGCCACGTTATTACACTTGGAATGCTTCATCAAAGAAATTTCAACGTCGGAAGAAAGGCAATGCAGTTCCTGATCATCCATATGTGCGTTCTACTGATGCTCTTAATCGCATTTACACAATTCATCCGAAGAATGACGAATGCTTCTACTTGCGGTTGTTGCTGGTGAATGTTCGTGGGCCGACATCATTTGAATCACTTCGAACTGTCGATGGTGTAGTGTGCCCAACATTTCGTGCTGCATGTCAACAGCTCAATTTGCTCGAAAACGATACTCATTGGGACATGACAATCGCAGAAGTAATTGTTTCTGCATATCCAAGTCAGATACGCACATTATTTGCTATCATTATTTCGACATGCTTTCCATCGAATCCACGTGAACTTTGGAACAAGTACAAGGATGACATGTCAGAAGACACTTTACATCGAATTCGTGTCAGTTCAGGGAATCCCGATCTCGAGGTGAATGAGGAGAAATAAAACCAGGCTTTGCTTTTAATCGAAGACATGTGTTACCTCATGTGCGGCAATTTGTTAGTCAAGTTAGGAATGCCAACGCCATATCGTGGAATGAACGACGCTTTCAATCGAGAATTGGAACGTGAACGTGAATACGATCGAGATGCGTTGAACCAATCAGTTCAAACGAATGTACCACTGTTGAACCCCCAACAGAAAGAAGTGTACGATACGTTAATGAAGGCAATTTATGATGGAAATGGTGGCTTATTTTTCCTCGATGCGCCCGGTAGAACTGGTAAAACATTCCTCATGTCATTGATTTTTGCCAATGTTCGCGCGAGATCCGAAATTGCTGTAGCAGTTGCTTCTTCTGGGATAGCGGCCACGTTGCTAGAAGGATGCCGAACGGCTCATTCAGCGTTTAAATTGCCGTTAAACTTTCAAACGACTGAAAAACCGACATGCAACATTGCGAAACACTCAGCAATAGCCAAAGTTTTGCTAGCAAGTAGAATCATCATCTGGGATGAATGCACAATGGCGCACAAACTCGCATTGGAAGCTCTCAATCGAACTATGAAAGATCTGCGCAATGACTCAAGATGTTTTGGAGGCACAATGATTCTACTGTTTGGCGATTTCCATCAAACACTAACAGTCATTCCAAGATCGACCGCTGCCGATGAAATAAACGCTTGCCTCAAATCATTGACTCTGTGGCGCTATGTGAAGAAACTTCAGCTGACGATAAACATGCGTGTTGCATTGCTAAATAATCCATCTGAAGAAGATTTGTCCAAGCAATTGCTGACTATCGGTAATGGCCGTCTTCCTGTCGACGAATCGAACGGATTGATTTCGTTTCCGCCAAATTTTTGCGATTTCGTCTCAACGAAGGACGAGCTCCATCAACAAAGTGTTCCCGAACATCATTGCTAACCACAAAAATCACAGTCAACAAGTAAACGTCATCGAAAAAGCATTGCCAGTAACAAAAAAATGCTATGAAACTGCAATAAAAGAGAGGCTAAATTTTTATTTAGCAACGTTCATACAATTGACGAAAAGTAAAATCCTTGAGTAGTGATTAATCATTACTCTCGGATTTTTTTTTCATTTAGCGGTGTTCATACAATCGGCCCTAAATTATTCTGGTATATTCCAGATTGATAAATATTGTTGTATGCTCGCAGTTCGAAACTGGATTGCAAAATTCTTAACAATTTCTCCTCTTCTTAAAATATTTATCAATCTGGAATATACCAGAATAATTTAATGTTTGAATAATATTATATATTTTGTTATTTTTTGGATAATTCCGCTTTATTTACATTTGAAATGTTTTTTTCAGATTTTTCTTTATTGTAAATTGTTTGATCAGATCATCAAAACTGATTGTTCGCAACACATCTGTTTCTATAAGTAGTAACGATAATGCATGTAGTCTACTTTATTGCATGGTCGTTCGATACGAATTTTTAATGTTTTTCAACTCCGAAAATAAACGGTCAGCTGAACAATTTGTGACCATCAATGTCAGAAATATCTGAAAGTAAATATCTCCATTTGGAAAAGCGGACTCAATATTGTCTTCCACAATTATTTTATAAAGCTCAGCATGACTAAATTTTGTTTTCCCATTAGTTGATTGACTAAACTTATGGCGCACGTATCCGTGAAACTGGTGAAGCTCAGTTGCATAGTTGGCATTTGAGTCCTCTGGGTAGGCATCAATAAGCTGTTAACAACATTGAAAATATAAAGGGCTGAAACCTCACGAGGTGATCAGAACTTCGGTCTTTGGTATCTTCAATAATGTCATAAAGTTGGTGTGACAGTTTTGACATTAATGATTACTATTTTAACCAAATTATATTTACTTATACAACAACAGCCAAACAGTTCAAAAGCTTCAATAACATGGGTACAGGCATCCAATTTAAAACGAAAAATCGTATTCTAGAACTTTATACCGAAAATAGTATAACAAATTATACTGATACTTCTAACCGTTTAACTGACCATATTCCAGAAACTTATCCAAAAACTCATTTTAGAATCCCATTTACAACTCGCATGTCAAATTTCATAACAAGCGGGTAAGGAATAACTAAGTTCCATCCTACAAAGCCATATTCCAAAGCCATATTAAATTCAAATTCATCGTTTATTTGGAATTTGGAATTATTTTTAGAAATTAACGTATTTTGTAACGTAGTTTGGAAAGAAAAGAAATTACGAAATTTAGAAGTTTATTGTGGGATTAGAATTTAATAAAATTACGAATTTGGGAACGTCAAAATGGAAAATTGAAATTTAAAGATATAAATCTTTAAAGTTAGTATAAACTTAGAAATTCGTCAAATTGAAGAATCCTGATATTTAGAGAGTTTTTACAACATGCTTGAAATTTAAAATTTGTATTAGGAATTACTTAATTTAGACATTTAATACTAAATACTAATTTAAGATTTTGGAAATTTAGAAAATTAAACAATATGGAAATTGTAAATTTTAGGAATACGGAAATTTAAATAATTTAGACGTACAAGAATATTTTTTTTTTTTTTTTTATTTTTTTTTATTTTTTTTTATTACGACTGAGACTGCGCTCATCTAGCAATTTTTCTTTCAAATACAAATTTTTATATCTCTAGTAAAATTCACGTTTGTTGGGGTGTAACCCACTGGTTAGCCCCATAATCAATTAAACCTATTTACTAATTTTAGTTTGGTAAGTTCACTAGGTCAAGTGGTCTCGTTCTTTGCAGTCTTCTTTCAACGACAGGGTTATCTATCATATGGCGAATATAGGGGTTTCCATGTTCCTGGAGCCTTATTTCGTGTTTTGCGGCATGCATTTTTATTTCCTCTTTGATGTATTCCATCCGTAGGTCCCTGTGAAGGTCTTCATTTCTTGCGTACCACGGAGCATTGACGATGCTACGAAGAACCTTGTTTTGAAACGTCTGTATCATTTTGGCGTTTGTTTGCTTGGTACATCCCCAGAGTTGTATACCGTAGGTCCATATCGGCTTCAAAATTTGCCGATATAGCAGCAGCTTATTGTGAATTGTAAGCTCAGAGCCTCTACCTATGAGCCAATACATTTTTCTGAACTTTATGTTAAGTTCTTCTTTTTTCTTTTTGACATGCTCTCTCCACTTAAGCTTGGCATCGAGGGTCATGCCAAGGTATTTAGCTGTATTTGCATATGGCACGAGTCGCGAGTTAATTTCTATAGGTAGGTGGTAATCCTTTTGATAAGTAAAGTTAATATGCGTGGATTTTGTCTCATTAAGTTTGATTCGCCAACGCTTTGTCCAGTTACAAACCGCATTGGTCATCCTCTGGAGTTTGCTCGTTGCATCAGCGACTTTATTTCCAACTGCCATAATTGCTGTGTCATCTGCAAAGGTGGCTATGGTTCCTTCATTTGTGGTTGGTATGTCCCTTGTATATAGTAAATACAGGATTGGTCCTAAGACACTCCCCTGCGGGACACCGGCAGAGATTTTCTTTAGCTCAGAGTATTCATCCTCATATTTTACTCGAAAGTGTCTATTGGATAAATAAGATCTTAGTATGGCATAGAATTGTCTCGGTAGATCTCTATGCAGCTTGTATTCCAGACCACTGTGCCAGACTTTATCGAATGCTTGCGCGACGTCCAGGAATATGCTTGAGCATACTTTTTTACGTTCTAACGTTCTTTCAATTATGTTGGTGATTCTATGGACCTGTTCAATTGTAGAATGCTTTTCTCTGAATCCAAATTGATGTGGAGGAATTAGTTGTCGGTCCTCAATTATTGGTTTAAGTCTCTTTAGTAATAATTTTTCAAAGAGTTTTGACATAATTGGCAGCAGAGAAATTGGCCTGTATGATTTTTTATCGTTAGGTGGTTTATCAGGTTTTGGTATCATGATTACTTCTGCTACTTTCCATTGATTCGGAACATATTTTAACCGAAAGCTCGCATTGATTATGTGTAGTAGCTTACGAAATCCTTTGTTAGGTAGAGCTTTGATAATTTGGCAAGTAATCAAATCATACCCTGGGGCTTTTTTAACATTCATGTTACTTTTCACTTCTTCTTTTAATTCTTTGAGAGTTACTGGCCGTATTTCAAACTCATCCAGCTTGTGAATAGATATTATATTTTCATTGGCAGTTTGTCTTGGTAGGGGTTGGAAGGTTTCCTGGAGATACTCCGCAAATAGATCAGCCTTCTCTTTGTGGCCTCTTGCCCAGGTTCCATCATCCTTTTTAAGTGGAGGCACTTGCATTTTGGGTCTTTTGAGTCCCTTCGTCGCCTTCCACAGTGAGTAATCAGAATTTTTTTCATCAGTTAGGCTAACTAGATATCTGTTGATTGATTAATTTTTAACTTCTTTAAGAAGGGATTTGAGGCTGTTACATAAATTGTTAAGAATTGTTTTGTTCTCCGGTGTTCGATTAATTTGCCAGGTTTTACGAGCTCGTCGTTTTTCTCTTACCAACTCTCTAACTTCCATTGGGTAGGATATGTTAAGCGTCTTCTTATTTTGTAAAATGGGAGTGCTTGCCAATGCAGCATAGTGAATTATTTCATTGAGTTGCTCCAATTCGTCTTCCAACTGTCGAGAATTTCTTATCGGTACCTGGAGATTGATTTTGTCCTCCATTATTTCACGAAAGAGATCCCAGTTTGTTTTTAAATTTGTTAATCTGGGTGCACTTTCCCTTTGAATTACAGTTTCACTGACTGTCATGATAACCGGTGAGTGATCCGATACTAGAGAATTGCTGTTTTCAATGTGAATATAGTTCTGAGATATACCTCTGCTACATAAAAGTCGATTAGGTCCGGTATCTTAGCTTCGTCACTGGGCCAGTATGTTGGGGAACCACCAGAGTAAAATTCACATTTTGATGTCTGGGCTGCTTGAAACAATTCTTTACCCTTTGACGACGTAAGTCTAGATCCCCAATAGGTGTTTTTTGCATTAAAGTCTCCTCCAATAATAAAATCACGTCCTAATGATTTAAATAGTTTAATGTAGTCCTCCCTTTTCAAGTTATGCCGGGGAGGACAGTATATTGCGGAGACAGTAAGCTGTCTGTGTTTAATGTGAATCCTAACAGTGGTGACTTGCATTGTTTCTTCTTCGATTTCTGTTTCTACATGGTGTTTTATATTTTCTTTTATTAGTAATGCTGAACCACCTCTTGCTCTTTCTGCTGGATGAATGGAATGATATAAGTTATAACCCCGGATTTTAACAAACGAAGATTTAACAAAATGGCTTTCGGATATTAGAAAAATGTCGATTTTTTCTGTATTTAAAAATATTTCTATTTCTGGAATATGTTGCATAAGTCCATTCGCATTCCAGATTGCTATTCTGAAAGTTGTGTTCTTACTTAACATTTTTTATCGGATTGCGTTGTGGGAGTTGCATTTTCTTCAGTTGATCAAATATCATGTTGTTCAGGTTACTTTGGTCATCTAGCCGCTTTGTAATAGCTTCGATGCTGTTCATAATGTTTTCCATAATTCGATTATTTTCAGAGCCCATATATTTGGTTGAACCCGAGCCTTTCACTACCTGAGCATTTTGCGATTGATTTCGTGATTTATCTCTTAATTTTTGTAGGTGTTTAGCAACTTCACAGCCCCGATAATTGGCCGGATGTTGGCCTTTACAATTTATACACTTAGCTGGTACATCTCTCCCTATTGTACATGCCTGGGTAAAATATTTACCTGAGCATTTTACACATCTCGGATCCCGGCTGCAATATTTTTGGGTGTGATTAAATCCCTGACATTTCTTGCATTGTGGTATGCGGGTAGTGGTTCTCCCCATTGGTTCAATTTTTACCTTCATGTGAAGAATTGCTTTTATACCATAAATATTTTGAACATTTTCTGAGTTATCAAATACTAGCATAAAAAGAGGGAGTCCCCTTTTATTGAAAGTTGGGTTTCCTTCTTGGTTTTCTATTCTCTCTTTTTTAATCATATTCACAGCATCTAGTATTTTAAGACCTTTATTTTTTAAGTCTTCCATTATTTCTTCGCTTGAGCAAGTGTGATGCAAACCTCTTGCCATAACTTTTATCGGTCGAGCCTGTTTGTCCTCATAGGTAAACCACTGATACTTTTCAGCATTCAGCTTCATAGATAATGTTCTATAGGTTTCTGAGTCCAGAGTATTAATTTTCCAAACGTCATTGTTTAGCGCTGTTACCTTATATTCTTTGTCAGTAACCGATTTCATCAGTGACTGAATTATTGGGTAACTGGTTACTCCCACGATACTTATTGGTGGGGGGGGGGGTTTTCTTTCGGTTGCACCAGTTTTGGTGCAATGTTCTTGGTAGATTTACTACCTTTCGGTTGATTGGCCTCAGGTTGGACAACTTCCGGTTCGGTACTTGTAGTTCCACTAACATTTAGTTGTTCAACCTCAGGTGACGATTCAGCTTTTCTTTTCTTACCCTTCCTGGAATGTTTTTTTTTCTTCTTTAGGATCCAGTTCGTCTTCCTTTCTAATTCATCCTCATCAGTGAGATAGTTGACTTTCTTTGGTTCAATACTCTCTAATTCGCTTTGTTCTTTAGCATCCCGATTCATTTTTAGAAGTTCATTTTCTCGCTTTAGATACTCAATTTCTTCGCTTAGCTTGGCAAATGATTGCTCCATCTTCTGTAGCCTCTCAAAGAGATCCATATTTTCCTTTTCTAGGTCAACAGTTCTTTCACTGAATCCTACTGCTCGCATTGTAAAATTTCCGCTGGCATCACTTCTTTCATGCAGTGTTTGGCCCTCCTCAAAATCCATAGGGCCAGCCTTCGAAGAGGATCGATCCCCCCCGGATGTATTGTCCAGTCGACTGATTAGAGTACCACTTGGGGTAATAACTTTCTCGGACTTATGCATTGCATAGAGTCTTGCTGGTGATCGTGGCACTATGGAACTTCTTCCAAATGGATTTACAGAACTTATCACCTCTGAAGTATTGCGGTCATTGGATAACGACAACTGGGAGCCCGCTTGCTCACCCCTCAAAGTCGCCGGCACTGGGTATCCGTTTCCCTGCGCCGTAAGTTTTTCTCCATTAGAGTCCGCCATATTGGTTATTATATTCAGGGAACCACCCCTAGCTAGTTTTGGTCCACGAATGGTATTTTATTTCCCATTTACCCTCCGACAAGTCGGTTAGGGTTTCCCCTTATCCGCCACCTGGTGACGCGCCCGATGGGAGACTAGCAGCTCCACACGAGATACAAGAATATAGAGTATTATTTGGAATTATTGATTTTAGCAACATCTAATCTACATACATATATGGTTCTTTGGGATAAAACAAACAAGTTAGAAACCAAGAGCTACTCATTTCACGACAAATGTGATGGACTCTCCCAGTTAGTCGCGGGTTAAGGGAAAACGGGATGCCATGCAAGTTTAATTCCTCCACCGCCTACCGGTACAAACAACTGTTGCTTCCTGATTCGTCATTGAATCTACTATTTTCATAAATATAGGTTTTTAACTTTAAATTCGCTATTACCAACATCAAAATCAATTTATTCCCAAATGAATTCATACTATCCCACATGAAATTCAAAATTCTCCCATTCAAGGTAATACTAACGCAAAATAATTTCAATCTTGTAAAGTTCAAATTAGCAAAAAAAAAATTAAAATTCAATTTTAACAATTTCAAATTCGTTTATTTTTTAAATTTATATTCATGGTTTTACATAGTTCAACGTGAGTAAAATTATATTAATAATTGATCTGGCTGGTCGCGTTGGTTCTCTTATATCCGAATTTGTTGAATAATCAGAGCTTGAATCAAAAATTCTGTTTGTCACACTTGAAACTGGTTGCGGTGGTTGGCTCATTTTAAATACATAGGTTTTGCACTCCAAATTAAACCTTTTACAAAACCCAATCATCCTTTTCCAGGGTTGTTTACAAAATCTCGGTTTTCAAAATCTTAGTGCTACAAAATCTCGGTTTTTATAAATTTTGGAAAAGGGGGATTTTACTTATAAAACGAAAATAACCAAAAATTATAAATTCTGGTAAATGGGAAAATTAATTTTAAAAGGAATATAAATAAAAACCTAGATTAAAACCGAGATTTATAAAAACCGATATTTTGAGGCGCTCCCTCTTTTCCAAAAATTTGATTTGTTTGACGAATTTCTAAGTTTATACTAATTTTAAAGATTTAGATGTTTAAATTTCCATTTTCCATTTTTACGCTCCCAAATTCGCGATAATTTTATTAAATTCTAATATCCCCACAATACAAAACTTCTAAATTTTCCTAAATTTTCTAATTTGTTTCTTTCCACACTACATTACAAAATTCGTTAATTTCTAATATCAATAATTCCAAATTCCAAATAAACGATGAATTTGATTTTAACGATTTTATAAAATTTGTAAAATCATAAATGATAATTTAAAATTTCTCCTAAGTGATATTGATAGCCAATTGTGCGACATAAAGTTAATTATCGCAGCAACACCGTTACATTTCAATGAAATGACGCCGAGTGGTAATATTTCACCGCCACTGTCGCCATCTCTACCAATGTTTTTCCCCGTCCAATCATCGCTACGCAAGAAACCTCTAAACCCTCCGAAACCAATGAAACCGCTGTACTGGACCCGAATTTTAACGCCTATATCCTCTACTGAAGTAGATACAGTTCAGCCAGTAGAGCAAATTCAGGGTCCAGCCAACGATGAAATTTGGCGAGAAATCAACGAGGCTAATCTGGATGAATTTACGGAATTATTTTCTCGTCAGGTAATCGCACTTGTTATTTCACTTTAATAGGTTTAATAACTTCTGTTTTTACTTTCGGTGCGATTACCTGACGAGAAAATACTTCCGTAAATTTATCCAGATTATCGATGCTAGCCTCGTCGATTTCTCGCCAAATTTCATCGTTGGCTGAACCCTCAATTTGCTCTACTGACTGAACTGTATCTACTTCAGTAGATATATCCTCTACTGAAGTAGATACAGTTAAGCCAGTCGAGCAAATTCAGGGTCCAGCCAACGATGAAATTTGGCGAGAAATCGACGAGGCTAGCATCGATAATATGGATTCATTTACGGAATTATTTTCTCGTCAGGTAATCGCACCGAAAATAAAAACAGAAGTTTTAAACCAATTAAAGTGAAAGAACAACAAGTTCACATCATGATAAATAGCGTTTTCTATTTCTGAAAAATCGACGTGCAAACTTCACAAGAAGACTCTTCCATTATAAATCTGGATTCATTACAATATATAATGGATATTAAGGCAACATCCGACGAGTTGGACCAAATTAAAGAGGTAGCTAAGCGGAATGAAGTACTCGATAATCCAGAACAGTTCCTATTAAAAATTTCTAATATTTCTAATATTGAGTTTGAAGAAGGATTCACTTTGGTCACAAGAGTGTTGGAAACACTTCTGCATCTATGCGAATTCTTAATGGATAGCGAGGAATTAAAGCAACTTTTCTCGATAATATTAACATTGGGGAACTACATAAATGGTGGGAACAGAACGCGTGGACAAGCCGACGGTTTTGGTTTGAAAATTTTGGCAAAACTCAAAGATGTCAAATCAAAAGATTCACAAGTGACTTTATTACATTTTATCGTCAAAACATATATACAAAATAGTCGAAGGTGTGGAACTCATTTAACCGATATTAAACTGCCCATTCCTGAACCACTCGATGAGGATAAATCGCTGACAATAGATTTTGAAGAATTTACACAGCAACTAAATCAATTGGAACGTAAGATAAACATAAGCTTTTCTGATTAAACTTTTATTTCTATTTTTATTGAGTTTATTTCAATTTCAGAATGCACGGGAACCATCGAGAAAGTGATTTCAGAATCGTCCAAAGAAAATCTGCAGCCACGAATTGAGAAAAAATTCTCAAAGCTGAACGAATGCAAGAGCACCCAAGTCGGGTAATCAGGAACAGGTTACACCGCAGCAATTTTTCGAGATGTGGTCACAATTATGTGAGCGATTTTCGTGATATTTGGAAAGAGGAAAAGACATATCTGTCGAATCAACTGTACGCAATGCTATAAATATTTAAAAAATTATTATTTTAAATTTAATTAATTAATTTTAGAATGAAAAAAGTGAATCAACGTGTGGTGACGAATGCGTCGAATATTAGAGAGCAGCCGGGTAAAATATCAACAATTTCATTAAAGGAGTGCCTAAACCGATTAAATAACCAACAGTAAAAATTATTTTTCAACGTTTTTTAATTTACAATATTTAAAATATTATTAATTTTATAAAAACAATATTAAATATTTTAAAACTATCTTTACTATTATTTTTGAACCTGAAAGTTTAACAACCCTGTGATTTATCTATTGTAACATTTACATGACAAGAATAAAATGGAATGTTGACTACCTTTTATGGCGGTGCTTATACTAGTTTTATCCTTTCGGGTCGAATGTGCTTGACGTTAAAATCAACCTTATTGAAACCATCCAGGTACTTCTTTATTCAAGAGATGATCCAGTAATCAATGTTACTGATCTACAATTTTTTTCTTTTTACTAAAATTAATTTGCGGCAGCCCATGGTGTTGTAGCGCCAACTGCAACGTTTCCCAGCGTTGACATCACGGTTCAAAACAATGTGACAGTGCAAATCGATCGGATGATTGAGACATCAATAGCGGCTGGTAACAACAGGAGCATAGTTTTGTTGTACGGAATTCATCTTGCATCACGACAGTACAGTTGTTTCTCGTAGCAGTTCTAGCAAGAGGCGGAGGATTCCCCCAAACTGGCATTTATGATCCTGCCTCTAAGCAACATTTGTGGCACTATTCTGGTTTTCTGGTGTATTTGGAGCTCTTACCGTGTGCGGACTTCACTGGATATACGAGCATATATCATACTTCAATTATGATATACATTTTCCAAGAGAATTGTAATACTATGTGTACTTCTAATAATTCTTTTCATTTTATTTTTCTACGTTTCTTTAAACAAATTTCTTGTCGATTCGGACTGGGTATTTTTAGAACGAGGAGCAGATTTGAGCGATAGTGTTTCCATGTTCAACGAGCTTCTCAAGTTTGGTATTGAAAGATATATCAAAGAGAAACAAACCTCGATAGGGAGCCATGGTATAATAAACAACTAATTCGTATTTAAAAACGCCATAATATGTTAGATACTTTACATAAGTTACACTGTGTTAAGTTTTATCCTAGTTTCAACACTGCTCGTATGGAATTTAAAACTTTAAACTGGTTCCTTTATAATAACTACATTTTGCAAATCGAAGATGAATTACTTCCTAACCTAAGAAATTCTGGAACTTCATAAATGGTGAAAAGAAGGTTGCTGGGTTTCCTACCCCAATGACTTTTCAGAACTCTTTCGCCAGTCAGCCCTCTGATATTTTTCGACACGCAAGCTACACTAAAAAGATAAATATTTTCCATCTCTCCCCAAGTATAACAAAGCTGAAAACATGAATTTTTTTTCAGCATATTGGTACAAAAAATCGGAAAATGATGAAATTGGGTTGGGTTTCCAAATTCCAACTTTTAACACAGCAAAGATGCTGGCGTTGGTGTGTACTTTTTTATTTTGTGTTTACAAATTTTTACAACTTTAGTTTTGTGTGAGACGCCATTATGAATGGTTGTCTTTTATTTTTACGTTAACTTAAATTTTATTTTTTGTGTTGTGCGATTATTTTTGGGTTTGTAAAATTTTTATTTTTGTGTGTACGAATTATTAATAATAATAAAATCAATTTTTATTTATAGATGGGCGCGAATGGATTATTGGATTATTTTCTTCGTTTCGTTTTGTTTTACTATTAATAAAATTTAAAAAATTGTAAATGAAAAAAAAAATGTTAATAAAATTTTAAAATAAAAAAAAAAAAAAAATTTTATTTAAGTAGCTATGTTTGTTTGTATGTATGAGTAAAAGTGAAATTTCCCCGCCAAAATTTATATTATAAGCCCCGCCCATTTTTTTTGTGTGACAACCTTACTTTTTTTGTCATCATTTTCCGATTTTTGTGGCCAACTTTCATAGTAAATCTTAGAATAAGTTGGACATTATTTCGGGAAAAAGTCGGTGATGAAATCAGCAAAGTGTCAGAAAAATCCAAAAATTGTCGGATATAAAAATACTTGGGTCTTGTATTATATTCTAAAAAAGGTACCAAAAATAATACAACAACGAAAATATTTAAGTTGTTTTCCAAACGTTACAGTATTTAAATTTACCCTGTACACTGTTAAAAATTAGGTAAAAGAACAATTTACCCGACTATTGACGATTGGAAAAGTATAAAATGCGGTACCTATCGGAAATAAAATAAAGTTTTTCACCCAGTACCTTGTCCATAAGAAATACATATAAAATGTATCTATCGGAAATAAAATAAACTATCGTACCCAGTGGGTACGGCAGTTTGTTTTATTTCCGATAGATACGTTTTCTATGTATTTCTTATGGACAAGGTACTGGGTGAGAAACTTTAGTTTATTTCCGATAGGTATCGCATTTTATACTATTCCAATCGTCAATTGACGATTGGAGCATCACGGATTCCACCTAGTGGAAATTTTTTAAACTGCACTAGCTGATAATTTGACGCTCGAAATTGTTGTAAGCAATTTCAATTTTGTACTGTAAACACAATTTTTACTTACCAGATTGCTAATAATTGTAAATAATTCCAATTTTGGGTTATAAAAGCAATTTTTAAATACCGGATTGCTAAATTTTCTTTCGTCGCATTTGTGACAAGTGTCGTTTTGTTAGTAGCATCATTTTAACTTTTTTCCTCGAGAGGCGATTTCTCAACTTTTACAATCGTCAACGAACATTAGACACGTTGCCTAAGACGACCTCCATACAAGTTACGTTGAAAGTAAACAAAAATTATTCTTTGGGTTTATTTCGGGCAAAATTTCATTCCTATTCGAAAAAAAAACTTGTACCAAAAAAAAAAGACGGCAAATATTTTTGTAAAAATACCACTGAATACATTTGTCCCAAATACATACATACTACATAGTGCTGCATTTTGACTGTCTTGGGTTTATTGCTATGACGATTGGAGCATCACGGATTCTACAATACCTAGTGGAAAATTTTTAAACTGATCCAGCTGATAATTTGACGTTCGAAATTGTTGTAAACAATTCCAATTTTAAACTGTAAACAAAATGTTTCTAACCAGATTGCTAATAATTGTAAATAATCCCAATTTTGAATTAAAAAACAATTTTTAATTACCATATTGCGACATTTTCTTTCGTCGCATTTTGTGACAAGTGTCATTTAGTCAGTAGCATCATTTTAACTTTTTCCTCGCGCTTTCTATACTTTTACAATCGTCAATACCAAGTTATGAGGTTATCTTGCATGTGCTACTTACGACACGTTTGCTAGGCGGTAATAATCTCGAATATACGGTTTGGAGCAGTCTGGAGTTATTCACGGTAGATAGAGCACTATGAAATACACCTAGCGGAAAAATTGTACACTGATATTGCTAACAATTTGACGTTTAGGGCTCTTTCCGAAAGTTACTTATTTATTTAGACATACTTATTTAAATAATTATGTTGGCGAAGTAATTTAAAATAAGTATGAATCTACAAAAAAAAGACATTTTGTTTTCATTTTAGATTAGTTTTTGTAAGAGAGGGACAGAAACATACTTATTTTAAGTTACCTCGCCAACTTACTTATTTAAATAAATATCTCTAAATAAATACAGTTAAATTCATTTATAACGCCCTCGGTTATAACGACATTTCGTTTATAGCGACACAAACTCAAAGTAAAGATTGATTCTTATACGATAGACAGACACAAAGTTATTCGCGATTGTCAAAAAACGTGTTGCGAAAACGAAATAATCCAGTTTTTTGTGAAGATTGTGTAATGACAGTCGTCTTTCATTACACGATTTTCACCTAAACCGGATTATTTTATTTCCACAACCCGATTTTTGACAAAAATGATAACTGAAAATCGCGATTAACTCTGTGTATGTTTACGGTAATACATTTTCCTACTTGATAATGTTCGCTTAAAGCGACCTCGGTTATTACGACAATTCTGACATAACGGCCAATTTTACAGAAAAAATTGTATAGATTTTCGCTTATACGGTTTATTTATGTTTGTCACCGAAACTGTGGCGCTAGTAATGCAACGAGGTACTGCAAAACGACAAACAAAAAAAAATATATAATAAAGGTCGTTGTTTATGAAATTATATTGATTTAAAATAAGTTTTTAAAAATATAAAATGGATAATCTAGGTAAAAGTAAGTCCTTCGATAAGTTTAAGTCTCATAGAATATAATTAAACGTATTGCGTCAAATTACATCTATTTTAATTAGATCTACACCAAGATAAAAGTTGTGTTTTCAGCCTTAAAACTGAATTAAAAAATTGTGCGCCAAAACTTCAGATGACAAACGACAAATTTATTTTTTAAACAAATGTATTTGATTCAGATTAAATACCTGAACCGAAAAGAAGTTTAACCGAACACTTCGTGCACCGGATCACCATCATCAGTCAGCATGTACAGAGGATTTCGATACCCAGGAAGAATTAACTATAACAGAGGACCCAGCGTTACAATAAATGAAACTGCTGAGCACTGAATTGAAGTCTCTACGGGATATATACAACTCGGTTTCTGATTTTATTAATATTTCCTTAATATCAGAGTGGTTCTCCAATAAATGTGCGTTGGCAAGCTTGAATAGAAGGCTTCGCTTAACTCAGCACAATTTTAGTTACAAAATTAGTTGCAAGAGAGAATCTAATAAACTTTTAATTGCCGGTTCATGTTTTGCTGAAAAACGAAAGCATAAAGTTTACACTATTAAGCTAATATTCATCGAGCAACTGGTTAATAGCGAAAACTGTAAGCTTGTAAGTACAAAGGAGCGACTTTGTTTGGCTTACAGTATTATGAAAGTACCGGTTAGTTCTTAATTAAATCGGATTTGTTTTGCTTGTTCGGAAAAATTTATTTCTAGGAAAATCATTAGAACGGGTTTCACCGACCAGTTCATTGCAATTATGGCATCAACCATCTCTAACAAAAATTACATCGAAAACAAAAGTTATCGACTATATTAAACAGGACGATCAATCGATGTAGGTATACCCCTTTGTATGCTGGGAAAGATAGAATAGCAAGCTTCAAAATTTTGTTGGCTTTTTTACCACTTTTAATAGCTCGTACTCACTTTGTCTCCATCAATTTGTTTTCCGGAAACTTATGAAAGTGTAGCTCACATTTCTTTATTTGTTTGGATTTGCATTGAGGCACGCAACAATAAAACACTATGGTTTTTCTATCTAAAACATTATACCAAAAACATTAAAAGAGTTCTAGTTATTGTGGAAAAGGATAGCTGAGTAAACATAAATATATTCTTCTTTTTTTGTTTTAAAAGAATTAAATAATTTAAAATAAAACTTTAAATACCGCATCTTATTTACTTACTTTGTTTGGTATTTTGGCAGTTTAATACCTCGTCACAAACGTGGCGACATCTACTTGAGTTTGACCCCATAAACCGTATTACGACCGAACGTTTGAAAAAAACATAACACATGTTTTTATTGACGATTGGAGCATCACGGATTCCACCTAGTGGAATATTTTTAATATATATACCCCGAAAACACAAGCAACTTTCACATAATGCCACTAGGTGTCACCAAATATTTGCTGTCAAATATTGTATGACATTTTTATGTGTGCATTTTGTAGCCATAAACAAAAATATTTTCGTGTTATAAAAGATATTATTATTTATACGTGATAATTAAATTGGTTTTGACTATTGACGATTGTAAAAGTAAAGAAAGCGCCTCTCGAGGACAATAGTTAAAATGATGCACCTGATAAAATGACATTTGCCACAAATGCGACGAAAGAAAATTTAGCTATGCGGTAATTAAAAATTGTTTTTAAGTCCAAAATTGGAATTATTTACAATTATTAGCAACCCGGTAAGTAAAAATTATGTTTACGGATCAAAATTGGAATTATTTACAACAATTTCGAATGTCAAATTATCAGGTAGCTCAGTTTAAAAAAGTTCCACTAGGTGGAATCCGTGATACTCCAATCGTCAATAATTTTTCACAGTTTTCCATAAAACGCACCCATTTATCATAAAAAAAAATTATTTTTGGTTTTAGCTGTCAAAATAAATATATATTTGGAAACAAAATATTTGGCTTTGGATTGTGGTGTAATGTTTTTAATATTATTTAGGAAGGGTAATATTTATTATTTGGTCAAATTAAGAAGTTCTACAGATATTTAAAGTTTTATAAAATCATTTTTCCATTTTTCAGTTGGGCATGACATAAAATAAAACAAAGTGAAGCTAGGGTAATAAAAAATATGTATATTTTTGCCCGACTGACCGTTAACGAATACCTAGTATGTACATATAACAAAGTCTTCGTAAACTGTACGGTTAAGTAACGCCTGGTCAGGAGGGTGTTTAAATTATAAAAACAAATTGTTTACGTTCTTACGATTGAAAGGAAACCAACTATATATATTTTTCTATATCTCTCTCTCTCTCTCTCTTTAACTCCACGCACAAAATGGTGTTATTAAATGCGAAAAAAATTGATTTTTGGTCTATGAAATATATTTTAATGTCTTTGATATTAAATTTATTAAATTTTTGGATATTTAACCAAATAAAATACAGCATTGGACGATTAGGCAGAAACTGAGATGAATTTAGAATTGCTTGGTAATTATCCTTTTTAATTTAAATGGAAAACAATTTTATAATATAGATTTTTTTTATGTTGAATATAAAGAATCGTTCGGCCAAAATTATCCCGAAGAATTTGATGGATCACTGGATTGTATTTCGTTGGCTGTAACTTGTGCCTTTAACAAACATGGAACACTATTGGCGGTCGGATGTAACGATGGAAGAATTGTACTTTGGGATTTTTTAACGCGTGGCATTGCCAAAATAATTTCTGCTCATGTTCATCCCGTATGTAGTTTGTGTTGGAGTCGAAACGGCTATAAGTTGTTATCGGCGTCTACTGACAACAATGCATGCGTCTGGGATATCTTGACTGGTGAATGCGAACATAAATTTCGTTTCCCATCGCCAATATTAAAAGTCCAATTCAATCCGCGAGATGACACAAAATTTCTTGTATGTCCGATGCGTTACCAAGCTGTCCTTGTTGAAATAGGGGTGACACATCGGCTTATACCATTGGACAGTGATGGTGACCTAAATATTGTAGCGTCTTTCGATCGCCGGGGTAAGCATATATACACGGGAAATGCAAAAGGAAAAATATTGGTATTGGATGCGGTCTCATCGGAACTAGTAGCTAGTTTTCGTATAGTCGTTGGAACAGCGAGTGCTACAGCCGTAAAGAGTATCGAATTTGCAAGACGTGGTGAAGCATTTCTTGTTAATACGTCTGATCGGGTAATCCGAGTGTATGATTCAAAAGAAGTAATAGCATGTGGTAAAGAGGGTGAACCAGAACCAATCCAGAAACTTCAAGACTTGGTTAATAAAACTACATGGAAAAAATGTTGTTTTAGTGGCGATGGGGAATATATTTGTGCCGGCAGTGCTCGCCAGCATGCCCTTTACGTGTGGGAGAAATCAATTGGAAACTTGGTTAAAATTCTGCACGGAACTAAAGGTGAATTATTACTTGACGTGGTATGGCATCCAGTACGCCCAATTATCGCAAGTATAAGTTCAGGTCTTGTTTCAATTTGGGCCCAAAATCAGGTTGAAAATTGGTCAGCATTTGCACCAGATTTTAAAGAACTTGATGAAAATGTTGACTATGAAGAACGTGAATCAGAATTCGATATAACCGATGAGGATAAATCGGTAGATTTGGCCGCGGAAGCGAAACACGATGAGGAGGTTGAAGTTAATGTTACAACAGTCGAACCGATTGCTGCATTTTGTAGTTCAGATGAAGAGGGCGAAGATGATGATGCACTTCAATTTTTGCCAATGGCACCTGAAGTTGAAGATCCTGAAGATGGTTGGGCATCTCAAGAGGTGGCGCACGAAACTGGCAAAGAAAACGAAAGTGATGCGAGTTCGACTCCGAGTAAGAAACGGAAAGTTGAAATTCACGATATTAATTTGAAGAGTGCGCCAATTGATGAACAACATCCACTACTGCAGAATAAGACGAGCAAAGAAAAACAATCAGTCAGTGGAAGTAAAAAGGGAGCCGGTCGACCAAGAAAATAGACTGCGGTCATGAATTCAGCCGTTGCTTCAGTTAACAATTAAGTTGTTCAGCCAAAGAATTGCATTCTAGCGGATATGCAACAAATAAACTTAGGCCACTGTTTTACGCAGTCACATTAAGCATTAAACAGACCCCCTCCCCCCACCCCCTGGGCCTTTCCGAAAGTTATACATATTTCATATTTATTGAATTATTTGCCACCATCCTAAATAAGTATGTAAAATCATCCGAATCATGGTTTATTTTATATTTTAATAGCAACGACAAAATCACAACAAATATATTTGGTTTAACAAAAAATTAATTGTTGTAACTATTATTAAAATATAATTCTTCTTCCGCTGGCGCTACATCCCATGAAGGGATTTGGCCGCCTCAACAATGCTCTTCCAAATAATGCAATCTGCCGCAAGAGAACGCCAGACACGGTAAGTGGTTTCCCACGAGGTCCTACTTTCGTTGGTGTCGACTCCAAGCCCTGTTTATCGAGATCATTTATGATCTCGTTACAGCGATTTTCTGGATGTTTTGTGCTGTCAGTGTCCAAGACTGTAATTTTATTTTGCGCGATGTATGAGGAGACACAAAAGTCCACAGAAACGGAGTTTTGCTCAGTGATCCTAGGTATTTGAACTCATTCCCTTTTTCATATTGAGTTATCTCCTGAAATGAAGTCTCTCCAATGATAAATTGAAAAGAATTTGAGTTATTGGTTCCATAACGTATTCCTCTTAATGCTGTCATACGCCTGTGGAAAGTTTATGAATAGGCTGTGTACAGGGATGTCCTTTCCATAGCGGTCGTTGATCTATTTGGCCAAAACCTTGTTACCTATGTTGTGTTCAGTAAAGCTATACCGCGATAGTTGTTGCAGTTCAATCGATCTCCCTTTTTATGAAGTGGGCAAATAAGAGCCGTCTTCCACTCTACTGAAATTTAATGGAAACTTAGTGGCAATGGGGAATATATTTGTATCAATCATGAATTGGAGGTATGGCATCCAGTTCAACCGATTATCGCAAGTAAAAGTTCAGGCCTTGCTTCAATTTGGGCCCAATATCAGATTGAAAATTGGTTATCATTTGCACCAGATATTGAAGAACTTCATGAAAATGTTGACTAAGAAGAACGTGAATCAGAATTTGATATAAACGATGAGGATAAATCAGTAGATGGGCTGTGGAAGCAAAACACCATGAGAAGGTTGAAGTTAATGTTATAACGGTCGAACCGATTGCTGTATTTTATAGTTCGAAAGAGGGCGTAGATGATGATGCACTTTAACTTTTTCCAATTTCACCTGAAAGTTGAAGATTATATTAACACTATACAGTAGGACATTGAAATCTGGACAGTACGTAGAGATGGAATTAAACATAAAGATGCAATAACATCTAACGCACAGTATAAAAAATATTTATTTTTATGTAATTATATGTTTCAGGTACATAAAGTCGTTGAAGTTAGCCCGAAATCTCAATCCGAAAAATGTGGTTCGTTTCTTGGCTAAAGTGCAGTTAATTATCCAGGAAATTAGGTATGTATTTTATAAAAGTAGTATCATCCCGAAAAGGTGTAAATACTGGATAAAATATTGGACCATCCCAAAAAAAAAATTCAAATTTTGATAATTTATGACTCGAGAAATATCAAATGTAAATCAACTAAATTTGCATAACATTTTATTTCACTCGTTCTGCTGTATTGACCAAACTAAAAATCTCTCGGATTGAGGCTATATGGTTTATAGGGTTTTATTTATTGTCAGGAGTAAGGAACCCCAGCAGACGATTTGCCACTAAAGCTTACTGTCAGCTTTACATAAGAGGTTTGACAAAAATGACTTTGTGAGCTACCGGCATTTAATTATAAGGTCTGACAAAAACAATGAAATAAGGGCGGTTGGAATGCCAGACAATTCACGTGACAAAGATTTATTTAAAATCTAAACCTAATATTGATATGACTGGCATTACTGACTTAGACCTTATTCTCATAAAATATCAGCTTTGCATTAAATGCATTGCACCGTCATATAAACGGCAGGCGTTACGTTAGTAAGGCCTTAATTAGTGCAAGGCGCCCGTATGCCGATAGACTTCAGGTTTTTTAACACGCAGTCTACACTAAAAGTTAGTAACTTTAATGACCAATGTACCAATTTTGATTTTTTGCTCTTGCTTTATTTTGATTTTGTTTTTATTTTTAGCGCATTTTTGGCGTTTCGTGAAAATATTTTCATGTAAATTTGTTTCTTGGCATTATATTCTGTGTATATTTTTTTGGAGCAAAAGCAAAAAGTAACAAAATTGGTACATTGGTCATTAAAGTTACTAAAAAGATAAAAAAACTAACTTTTAGTGTAGACTGCTTGTTAAAAAACCTGAAGTCTATCGGCATACGAGCGCCTTCAACGTCAACCGTTCGTAATGCATTTCCTGTGCCTTATTGTCAGCTATTTTATATAACTTACGTTCAGGCGTGACCTCCATATAAGTCAGCGGGACAAAAGGTCAATTACCATTTGCAATAAATGCCAAAGTCAGGCATTACCAGGCATTTTTGTCAGGCATGCCAATCTCAAAACCCTATAGGCTCAATCCTAGATATTTTTAGTTCGTCAATAGCTCAATATAGTAGAACGAATGAAATAAATTGTTAAAACCTTAGCGTATTCCCAGCCCATTTCCGTTTTTCGACAAGTCGCTACGGATCGATTTCGATTATTTCTTGTCAGAAATAAGGTGTCAGTATGCCAATCTCAAAATCCTATACCCTACCTCTCCACCTGACATAAACTGTACCACTACCATTAGCATTTCTATTGACGATTGTAAAAGTAGAAAAAGCGCCTCTCGAGGAAAAAAGTTAAAATGATGCACCTGATAAAATGACATTTGTCACAAATGCGACGAAAAAAATTTAGCAATACGGTAATTAAAAATTGTTTTTATAGTACAAAATTGGAATAATTTACAATTATTAGCAATCCGGTAAGTAAAAATTGTGTTAAAACACACATTGTGTACAAACAACGTCAAATTAACAGGTAGCTCAGTTTAAAATTTTTCCACTAGGTGGAATCTGTGATGCTCCAATCGTCAATAAACAAAAATATTAAACTGAGCATTAATTGTTTCTATACAATTGGATTAATTTCATAATTTCCTCTTTTTCATTAATTTTGAAAATATCTTAATTTTGTAGCATTAAGATTCAACACAGACGGGATTACACTTGCCGTTATTATTATAACATCGAGTTTCGCCAAATTATTATAATCTGCTGGTATAATTTATTGATATTTTATAACATTTGGTTTCTCTACTAGCAAAAGTGTAAATATTAATGGTATAACTCAATGGTAGATTGCAGGTGGAGAGGCCGGGATAGCGTCAATCCGAGATTTTTTTTTTCGCTCAATAACTCAATACAGTATAACGAGTGAAATAATATATTAAAATCTTAGCGTATTCCTAGCCCGTTTTTGTTATAAGTATAAGAGCAGTAGTCTTATGTGTTGGGTTAGTTCTTTGGTCTTATTTTAGGCTCTTATAGCCGAAACGAAATACATTTTGATAAATTCGAAATTATCACACAACAAAGATGCTATACCACGCTTTATCCAATGAGCTGGTTGTTTGTTTTTAGCGGGATCATCGTAACAAAATTTGTCGAAAGTGTACCTCTCGTTTAGCTTGTCTTATAAATGGGGCGCTTGTATTTTCTCATATCCTTCTCGTTAATTTATTCTTTCATAATCGGCTTCAGTAGTATCGAGCAAGATTCGAAAAGTTGGTTGATACAGGAGTTTGGTTTGACGGTTCCAACGAGCTGCCACTTTTCTTAGATTTGGCGAACCTTTACCCAATATCAGAATTAATCACGACAATATAATCTTCTACTCTCTTACTTGCCGCCAAATCACAGACTCATAATTAATGTTAGATTATTTAGAAATGAGACGCGTTGAACAGTAATCAAAGACGGATTCGCCATTTTTTAATCTTCGAACTTTAACACGTAGATCCGGTAATACATCTCTAGCACACTGATGAAAATTCTTAAGAATTTAAAATACTCCATTCATAAAGCGTCCACAATATTCAAAATTTATTTTCTAAAAATTTGTGCTGTTTGTTCAGATCAAGATATTATGTGAGCAACGTGAGAATTTGGTGATATAATTCTTTATTTAGTGCTTCAGTCTGGACGGGGCATCGCTGTGGACCATTCAAGAATACAAAATAATAAAACATAGATAATACATCAGTATTAACGTTAATTATCTTTTGTCACCGAATCCCACCTCCTTGTCACATAGCATTTCATTTTGGTTATCTCCCAACGCCTTCCTCCTAAACCTAATGGCTAAATATTACTCTACATACATTTCTATTTACACGATTCACACTTAGATTATCTGTCTCATAAATGGCACCAATATTAATAAAACTGTTTGTAAAACTCCTGGCTTTTTCTTAACTGCCATACATTGTTTTTAAAAAGTTTTCTTTTATATCTCGTCTCCGTCGATTTAATTATCTCTTAGAAATATTAAGAATATGTTTTCTTTCCATTTTCAAAACTAGTTAATTACAAACAGAAATATTAAAAATTTTAAGTGACACACAAAACTCGGAATGCCTTCGATTGAACTTATAATTTTCAGATGCATTAAAATAAGGGCAAATATAAAGTCTGCCGTTTATATGACGGTGCAATGCATTTTATGCAAAGCTGATATGAGAATAAGGTCTAGGTCATTAATGACAGTCATATCAATATTAGGTTTATACCCGTGACAGACTAGGGATTAGCTAAGCGCGATTAGTGAAACAAGATTGGCTAATCCACCACAAATCCATTTGGCTTGACAGACTAGGGGTTAGTTTCCTAAGCAAAGATGTAAAATACTATGATTTTCGTTCATTAGATTTTCGTTTTATAAACATAACCTCAAAATACATTCAGCACAAATTGTTTAAGATGCCATTGATTTTATAACTTATTTCGTTAACTCACGCTGCATGCACCTTCAGCAATGTTGAAAGAATTATTTCGCATTATAGCGCCACTTGTACCATCACTAAACCCAATACACGAGATAAACTTTAAAAATTTTAAAGATTAGTGCACTAATCTTGATTAGTCACTAATCCTCAAATAAAACGAGATTAGCTAATCTTCAACTTGACACACTTCAGCTAATCTCGAAAAAATCACTAATCGCGCTTAGTTAATCCTAGACACAAAAATTATCGCGATAATCTCAGATCGCGATCTCATCTTCATTTTAAAACGGACATCGAAATAAAATTTTTCTATTTCACTTATACTTTCTGTCTCTCTTTTGTATTTCATGTTTATCGAGTTTATACAACTAGATTACGATAATCAAATTATGAAGCGAGGTAATCCTGAAAGAATTAAAATCATGTTATGACAGACTGCAAAAAATAACAACATAATCTCGAATTCACGATTAGCTAGTTTGTGTCTGTTGGGGGTATTATACCGTAGACAGACACAGAGTTAATCGCGATTTGCAGTTGTCATTTTTGTCAAAAATTGCGTTGTGGAAACAAAATAATCCGGTTTAGGTGAAAATCGTGTAATGACAGACGACTGTCATTACACAATCTTCACAAAAAACTGGATTATTTCGTTTTCAGAACGCGATGTTTGACAATCGGGATAAATGAAAATCGCGATTAACTTTGTGTCTGTCTACCGTATTAGTCTGTCAATGGAATTAGATTATAAATAGCTCTTTGTCACGTGAATTGTCTGGCATTACGCCCTTATTTTATTGTTTTTGTCAGACCTTACAATTAAAATGCCGGTAGCTGACAAAGACATTTTTGTCAAACCTCCTATGTAAAGCTGACAATAAGCTTTAGTGACAAATCGTCTGCTGGGTATGTATATGGTGTTTTTTTTTACATCCCTAGAATACCCGTAATTTCTTCAGGCCTTAAAATAAGTTTTCAGTAAGGCCTTCAAATAAACTCGCAGTCATAGCTTAAAGTAGCCTTTCAGTCAGGCATTAATATAGCCTGTCTGTAGTTCCTTCGTCAGGCATTATATTTGAATTATTAAGGCCTGACCTCCATATAAGTCACCGGGAGATAGCCAATAGGATATCATTTATACCATTGACAGACACAAAAATTATTGCGATAATCTCAGATCGCGATTTCATCTTCATTTTAAAAATGACATCAAAATAAAATATTTCTATTTCACTTATATTTTCTGTCTCTTTTTTGTATTTCATGTTTATCGAGTTTGTACAACTAGATTACGACTATCAAATTATGAAAATTACCATTTGCAATAAATGCCAAAGTCAGGCATCAGCAGGCATTTTTATCAGGCATTTAAAATACCTTTGTAAGTTCTGAATTGTCTGCTGGCGTTGATTTTATAGATAACTTCATTGCAATATATCGATGGCTTATTGCGAATAGGGCGTAACATCAAATTTTCAAAATTTGTTTTCTTCGATTTAAACGACAGATAGAGTTGGTTTACATTGTATAATTTAAGACAAACATTAGTTTTTTTTTAAAAAAGAGGCAATTTTTTATTATAAACGTCGTCATTGATCATGATTTAAATCGTATTTTACGTTAAATATAAAGTTTTGTAACTCTAGTTTAAAATTTTCAGAATGCGACTTACGCCCTATTCGCAATAAGCCATCGATATTTTGATTTTTTTTTAATCACTTAAAATTTTTCATCAAATTGGATTTATTTCTATAAAACTAAACCTTATTAATCAAATGAAACCAATTTTCATAATTCAAATATGAATTAAAGAATTTTTACTTAAAATATCGTTTTTGTTTGACCAAAAAACAAAAAAAAACTAAACTCGGCATGTAGAAAAGGAGCGAGTTTCGTTTTTGTTGCATTGAGTTTAGTTTTTTTGATTAATCGAAAACGCCATACAAAGCTTATTCATGATTGTGAATGCCTGTTAGTGTATTCCAAATTTTCTTTCTTTAAAAAAAATCACACTACCATGAAAGGAAATAATGGCTGTGGTGGCGGTCGTGGTGGTATATTAAAAACGTGAACATAATTTATGTATTAAAAAAAAATAGTTTAAAAATATACAACAAACTTTTTAATCTAAATAACAATTAGATAAACAGCTAGAAATGATCTGTTTAATAATCGTTGCAAATAAGTAAAATCTTTATCAAAAAAAATTAGTTTCATGTGAACGAACAAAATTATACATGTGTATTGTATACAACGAGAAAAAAGTATTCATGTTTTATACGTTTCTATGAAGATAAAAAATATGGAGGTGATATTTAAATAAAGTAAAAATAGTTTTTGATGAATTATTTCTTTAATTATGATTAGTGTTTTATTCAATGCAATTTAATGGTTTTAGGGAGTATTTCTTGTGAATTATATATATAATATATATGCATAAACATGAATATTATATATAAATTACGTATATATACATATATAAAAATTATATATATATATATATATATCCATAAGAAACATTTATATATGTATTAATTTATATATATGTAAATAATACTTGGAAATATGTACATATATATAAATAAGCCGTGGAGGGTGTAATTGTGTGCGAACACAAATGAAAAATGTTGGAAACTTTAGTGCATGAAACCAAATCATTATATTTATTGTGTGCAAAAAAAGAAAATGAATATGCTTCATTTGTTTTAAATGAGCAATAATTATATTTGGTGCTTACTGTTGTACATCTGTGGTTTATTTTGTGGGTGTATGTAGCTCAATATTTGACAGATAATTGTACAATAATTTACGAAACGTCCCCAAAAAATAATATTCTAAGAAGCATCACACAAAATTTCTCTTCTAACATCTGACTGAACATGATAAAACCTGGTGTTAAACGCACATTAATTAACAAATATACACATCAACAGGTGGAAATTTTATTGTAGATTTCCTAACAGTTCTTAATATTCCAATTAAATTGGATCAATCAACCTTCTTCGGATTATAAAAATCTATCTTTTACCGTTTTTTATACTTAATTAAAATATTTTTCTACAATAATTAAAATTATTTATAACTATCTATGTATTTTTATTCTTTTTTCATTCTAGCCTAATAAATATCCAGAGATATTGAACCGATTAATTATTGATAATGAATAATAAAATATAATGTCTAATGTGATTTTATTTAAACATAATTATAGTAATTTTAGTGTAATAAATCTAATTATTATCATATTAATAATTTTGATAATATCTATAAACAAAAATATTTTACGAATACTAAACACAAGAAATTATTTAATAAATGATTTTCTAATATTTATAATGATGAAAACATCCTCAAAATTAATCCTATTTAATTTAAATCTAAATAATAATAATACGAATAGTAGTTCAACTAGTAATAATAGTTCAAATAATAATATGATTAGTAATCAATCGCAATCGCAACAGAACCAGCAGCAAATTGGTAATAATTCCCAAAATAATTCAAATGTTGGTGGTAAGTGTTCTGAAATATATATAAATTGTACAGTATTTTTTTTTTTACTGATTTATAGTGTACTACATACTCTGATCAGTATAAATTAGTACGTAATAGTCTCAGGCAAAGTTCAAGCTGGGTTATCTTTCAATATGTACAAAGGCCTAAACAATAACTCGTAGCAGATAATCAAAGATACAGTTACTTTTTCTGTTTAAAATACATAATAGAATAAATTTACTTACTGACACCTGACAGCCATAATGTAGTCTTACTTTGGCAATTTTACAACAACAATGCCGTGTATTTTCATTCCGGAATGAAGAGTTTCATTCCGCTGAGAAGAAGGAATAGCAAAATTCTCTTCTTCTCGTAGTTGTAGTGTTTACCACTAGAGTACATATATTAGATATATTTAGTTTTATGAGTTGGTAGTAAATAACAATTTTCAATTTTTCGATAAATCAGAATTTTAAATTTTGTTAATTATCATTTGGAATTAATTATATTCAATAATTTGTTATCACTATTTAATGTTTGTTAAAATTCTAAATAATAAATTATTTTTTAGAGCTTGGTACCAACTGTTGAAAGTAAAAAAAAAAATTATTCTGAAGAAGAATTGCTCTTACTTTGGGCAAAATTTCATTCCTATCCGGATAGGAATAACTTTTACCAAAGTAAGACGGCACGATAGATATTTGGTTTTCCAGTTGCAACAAAAAACACTTTCAGCAGAAAACTAGAGTAAAAATGAGATTTTTTTGACATAAAATGTTAGCTCGATTTTACTCAGAGTCTGTTTTTTGTTGCAACTGAAAAACCATATAAGAAAAACTATTAATCTCAAGGTCGAGGCAAGCTTATCGTCAAATATTATGCGACCGGCGTCAATGGCTGTAAAGTTTAGCTAAAATAATTAAAAAAAAAAAAAAAAAAATTTGGTTTTATATCTATCTAGGGACACTACCTAGGCTCTCCCAACTCTTTCGCAGTTTACTTTCTTGTACTACCTTTCGCAGCAGCCAATTTGTTTCGTTTTACGTAAAAAGAACCATGAGCTCTTCGTGTCATTGAGTGCGCAACCTTGGTTGATTCCAACCAATTTTTTAATAATACATAGACCATCGGCACATTGCATAGCTTCAATAGTCTATAATAGTATTTATTTATTTCCACTTCAACAAAAAGGGCAACATACACTTTTACAGGTTATAAATTAAAATAAATGAATATCGTATCCAAGAGCAGCCATAAGATGATCCCTTTCCCGGCCTAAGCACCTATGCTTTGTTTCGCAATGCCACACAAAGTCTGACCTCACCTCAATCGTGCACCACTGAGTAATCAAACAAAATTATAGTAACCTGCTCAATCCAGAGCCAGTTGGTACTCACTCCCTGAGCTTCTTCCTAAAAGCATTAATGGTATGGAAAGTTTTAATGTCATTCGGAAGCGCGTTATATAGTGATATACTCCTGTATAACAAACACCCCATATCTTCCATATAAATTCGTGCTTATACTGTGCAGTTGCAGTGTACGCCCATGTCTACTGGATACCCGTAACAACTCGTCTTACAATAATCCTGTCGCGGTTCTTATGTGTAAGTTATACATGTTAAGATTAATTAGCTGGGACCAAACTTCTCAGCCTTTAAAAGACAGACTATGTTGGTATTGTCCCGGATATTTTGAAAACTTCAATTTTTATTCCATTGCATAAAAAGGGTAATCGATTGTTCAAAGAAAATTTTCGTCCTATTACTCTTCAACCAATTATCTTAAAAATAATCGAAAAAGCCATGAAGCCAAAAATAGATAAATATTTAGCTAAACATAATTTTTTGAGTGACTGGAGCTGTTTTCATTGACATTAAACGAGCGTTTGATATGGTTGACCATAACTTGCTTCTCAATAAGCTTGATTCTATCGATTTTAGAGATATTTCACAAAAATTGTTTGCCTTTTATCTAATAAGTCTTACAAGGTTAAAATACAAAGTTCCTTTAGTGTTCCTTTTACATTGAATTGTGGTGTTCCTCAAGGTTTTGTCATGGGCCCGTTACTTTTTTAAATTTATATAGTTATTCGGGATCTGATGATTTGAAATTGTTACGCGTTTGGTTTGATCGGAATTTTATGATTCTAAGTGAGAAAAATAAAATTATGTTTTTAAAGTTATCTGGGGATCCTTTGTTGAATTATATGCCTGAATTTATCTACCACAATTCTGATTGTGATTTTCTGAATTGTAATAATGATTGTTTTATAATGGAAATTGACAAGTCCTTCAGATATCTTGGTCTCCACCTGGATGTTAACCTTAATTGGAAGTTGCATAGTCAAAACCTAAAAACACAATTGGGTTCCGCAATCTGTTTTATTAAGTTATTATCATTGCTTGTGTTGGCTCACGTTTGCCTTCCATTGGAAATCAGAGCACGGATCTCCACTAATTAATTTTTGAAGCTGGTGAAAGGTTGGTTATTTGAAAGGAAGGATGTTAAATTTATTTTTGAGGTGGTCTTGTGACTGAGTCGGTTTCTATTTTTATTTTATTAATTTATTTTTTTTTATATCAATTAATTATTTTTTATATTTTTGTATTTTCTTTTTAATTTATTTTTAAATTATTTATTATTATTATTTTAATTTGACCCCTACCAGTTGTTTTATTTTCATTTTAGAGGTTTCCAATACTGTCCTTTAAACCTATCTGCTTGCCATAGTTTTCAGTTCAAGTCTCTTACAAGAATATATGTACTCTTATACCATCATTCGTATACATAAATAATTTCCCGTTTAATTTATGATCAAAAATATCATCCCAGATAGTAAATTCAGCTGCATATTCACAGCATTCTTTACCTCCACAAATTGTACTCTCAGACAAGTAACTATTAATCTGATTAACTGCCGATAAGTCAAACTCAATGTTATATAATTTTTGTAGTAAACACTCCTTATTTAGCGAGTCAAACGCACGACTAAGGTCAAGAAAGAGTGATGCCTTAATCAGGTTCCTAACCAACGAGGATTGTATTGAGTTCACCACTGAGACAAAGGCCGACGTTGGATTTTGAGTGTTTTATAGAACCAAATTGGTTTTTGTTTATTGTTTCAGTTGGTTGAAGGTAATCTGTAATTTGTGTGGCATTGCGAATCTGGTTATAATAACGGCCAGAGGACCACTAATATACTCCCGCAACAATCAGAAATAGAATCGTTCGCGGACATACCAGACCTTAGATAAATGTAAACTCCTCCCGCTTCCTTAGTGGCCCCATATTCAAATTTCTTGCTGAATGGAAGCTGTCATAAGAGTCAAAATTGTATTTTTTTACATAATCACGTAGCCACGTTTCAACAACTATTAGAACCACTGGACCATACATAGATATTATAATATTTGTTTATTAAAGTAATTTGTTTTGGCACCTTGAACATTCATATAGAGAATCCGTGTCTCTTATTCTGTCTTAAATGACCCACTGACATCTGGTGAACGGTTTTACAACTTAGTGAATTTATTTCAAAATAATCGTTTTTTGCAATTAAAAAATTAAATTCATTTGGATAGGTAATTAATTTATCAATAATATTTGAATTTAAATATAAATGCGGTACATAAATAACCGGTTACCACCATTGGCTCGTACAAATCGTAGCGCCTCTTGCGGCGTTTTTAAGGCGAATAATCATTAATATTCTTGTTTTTTCTGAAACCATAATTATTATAGTTTAGTATATTTCTAGAGTCTAAGTGATTGTTTATTCTCACTAATAATAGTTTACTAAAATTTTTAGAAATGGCTGATAATAAGCATATGGGTCTGTAGTTTAAATGGTCTCTATCATTTAATCCATTCTTCATGATGGCTATTGCCTTTGCTCTTCTCCATTTTTTTTTGGTAACGTTTGATTAACCCATATTGTATTTAAGTGTCTTGTAATACACTGCATGAATTTTACGTTTGAATTAGCACTAGTTTTTAATAATTTATAACTAATATGATCCATACCGGGCGCTGAATTTTTGAGTTTCTGTATAATTCCTTTGACTTCTTCTACTTTGAATAATTCAATTATGTTAATGTTAGTCTTTTTTATAAATGGCAAATTGGAAAATTATTTATTAAACAGGCCTTTATCCTGAATACTGTACATGTTCATTGTATTTTTGTCTATTCCACCCATAGGGGTCTACTTTCCCATATTAATGCTGCTCAATTTTATGTTGGTAGCCATTGATAAAATATTGTTAATATCCGTTGTTAAATTTTTGGTATTTTTATAGTTCTTTAGAACATTTTTCTCCATATTTCCTCCTACATTGGTTCTAGAAGACACGTTCCTATCACTTTTTAATATTTGATTACCCAAATGGGAAGTCGAAACAATTGCATATTTAGCAGTGTTTAAATTCATTTTTCGTTCCCTTCTTTTATCTTTTATTTCTCTCTTTGTGAAAGAAAACAAAATATATTTTTATTGTTTCTTTCCCCGAAAACGAAATCGAAAAACGTAAAATATCTCTCCTCATATAAAACACAAAGGATAGGAGAAAAGAGATATTTTATTTTGTTGAATTTCGTTCCAGAGGAAAGAAACAAAACAAAATATTTTTTCTCTCCTTTAGCAAAAAGAGATTAAAGCAAGGAACGAAATTTGAATTTAAACACTGATATTTAGTATTTAGAAAAAACAACTTTTGAACATAACCTAGCTTTATTTTTTATTTAACTAGGCGTATTAACGCTTGAAATAGTGTTGTTTCTATTCTATCTACAATTTAGACTCACCTGATTTTAAATTGCTGTGTATTATATACTTTACTTTACTTGTATTTAATTTGGAAAATTACTTTTTAATTTCAATAAAAAAATGGCTACACTTTGTTCTAATTTAACTTAGTTAGAAAACATCTTTTCGACACTACAGTCACAATCAGAATCATCATCCTCAATTGACCGCTACTAAAATTTTATTGAATAATATAATGATTTTTTGCCTTTTTTATACCCAAAAAAATCGTCATTTCTGGGTTTTTGATGTTCAATTTGAAAATTGTTCCGCTTACTTATGAATTTAAAATAAAATCATAAATTTTGTTGGTTATTGTATTAATTACCCACCAGATAAACTTGACATGCGTCAGTCAACGAAGAAGTAGCATCCAAATCTCCGATGCACATGAAATAAATATCCTACTGGACTTTATCTGTACTGATTATTTAATCAATAATGAACAATTATTGTCGGACAAGAAGAAAATAGTTTCATTTGAAATTCAAGTCGCCAAACAGGGTGAAACATTGAAGGTTTCTACGGCTGGAACTTTACCCGTGCTATCGTTTGGCGAAAAGCGGAAATACATGAATTAGAAATGAACAGTATATGTCACGGACCAGAGTTAACGCTCAAAGTATTGTCAGTTTTGTATCATTTCGCGTTTTGCAATATCCCGTTTTAAAATATAGCGTTTCGAGCGGATCCCCTTAAAAATTAGTTAAATCGATTACGCACGGCTGTATTAAAGGTTCGTTTTGTTTGTTTTTGTTGTTTGTTATAGGACACCTGATTAAATGGATTGTATTTAATTTCCTTATAATCATTCAATTATTTGTTGTGCTTTATTTGGTCTTTTTACCAACAATCCTTTTAAAACTTTTCACTTTTTTAAAATAAAACGCGCTGTACACTTATGCTGCCTCCTCCATTAGCATTTATTTTTCGAATAATATCTTCTTCGGTTTTTTTCTTGTTTTACATTTTCTTCTTGTCTACAACTCTAAACAAATTTAATACTTTGTAGTTTGTACCGCTTCATACTCGTACTGTATTCATGTTATTCTTTGTCGCTTTACAAAATACTGTTCAACTACATTTTAATAGCTGAACTAATTTTTAAATCACCATTTGTGATCCAAAATCAATGTTGGTTCAAATGTTGTTGTTGCTTCACATATAAATTTTGATATGATCCGGATCACACTATGCGTCAAGAAATGCAGCGTATATAACATAAGTAAAATTCCAAGATGTCTAGGGTTTACTTCAAATTATCCTAGACACGATTTAACTTTACAAAAAAAAAAGTCGGACGCACAGAAATATTTAGCCTCAAAGATATCGTCATGACATTTTTAACACAGCATGCATGATGCAACGTGAACACTGAAAGTACTCTCGCTATGTTTTTTGTCTTTTTTGTTGCTATTTTAATGTGATAAATAAAAATAGACAACATATTTTTATTTAATATAACATTTTACATGACACGTAACATTTTAATGCAACATTTAACATAACATTCTAACGCAGCGTGTAACATGAACCCAAAACTAGGACCCTAAATGTTTTACCAAACATAAAAAATAATACAACATAATTAAAATTGGACAATGTCAAATTAACAAACCGATAAAAATGATTAACTAAAATTTAAATTCACAATTAAAAATTCCAAAACAAGAAATACATTTTTAAAATGTATCTTCGCTAAATACGGCTAATGAACATACAAAATTAATTTTTTGTTATGCATAGCGCTTTATGCGTGTGACACAAAAACTTAACTTTATGACATTTTCGATCCTTTTGTTTCATATTTTGATCTTGTTGTATCGTGAATAAGTTAAAATAAATGGTTGGCACTTTGATTTTATTTGATTAAATCTAGTTTAGATGTGTAAAGTGTGTGAAAATATAAGATAAGTGAAAATTAGTTTACGTTCTCTAAATTACATCGAATAGAGTAAGTACATACTAGAATAAAATTACAAAATATTCAAAGGTTAACATTTTGTTAGTTCATTGTAGAGTATCTTCACTGTAAATCCGATTGTTTTTCCTCGCCTTCTGTAAAAATATAAAAAACGTTACACGATAGTGCTTTGTAGCCGTCGTTATATTCGTTATATCTTAATTTAATATATTGCCCAGTCCTTCAAATCCATTGATGGTTGTCTACCATGTAATGTTTTCATGTTCCTGAAACGAAATGCGTGTTTTTTTTATTTTATTTTTTTTATTTTTTTATTTATTCAAATTTATTAAACAAATTTCAGTAACAATTTATTATTAACTCTATATATGTACTTATATATACTAATCTGATCAATTTAATTCGATTTAATGTACATTTTGTGTTATTATTATACGATTAGCTATACTTAGTACTTCTGGAATTCAGTTGCTCGAACCATTGCTGGTTATAACGCAACTTTACATAAAATATTATAAGTATCACTTCTTTACAATTTCTTATTTAAAATTGAAAATTCATTTACGTAACAATCTTATTACATGTGATATTGATTTTAATTTTGTACACTTAAATTAAACGGAGAAAATAAAAAGAGGTTTCATAGTTCACGCTATCTAAGTTTATTGCAATTCTCGATAACTGCGTACTTAGTCAATAATATTGAATCAATTGTCAGAGGTCTATCTACGGCACTTTTAGGTGTGTATTGGTGTAAGTAACACCTGAAAATAGGTGCGCGTTGTACCTGTCTATATAGAGATAAGATATAATTAAAAGAAAATGAAACATATTTATGTATAATCAATTTTTCTTGAATTGATATAATTTATATACAAAAAAAACTAATTTGTTGCGCATGCGCGCCGAAATATAAACAAAACCGGTTTTGAATGAAATTTGTAAAGCTAATGTGGTTTTCCAGTTGCAACAAAAAATAAACTTAGAGTAAAAAACAAGCGAAACTATGACGGACACACACAGCATTCACAATGCAAAAACTTTTTACTTTTGACTTACAGGTTTGTATGAATTTCCAACATAACGAGCAAAAATTTTTATTCGTCAAGTTGGAAATTCATACAAACCTGTAAATAAAAAGTAAAAAGAAAAACTTTTTACTTTTGCCTTCCAGGTTTGTATGATTTTCCAATTTGACGAATAAAAATGTTTGCTCGTTATGTTGGAAATTCATACAAACCTGTAAATCAAAAGTAAAAAGTTTTTGCATTGTGAATGCTGTGTATGACGGAATCACTTGTGTTTTTTGTGTTATGGTTTTCCAGTTGCAACAAAAAATAAACTTAGAGTAAAAAACAAGCGAAACTATGACGGACACACACAGCATTCACAATGCAAAAACTTTTTACTTTTGACTTACAGGTTTGTATGAATTTCCAACATAACGAGCAAAAATTTTTATTCGTCAAGTTGGAAATTCATACAAACCTGTAAATAAAAAGTAAAAAGAAAAACTTTTTACTTTTGCCTTCCAGGTTTGTATGATTTTCCAATTTGACGAATAAAAATGTTTGCTCGTTATGTTGGAAATTCATACAAACCTGTAAATCAAAAGTAAAAAGTTTTTGCATTGTGATTTTGTGAATGCTGTGTATGACGGAATCACTTGTGTTTTTTGTGTTATGGTTTTCCAGTTGCAAGAAAGAAAAACCGAGTGAAAAACAAATGACAGAAGCTGTCATTTGTCGGTGTCACGCCAAATTTTTTGGAGCGATGCATTAACACGTCAGACTTTCATCCATATGACCTGATTTTTCCAATTTCCGCTTACAGAGCTTTCTCACGGGAAAAACTAGCTATGGAAATTTGTTTTCTGTATACTGATTTGGCCATCTTTATTAACTCTGCGTGTGTACACTATATTTTTCGAGACACGGTGTGTGTGTACGCACTGGGTCTTTTAGGGAAAAGTCGGGTTTTCAAAGTTTTCTTCGTTTTCAAAAAAATTCTGGGTTACTTCTTGAAGTGTCTATTACATGGCCCAGAAGTTGCCAAACTCAAAAGTTTAACAAATATTAAAAACACAAAAAAGGTTATAGGCTTTTGTAGGTTAGATTATGTGCTTTCAAAAGAATATAGTGTCTTTGGCATGGGCTCCAAAAACATGAATTATTTCACCACCTGAATTTGAAGAATATTTTACGGATTCAGGCATGTCATAATAAACGGAACGGTATTTATTTGGCATACTTAAGAGATATGAATTTTTATTATTTTTAAGACGTGTCTTTACATATTTGTATGTATTACCGTAATAAGTAAATTACCACTCGTATTTATATAGACAATTTTGCGTGTAGCATTGCAATTCTCGAAAACTGCGTACTTAGTCAATAATATTGAATCAATTGTCAGAGGTGACTCCCTAGTAATCTCCATATACATTATACCCAAACAAAACATTAGCAGTACATGGGGTCTATCTACGGCACTTTTAGGTGTGTATTGGTGTAAGTAACACCTGAAAATAGGTGCGCGTTGTACCTGTCTATATAGAGATAAGATATAATTAAAAGAAAATGAAACATATCTATGTATAATCAATTTTTCTTGAATTGATATAATTTATATACAAAAAAAACTAATTTGTTGCGCATGCGCGCCGAAATATAAACAAAACCGGTTTTGAATGAAATTTGTAAAGCTAATGTGGTTTTCCAGTTGCAACAAAAAATAAACTTAGAGTAAAAAACAAGCGAAACTATGACGGACACACACAGCATTCACAATGCAAAAACTTTTTACTTTTGACTTACAGGTTTGTATGAATTTCCAACATAACGAGCAAAAATTTTTATTCGTCAAGTTGGAAATTCATACAAACCTGTAAATAAAAAGTAAAAAGAAAAACTTTTTACTTTTGCCTTCCAGGTTTGTATGATTTTCCAATTTGACGAATAAAAATGTTTGCTCGTTATGTTGGAAATTCATACAAACCTGTAAATCAAAAGTAAAAAGTTTTTGCATTGTGAATGCTGTGTATGACGGAATCACTTGTGTTTTTTGTGTTATGGTTTTCCAGTTGCAACAAAAAATAAACGAGTAAAAAACAAGCGAAACTATGACGGACACACACAGCATTCACAATGCAAAAACTTTTTACTTTTGACTTACAGGTTTGTATGAATTTCCAACATAACGAGCAAAAATTTGTATTCGTCAAGTTGGAAATTCATACAAACCGGTAAATAAAAAGTAAAAAGAAAAACTTTTTACTTTTGCCTTCCAGGTTTGTATGATTTTCCAATTTGACGAATAAAAATGTTTGCTCGTTATGTTGGAAATTCATACAAACCTGTAAATCAAAAGTAAAAAGTTTTTGCATTGTGAATGCTGTGTATGACGGAATCACTTGTGTTTTTTGTGTTATGGTTTTCCAGTTGCAACAAAAAATAAACTTAGAGTAAAAAACAAGCGAAACTATGGCGGACACACACAGCATTCACAATGCAAAAACTTTTTACTTTTGACTTACAGGTTTGTATGAATTTCCAACATAACGAGCAAAAATTTTTATTCGTCAAGTTGGAAATTCATACAAACCTGTAAATAAAAAGTAAAAAGAAAAACTTTTTACTTTTGCCTTCCAGGTTTGTATGATTTTCCAATTTGACGAATAAAAATGTTTGCTCGTTATGTTGGAAATTCATACAAACCTGTAAATCAAAAGTAAAAAGTTTTTGCATTGTGAATGCTGTGTATGACGGAATCACTTGTGTTTTTTGTGTTATGGTTTTCCAGTTGCAACAAAAAATAAACTTAGAGTAAAAAACAAGCGAAACTATGGCGGACACACACAGCATTCACAATGCAAAAACTTTTTACTTTTGACTTACAGGTTTGTATGAATTTCCAACATAACGAGCAAAAATTTTTATTCGTCAAGTTGGAAATTCATACAAACCTGTAAATAAAAAGTAAAAAGAAAAACTTTTTACTTTTGCCTTCCAGGTTTGTATGATTTTCCAATTTGACGAATAAAAATGTTTGCTCGTTATGTTGGAAATTCATACAAACCTGTAAATCAAAGGTAAAAAGTTTTTGCATTGCGAATGCTGTGTATGACGGAATCACTTGTGTTTTTTGTGTTATGGTTTTCCAGTTGCAACAAAAAATAAACTTAGAGTAAAAAACAAGCGAAACTATGACGGACACACACAGCATTCACAATGCAAAAACTTTTTACTTTTGACTTACAGGTTTGTATGAATTTCCAACATAACGAGCAAAAATTTTTATTCGTCAAGTTGGAAATTCATACAAACCTGTAAATAAAAAGTAAAAAGAAAAACTTTTTACTTTTGCCTTCCAGGTTTGTATGATTTTCCAATTTGACGAATAAAAATGTTTGCTCGTTATGTTGGAAATTCATACAAACCTGTAAATCAAAAGTAAAAAGTTTTTGCATTGTGAATGCTGTGTATGACGGAATCACTTGTGTTTTTTGTGTTATGGTTTTCCAGTTGCAACAAAAAATAAACTTAGAGTAAAAAACAAGCGAAACTATGACGGACACACACAGCATTCACAATGCAAAAACTTTTTACTTTTGACTTACAGGTTTGTATGAATTTCCAACATAACGAGCAAAAATTTTTATTCGTCAAGTTGGAAATTCATACAAACCTGTAAATAAAAAGTAAAAAGAAAAACTTTTTACTTTTGCCTTCCAGGTTTGTATGATTTTCCAATTTGACGAATAAAAATGTTTGCTCGTTATGTTGGAAATTCATACAAACCTGTAAATCAAAAGTAAAAAGTTTTTGCATTGTGATTTTGTGAATGCTGTGTATGACGGAATCACTTGTGTTTTTTGTGTTATGGTTTTCCAGTTGCAACAAAAAATAAACTTAGAGTAAAAAACAAGCGAAACTATGACGGACACACACAGCATTCACAATGCAAAAACTTTTTACTTTTGACTTACAGGTTTGTATGAATTTCCAACATAACGAGCAAAAATTTGTATTCGTCAAGTTGGAAATTCATACAAACCTGTAAATAAAAAGTAAAAAGAAAAACTTTTTACTTTTGCCTTCCAGGTTTGTATGATTTTCCAATTTGACGAATAAAAATGTTTGCTCGTTATGTTGGAAATTCATACAAACCTGTAAATAAAAAGTAAAATGTTTTTGCATTGTGAATGCTGTGTATGACGGAATCACTTGTGTTTTTTGTGTTATGGTTTTCCAGTTGCAACAAAAAATAAACTTAGAGTAAAAAACAAGCGAAACTATGACGGACACACACAGCATTCACAATGCAAAAACTTTTTACTTTTGACTTACAGGTTTGTATGAATTTCCAACATAACGAGCAAAAATTTTTATTCGTCAAGTTGGAAATTCATACAAACCTGTAAATAAAAAGTAAAAAGAAAAACTTTTTACTTTTGCCTTCCAGGTTTGTATGATTTTCCAATTTGACGAATAAAAATGTTTGCTCGTTATGTTGGAAATTCATACAAACCTGTAAATAAAAAGTAAAATGTTTTTGCATTGTGAATGCTGTGTATGACGGAATCACTTGTGTTTTTTGTGTTATTGTTTTCCAGTTGCAACAAAAAATAAACTTAAGGTCGATCCGCACGATGTGTTTTTAGTTATGTTTTAACAAACTAAAATATGTCAAAAAATACAAGTGTATTTTAAAACATTTGAAAAGTTGAAAATCGCATCCACACGCTCATTAAAAACATTTGTGTTTTGTAATATTAATACGGACGACGATAGATTAATTTATGGCGAGGCGACTTTGATTTGTTTAGATTTATTAATACCTAAAACTAAAACAAAAAAAAAAGGAAAAATTACGGTCGAAACCATGTTTGATGACATTTGTAAAATTTTTTGAGGTTATATCCTATGTAAAAACATACCAAAATGGATAAAAGTCATTTACGAAAATTACATATGTGCGGACACATATGTAATCACAAAAGCAAAAATACAACATGTGGTCATAGAAAATTGTCACAAATGTTGACACATTTGTAAAAGTACATGTAAAAACACGTCGTGCGGATCTACCTTTAGAGTAAAAAACAAGCGAAACTATGACGGACACACACAGCATTCACAATGCAAAAACTTTTTACTTTTGACTTACAGGTTTGTATGAATTTCCAACATAACGAGCAAAAATTTTTATTCGTCAAGTTGGAAATTCATACAAACCTGTAAATAAAAAGTAAAAAGAAAAACTTTTTATTTTTGCCTTCCAGGTTTGTATGATTTTCCAATTTGACGAATAAAAATGTTTGCTCGTTATGTTGGAAATTCATACAAACCTGTAAATCAAAAGTAAAAAGTTTTTGCATTGTGAATGCTGTGTATGACGGAATCACTTGTGTTTTTTGTGTTATGGTTTTCCAGTTGCAAGAAAGAAAAACCGAGTGAAAAACAAGCGAAACTATGACGGACACACAACTTTTTACTTTTGACTTACAGGTTTGTATGAATTTCCAACATAACGAGCAAAAATTTTTATTCGTCAAGTTGGAAATTCATACAAACCTGTAAATAAAAAGTAAAAAGAAAAACTTTTTACTTTTGCCTTCCAGGTTTGTATGATTTTCCAATTTGACGAATAAAAATGTTTGCTCGTTATGTTGGAAATTCATACAAACCTGTAAATCAAAAGTAAAATGTTTTTGCATTGTGATTTTGTGAATGCTGTGTATGACGGAATCACTTGTGTTTTTTGTGTTATGGTTTTCCAGTTGCAAGAAAGAAAAACCGAGTGAAAAACAAATGACAGAAGCTGTCACTTGTCGGTGTCACGCCAAATTTTTTGGATTATCCTAGACACGATTTAACTTTACAAAAAAAAAAGTCGGACGCACAGAAATATTTAGCCTCAAAGATATCGTCATGACATTTTTAACACAGCATGCATGATGCAACGTGAACACTGAAAGTACTCTCGCTATGTTTTTTGTCTTTTTTGTTGCTATTTTAATGTGATAAATAAAAATAGACAACATATTTTTATTTAATATAACATTTTACATGACACGTAACATTTTAATGCAACATTTAACATAACATTCTAACGCAGCGTGTAACATGAACCCAAAACTAGGACCCTAAATGTTTTACCAAACATAAAAAATAATACAACATAATTAAAATTGGACAATGTCAAATTAACAAACCGATAAAAATGATTAACTAAAATTTAAATTCACAATTAAAAATTCCAAAACAAGAAATACATTTTTAAAATGTATCTTCGCTAAATACGGCTAATGAACATACAAAATTAATTTTTTGTTATGCATAGCGCTTTATGCGTGTGACACAAAAACTTAACTTTATGACATTTTCGATCCTTTTGTTTCATATTTTGATCTTGTTGTATCGTGAATAAGTTAAAATAAATGGTTGGCACTTTGATTTTATTTGATTAAATCTAGTTTAGATGTGTAAAGTGTGTGAAAATATAAGATAAGTGAAAATTAGTTTACGTTCTCTAAATTACATCGAATAGAGTAAGTACATACTAGAATAAAATTACAAAATATTCAAAGGTTAACATTTTGTTAGTTCATTGTAGAGTATCTTCACTGTAAATCCGATTGTTTTTCCTCGCCTTCTGTAAAAATATAAAAAACGTTACACGATAGTGCTTTGTAGCCGTCGTTATATTCGTTATATCTTAATTTAATATATTGCCCAGTCCTTCAAATCCATTGATGGTTGTCTACCATGTAATGTTTTCATGTTCCTGAAACGAAATGCGTGTTTTTTTTATTTTATGTTTTTTATTTTTTTATTTATTCAAATTTATTAAACAAATTTCAGTAACAATTTATTATTAACTCTATATATGTACTTATATATACTAATCTGATCAATTTAATTCGATTTAATGTACATTTTGTGTTATTATTATACGATTAGCTATACTTAGTACTTCTGGAATTCAGTTGCTCGAACCATTGCTGGTTATAACGCAACTTTACATAAAATATTATAAGTATCACTTCTTTACAATTTCTTATTTAAAATTGAAAATTCATTTACGTAACAATCTTATTACATGTGATATTGATTTTAATTTTGTACACTTAAATTAAACGGAGAAAATAAAAAGAGGTTTCATAGTTCACGCTATCTAAGTTTATTGCAATTCTCGATAACTGCGTACTTAGTCAATAATATTGAATCAATTGTCAGAGGTCTATCTACGGCACTTTTAGGTGTGTATTGGTGTAAGTAACACCTGAAAATAGGTGCGCGTTGTACCTGTCTATATAGAGATAAGATATAATTAAAAGAAAATGAAACATATTTATGTATAATCAATTTTTCTTGAATTGATATAATTTATATACAAAAAAAACGAATTTGTTGCGCATGCGCGCCGAAATATAAACAAAACCGGTTTTGAATGAAATTTGTAAAGCTAATGTGGTTTTCCAGTTGCAACAAAAAATAAACTTAGAGTAAAAAACAAGCGAAATTATGACGGACACACACAGCATTCACAATGCAAAAACTTTTTACTTTTGACTTACAGGTTTGTATGAATTTCCAACATAACGAGCAAAAAATTTTATTCGTCAAGTTGGAAATTCATACAAACCTGTAAATAAAAAGTAAAACGAAAAACTTTTTACTTTTGCCTTCCAGGTTTGTATGATTTTCCAATTTGACGAATGAAAATGTTTGCTCGTTATGTTGGAAATTCATACAAACCTGTAAATCAAAAGTAAAAAGTTTTTGCATTGTGAATGCTGTGTATGACGGAATCACTTGTGTTTTTTGTGTTATGGTTTTCCAGTTGCAACAAAAAATAAACTTAGAGTAAAAAACAAGCGAAACTATGACGGACACACACAGCATTCACAATGCAAAAACTTTTTACTTTTGACTTACAGGTTTGTATGAATTTCCAACATAACGAGCAAAAAATTTTATTCGTCAAGTTGGAAATTCATACAAACCTGTAAATAAAAAGTAAAACGAAAAACTTTTTACTTTTGCCTTCCAGGTTTGTATGATTTTCCAATTTGACGAATGAAAATGTTTGCTCGTTATGTTGGAAATTCATACAAACCTGTAAATCAAAAGTAAAAAGTTTTTGCATTGTGATTTTGTGAATGCTGTGTATGACGGAATCACTTGTGTTTTTTGTGTTATGGTTTTCCAGTTGCAACAAAAAATAAACTTAGAGTAAAAAACAAGCGAAACTATGACGGACACACACAGCATTCACAATGCAAAAACTTTTTACTTTTGACTTACAGGTTTGTATGAATTTCCAACATAACGAGCAAAAATTTTTATTCGTCAAGTTGGAAATTCATACAAACCTGTAAATAAAAAGTAAAAAGAAAAACTTTTTACTTTTGCCTTCCAGGTTTGTATGATTTTCCAATTTGACGAATAAAAATGTTTGCTCGTTATGTTGGAAATTCATACAAACCTGTAAATCAAAAGTAAAAAGTTTTTGCATTGTGAATGCTGTGTATGACGGAATCACTTGTGTTTTTTGTGTTATGGTTTTCCAGTTGCAACAAAAAATAAACTTAGAGTAAAAAACAAGCGAAACTATGACGGACACACACAGCATTCACAATGCAAAAACTTTTTACTTTTGACTTACAGGTTTGTATGAATTTCCAACATAACGAGCAAAAATTTTTATTCGTCAAGTTGGAAATTCATACAAACCTGTAAATAAAAAGTAAAAAGAAAAACTTTTTACTTTTGCCTTCCAGGTTTGTATGATTTTCCAATTTGACGAATAAAAATGTTTGCTCGTTATGTTGGAAATTCATACAAACCTGTAAATAAAAAGTAAAATGTTTTTGCATTGTGAATGCTGTGTATGACGGAATCACTTGTGTTTTTTGTGTTATGGTTTTCCAGTTGCAACAAAAAATAAACTTAGAGTAAAAAACAAGCGAAACTATGACGGACACACACACAGCATTCACAATGCAAAAACTTTTTACTTTTGACTTACAGGTTTGTATGAATTTCCAACATAACGAGCAAAAATTTTTATTCGTCAAGTTGGAAATTCATACAAACCTGTAAATAAAAAGTAAAAAGAAAAACTTTTTACTTTTGCCTTCCAGGTTTGTATGATTTTCCAATTTGACGAATAAAAATGTTTGCTCGTTATGTTGGAAATTCATACAAACCTGTAAATCAAAAGTAAAAAGTTTTTGCATTGTGAATGCTGTGTATGACGGAATCACTTGTGTTTTTTGTGTTATGGTTTTCCAGTTGCAACAAAAAATAAACTTAGAGTAAAAAACAAGCGAAACTATGACGGACACACACAGCATTCACAATGCAAAAACTTTTTACTTTTGACTTACAGATTTGTATGAATTTCCAACATAACGAGCAAAAATTTTTATTCGTCAAGTTGGAAATTCATACAAACCTGTAAATAAAAAGTAAAAAGAAAAACTTTTTACTTTTGCCTTCCAGGTTTGTATGATTTTCCAATTTGACGAATAAAAATGTTTGCTCGTTATGTTGGAAATTCATACAAACCTGTAAATCAAAAGTAAAAAGTTTTTGCATTGTGAATGCTGTGTATGACGGAATCACTTGTGTTTTTTGTGTTATTGTTTTCCAGTTGCAACAAAAAATAAACTTAGAGTAAAAAACAAGCGAAACTATGACGGACACACACAGCATTCACAATGCAAAAACTTTTTACTTTTGACTTACAGGTTTGTATGAATTTCCAACATAACGAGCAAAAATTTTTATTCGTCAAGTTGGAAATTCATACAAACCTGTAAATAAAAAGTAAAAAGAAAAACTTTTTACTTTTGCCTTCCAGGTTTGTATGATTTTCCAATTTGACGAATAAAAATGTTTGCTCGTTATGTTGGAAATTCATACAAACCTGTAAATCAAAAGTAAAAAGTTTTTTTGTATTAATAAAAGTTTTTTAAATTAATATCTTATTGTGAACAGATAATTTTGAGTTTCGATTGATCATAGGATAGAGGATTTTAATTAGTTTGTCACATTTATCAATTGAACTTTGTATGTGATAAGAAAAGGTTATTTTGGGCTCAAATGTTAGACCTAAATACTTCACAGTGTTGGACCAAGGAATCATGATGTTGTTAATATTTAAATCTTGTTGAGGCAAGTTGTTTGTACTGTGTTTCCGAGTGAAGAATATATTTTGGGTTTTAGAAATATTCAGTTTTATTTTCCAACTGCACAAATATTCATTTATTAGCCTAATTGCTGATTCAAGATTTTCGATTATACATTTTGGATTTAATGATGTAGTTAATAGGGCCATGTCAGCTGCAAACATGAATGGTCTACATGAATGGACAGGGTAGCTCAGAAATGAAAATGTTGAAAAGCGTCGGGCTCAAAACAGCCCCCTGTGTTACACCAGCTGGAATAGAGTATTCAGCAGACTTTGTATTACCATTCATTACTGAAAATGATCTATTAGATAGATATTGATATTATTGACTACTCTATGTAGTTGATGTGTTGTGGACAGTCCTCTTCGAAAGCCGAATTGTTCATTTGGTATGACCTTATTATTATGAGTATGTTGCTCGAGTCTCCTTAGATAATGCGCTCAAATATTTTGCTTATTAAGGACAATAGTGAAATAGGTCGATAATTATCTGGATTTGACTTGTCTTTAGATGGTTTAGGTATAGCTATAACATTAGCTTTCTTCCAAGCATTAGGATAGTATCCAATATTTAAACAGCCGTTAAATATACATATATGTCAGGGCTATAAACATTTTTCTAGGACTTTTTTTTAGTGCTCTTTTAAGATTTGATCGGGCCCTGGAGCTTTATTTGTTTTGAGGGATTTAATTATCGATTTGATTTCCGATGGCTTGGTCTTCTGAGTCATGCTTAGGTTACCAGTTTCTACTGAATTTATTATATCTAGGCTTCTTTCAACTGCAGCCTCAGATGAGGCATTCAGGTAGCCCTCAGTAATAGAATGTGCTTTAAAGAATGACTTTGCTAATGATTCAACCTTTCTTGGCTAGTGATCATCAATTTACCATCCACTTTAAGTGTTTGAATTTGGGGTTTAGTGAATCTTGTTTTTAGTATTTTCGTAGCTTTCCAGAATGGAGAACTGCCAGTTTTATTTAAAGTCATTAAGTAATTAGACCATTGAAGGTTTCTAATTTCATTAATTTTATTTTGAATTTCATAGTTCAACATTTTGACGGTAGTTTTGAGATATGAATAATGAGTGCGTTGGAATTGCCTTCGGATTATATTACGAATTTGGATTAGCCTTATGGTTTCATCATCTAATTCAATATCATCATTTTTTTTATAGTCAGATTGGGAATAGCATGCCTTTGAGCTTCTAGTATAATAGAAGTGACTTGCTCAATAGAATTATTTATTTCAGTTATGGACTTTATTCCACACATTGACTTTTCATTAAGTTTTAAATGATTGCTAATATAACTAGAGAACTTAGACCAGTTAGCTTTCCCAAAATTCGGTATATATGTTTCATAGTTACAAGTATCTACTTGGTCTGTGAGTCTAAAAGTAACTGGGAAATGATCAGATGATAACTCATTTTTGACTGTAACTTCAGTAATGTTTGTTACATTTTTAGCTAGAATGATATCTAATATTGATGGTGTACCTCTACCAGAACTTGGATAGTATGTTGCTGAATCAGGATAATAGATAACAAATTTTCCTTTAGCCAATTGGTCGAATAAAGTATTACCGGCTCGGTTAGCTCTAACGCAGTTCCAAAAGCGGTGTCTTGAGTTTAAATCCCCACAAATTAGTACGTCATTTAAAGTATTTGATAATATGCGTAAATCGTTTTTATAATCTCTAATAACTTCAGCATTTATATTAGATCCTGGGAAATAAGTGCTGAATAAATTAATTTTTTTTTATCTGCACATAGTTGTATTCCAATATTTTCAATTACCGTTGTATTAGTTACTGGTAGCAGATCATGTTTGATACCTTTCCTGACAATATTGGCCACCCCTCCTCCACTTCTGTTAGGTCTATCTAATCTATATATAATGAAATTTGAATCACGAGTTAGATTAATGTTATTATTGAGTAAAGTTTCAGACACTAACGCTATACATATCAATAAAATTTACTTTTAAAAAGTTATACAATTCAACTATTTTATTTTTAAGGCCTCTAGAATTCCAAAGGCATACGTTTATTTTACTTACAGTATTACTATTCAGTTTGAATTAAATAGATATTTACATGCCATCTCTGTGATTTTGTAGAATTGTTCTTCTTTTGTCCTACACGATCTCAGCTTTTGTAATACTTCTGCTACAATTGTTGTAAATTCATGGGGCTGAGTAGGTTAGTGTTTGTAGTATTAGCTGCTACATTAGAATATAGTAAGTTTGAAGTTCTCGGCACCTCATGTCTTTGAAAATTTGCTGTGTTTGATGATAATGATGGAAAATTTCTTTCATTGACGTAAAAAGTTTCTCGTTCATTCGCGAGGGTATTTCTGTTGAATTTAGATTTTTGTCTAGCTTGCTGTATTTTTGACTTTATATTGATATATTCAGCTCGCTTAGCACATATTGATGAGTTGGAAGGATGATTTAATTTGCAATTAACACATTTTATTTTTGTTTCACGTAATTCAACATCAATATTGGCTAAGGGACACTCAGTTGATTTGTGCTTTTCGCTATGGTTTGTTGGTAGCAATTTCTAGTCCCATGCCCCCACATTTGACAGTTACGACATTGAGTCGGTCCATTTCTCCGATTAACGTAATTACTCCAGTATACAACCGTATAGTCGATATATTTTATTTTCATAAATTGGTTAATATTTATTTCTTTGTTTTGGAAATATAATATGTAGCTTACTTGATCAGTGTAGCTGCATTTTTTTAAACCAATTTCTTTAAAGTCGCAAGGAAGTACGCTTTGTTCAGCTAGCAATTTTTTCAGTTCATCAACTGGCATTTTTGTGAGACCTTTTAGAACGAACTTTATCTGTTTATCCTTCGAGTTCTCATATGTGAAGAAATTATGTTTATCCAGTTGAAAACTACTCTTCATTTTATTGTAATGTATAATATTTTTCACTGTGAGTTTAACACCTATTGACATATTTTTAATGTAATATTTCTCAATATAAAGTGTTTGCATAAGTTTATTAATTTCTTGTTTATTCATTTTATTTAAGATTATTGGTGGTATCCTAGTTTTGTTATTAATTAGATGCTTATTTAAATTATGTTCTTCAGTATTTAAACCAGTAAAACGGTTTCCAGTATTAATGTTGTAACTCGTTCCCGGTTGAATTACTGTTTCATCAATTGTTTGCATATCACAATTATTATTCATGTCTGTATTTAACACGTCCTGTTGGTGTGATGTTTCAATTAAGATTTTATTGGCGCAATATGCTTTACTTTTCTCCGTATTGTTTTTCATTGTTGTATTTTCATACGATCTTTTAATAGCAGGTGAAGGGCTATTCGGGAAACCGAGAAAATCATCTTTACCAGATCTTCCTGGACTATAAGTTTTACCAGATCTTCCTGGACCGTCAAGATAAAAGCAGCGAGGTTGTTGATCAACAGAATCAAGAGCATTAATGATTCTGTGAAATGCTTCTTTCTGTTTTTCATTTAGTTTTTCAATATTGATTTGTGCAATGTAGGCTTCTTGACCTATATCATAAGCAGCATTTTCTATTGGAGGATCTCCTTGAGGAATTGGCAAGCCATAGAATGCACAATTCTTTCCATAATCTTTCAGAGTAGTCTCGATAGCATGTAATGCATAGTTAGCAGCTATTTGTTCTGTATTAGCACTTGCGAAGTCCAAAATAAATTCATTTTTGAATTTTTCCCATAGTTCTAATGGACGTGCTGGTTGGCCAAAATGTAGAATGTACGCAAAGGTTTCTCTAAGTTGACGGGGCATCTGATAAGTGACCGCATCTTCTAAGCAACGTATCCATTCACAATCCGATTCCAAAAGACCATGCGCTATTGCAGCAGCTTTGAATGATGAATGTATGATACCTTCGTGTGTTCTTAAATCCACATAGCTCGTTGGACCACGGACATGCAAAAGTAGTGTTCTCAAATAAAATCTTTCTTCATCTCGAGGGCTAACAGTATAAATTCGAGATACGACATTGTTGGCACCTCTTTGAAAAGATTCAAGTTTTGTGAGCTTACTATGAGCTGCTAAAATCGCTTCTTCTTCATTTCCTTCCTCAAAATAAAGTCTTTGCTGATTGGGAAGATGTACGGGAAGACGTTGCACTGTGTGGGACCTATTATGCATTTTATGGAGCACAAACATATCGACAGCTTATGAAATTTCTTATCTCGTCATATTGAAGCTGTTGGCCTCCTTCCGATGTTACTGCAACATTGGTACAATCAAATCCTTTGTAAATGTACTTGTAAATGTATTTGATTGCTGCTAATGATATGCAAACCTCCACATTAATGTGTGCGTTGTATTTTATTAAAAGAAAAGGATTGTAAGGAACAACATTTCTGTTATTCATCCATACACCTCTAACTTTTGCGTTCTCTCCTTCTCGTCTTTTGTACACTGGATATCCATTAACATTTGTTTTGTTTTTGTTGTCTCGTTGAAACTTTTTCCGGTCCGTGCATCATATTTTTTATAACAATTTCACGCATTTGTGGATTTGTTTCAGAACTTGGGATTTCTGCAGAAACTAAACTATCAATTTTTTCAGCTGTGGTAAATTTGTGATTTTTTTGCAGTGTAACCATTATATGCGCATGGGGAAGACCTCGCTTTTGAAATTCTATTGTGTACACATATGCCAAACATTTTCCAAAAGTTCCTTGCACTGTAATGTCATTGATAAGGGAATCAAGTTTTATTTTAAAAACTCTGGCTACTAAGTCTGGTCTATCAGATGATGTTTCTCCTGGAGCCAAATTTTCTGTAATTTCTGTCCAAGTTGGATTTGACGTAAACGTTATAAATAAGTCAGGAGCTCCAAATTTAGCGAAAATTGACATTGCATCGCAGCATTGCTCTCTCATGTTGCGCGGAGATCCACTGAATGATGATGGTAGGATGACGGGTATTCCAGCGGGAACATTCTGATTTGCAGCGACATTTTCCATATGATCCATTAAACCTTTATATAATTCTGTTCGTAAATTTTTTTGATTGAAGCGAATGTAATTCAAATTGTTGGCCTCAATTTGAAGATACGAATCAACTAACCACTGTTGTGTTAGCTTTCCAGCGTGAATCACAGGGTTAAATTCATCACGTACGGCGGTTTGTGCTACTTTGAATTGCAGCATTGAGATGTTATTTCGTACTCTATTGCCTTGAACTCCTGGATATGAATCACACTGTCATTTAGGCTGCCATCCTGGCTCTCCAAATGGTTACAAAATTGAATACGTCATTGGGTCGAGATTTGATGACAATATATTTAACTGCACATATTGGTGCTGCGAATTTTCTGGATTTTTTGGATAGATTCTAATGTCTCGTTCAAAGGGCGGTTCACCATCTTCATTGACAAAAATCATTGCAATCTCGTTCGATGTTGGATTGTTGTATCGACGATTATCAGACCGTCGATCGCGCCGAAATACTAAACTAACTTGTGGAGGAGGCTGATTTGCTGCAGCTGCTGCAATATTCTCTCGATTTTCCACTTTGCGAACATATGGAATGTCTGGGCAATTCGATTGTTTTCACGAAAAAAACGATCTATCTTATCAAGAATTCTTGAAGGGCAGTTTTGATTTGCCTGCTGTTGATTCCGAATACTTAGAGCTTGTGTGCTGTCAATCACGTATAGTTGTGCATATTTTCTCGTTTTGTTAGCTGGTGGATTCAGATGACTTATCAGATGGTAAGATTGCCCATGAATCTTGAAAACAAATGGACCTCGACCAGGAACATCGACAATATCTGCACCCCATTGAGGTCTTGTAAAAATGTAGGATATTTAAGTTCATTTTTGTTAATATCAACAGGTTTCGGTAGTTTAACTTTTCCTTTTCGGCAACAATGTGTAAATAATCCATCTGACGGCCTCTCGTCCTTAAAATTCCGACAGCAACAATATTGACAAATATCATTCATGAGTCCACATGAATGTGGTGATATTGCTGAATCATCAAAATTGGTGCTTGCGGTTCGAACCATTTGACTAATTAGTTCTTGAGGAGTGCGACATGAATTGTAAAGTGATGTTAAGCGTTGGTCATGTTGTTGTTCTGTTTCATTTGCTCGTCGGAGGCGTGCAGTAGCTGCCATTTGTTGCAATCGAGCTTGAGTTTCCTGTTCAGATTCGTTAGCTCTCCTCACTCTGGCATCATTTGCATGTTTAAGTTTTTGGATTGGTTTTCATTGGGAGCACTTTCCTCAGCTTTCCTTTTACGATATCGCGCCTGACGCTCTCTGTGTTTACGTCGTGCACGATCGTTTGGATCTTCTTCCATACTATGAATTAGATTTTTCACTAATAATGAACAGAATTTTAAAAATCAAGACTTTCAAGAAATAAAACACGAAACTTACATGATTTAAACTGATATGTTTTGCAAGTAATCTGCCGTTAAACGTAAGGAAGTAGGCCACATTTTAGTGACTACGGAAGTTCATCAAATCGAAATGAAGAAAAATAAGTCAAAAAAGTAAACAAAAATTTAATTGAAAGGAAAAAAATTTAAAAATCAAAAAATCATAGTAACCTTTGAGCGTCACGCACATACAACTCTGGTCTATTATATAAATAATGATCTTGATAGTGAACATTTAGGAATATTCAAAACGTATTATGAATATCAGAGCATTCACTCTGTTACTTTATTTTCAACTGATAATAAATTTGAGAACTTGGATGAAATGATTACTAAACTTCTGTCATTAATTTCCGAGATTTTATGTTCAACTGGTCTAAGAAAGACAAGAATGTCCAGTTACTTCACATATAAGTATCCATTGGGCAAAATCAAATTACATATTTAAATCAGATTATGGAACTTCCACAAACGAGTGAAAATAACTATCCAAATTGGGTTTTAGTAGTGAGACTAAAAGTGAGTTTAAATCTAACTTTGCTTTTAATTCTACTTTCTCATCGAGTGAGCTAAATATTGTTTTTTTCAATTATGCGGTAAATCGATAATACATTTCTAAAAGGTAGCCTGTATTGGAAACTAAAATACAAATATTATTCTTTATCGAAAAATGGTCGACAATGAAACACAATTTCGTAATTTTATTTACTAATTTATTATGCTATTATGAATGTTCTGCATGATAGTAAAAAAACGTTATGCGCAACGCTCAGGTTAATTTTATACTTTTCTTCTCAGTGGTACAGTAATCTTTGAACTATAAACTTCTACCTGTATGGTGGATTTATGAGGTCTGAAAAAATCAATTGGTTATTTTAGTGATTGTTTGGGTAAGGATCAGCACGGAAATAAATACCTAGAGTAGAAAATCGGCCTCATAAATTAACCATAAGTGATTAGGGTAAAACTTAGACCCCATGAATCCACCATGAAAAGCAAAAAATACTTACCGCCATTTGGTGGCACGCAAATAACTATTGTAGTAAAGCAAATGGTCCTAATCCCAACTTGATGTCTACATTTAGTAATGTGACCTCCATTAATTTGTGGTTTGACGTATTGTTCACCATAGATATGCATGCTACAAATTTATTGAATACCCCTCGTAAGCTTGTCAGAAGGTTACAGTTTTATTTATTAGATAGATCCTATTTACGATTTATTAAATAAAAATTAATTTCAAATTTTTGAATTACTATTTAATTAACAAATTTTTTTTAATTTTTTCATCAGCCTCATCATTGTTACATCAACAAAAATTAACCAATCAATCGCTAATCAATACAAGTTTACTATCTACATCTCAAGCGACGCTATTAGGAGGCGGTGGAAGTAATAATTTAATTTTGAGCGGAAGTACAAATTGTATTGATCACCTAAATCAATCAAATATTGGCCAATCGCAACAACAACAACTTCAGTTGCCACATGCAACAAGCTCGTCACAGGCACAAAATTCTCATTCATCAACATCAACAGTTGCATTAACTATTGCATCCTCTTCATCTACTAATTCCTCGTTTGTAACAGACCAACATCAAAATAATGTTCAGCATAGTAGTATTATAACGTCAAGTCAACAAAAATGTGCAAGTGGCGAAAAACCAAAACCAGTGGTTGCAACCCCCGAACAGGTTATGTTGCTTTACATGAACAAATTAACGCCGTATGAGCATCATGAAATATTTAAATATCCGAAAATTTATTTCATCGGAGCTAACGCTAAAAAGCGACCGGGTATTATTGGACCAAATAATTCCGATTACGATAATGAACAAGGATCATATATTCATATACCGCATGACCATGTCGCGTACCGGTACGAAGTATTAAAAATTATTGGTAAAGGTAGTTTTGGACAGGTGGTGAAGGCTTATGATCATAAAACGCATGAACATGTAGCTTTAAAAATGGTACGTAATGAAAAACGTTTTCATCGGCAGGCACAGGAAGAAATTCGTATATTACAGCATTTGAAAAAACAAGACAAGGAGAATAGTATGAATATAATCCATATGTTTGATTATTTTACATTTCGTAATCATATGTGTATTACATTTGAGCTACTTTATATCAATTTATATGAATTAATTAGAAAAAATAAATTTCAAGGTTTTAGCTTACAATTAGTTAGAAAATTTGCCCATTCATTGTTGCAATGTTTAGATGCGTTGCATAAAAATAAAATAATTCATTGCGACATGAAACCAGAAAACGTATTACTTAAGCAACAAGGACGGTCGGGTATTAAGGTATGTTTACGCTTGGATACCTCCCGATTCTAAAATAATTTATTAATTTTATTTATTTCACAGGTTATTGACTTTGGCTCTTCGTGCTACGAAAATCAACGAGTTTATACTTATATACAATCACGTTTTTATCGTGCACCGGAAGTTATACTGGGAGCCAAATATGGTATGGCTATTGATATGTGGTCTTTAGGATGTATATTAGCTGAATTATTAACCGGGTATGCTCTATTGCCTGGTGAAGATGAGGCTGATCAATTGGCATGTATGATAGAATTACTTGGTATGCCACCACCAAAATTACTTGACCAATCTAAACGTGTGAAGAATTTTTTTAATACACGTGGATATCCACGATATTGTACCGCAACGACATTAAGCGATGGAACTATTGTATTACGGGGTGGATTATCACGCCGGGGCAAACCTCGAGGACCACCCGGTTCAAAAGATTTAGTAACGGCTTTAAAAGGTTTCGGTGACCCGCTATTTATAAATTTCCTATTAGGCTGTTTAGTATGGGATCCGGATCTAAGAATGACACCTTCTGCAGCATTAAAACATTCATGGTTTCGTCGGCGTTTGCCTAGGCCTCCAACAAATTCAACATCTAGTACAGCAAGTAATAGTAATTTAAATAGTACTGAGGTTAGTAATCAAAGTTTACACTGTACTAGCAATTCATTAATGATCCGGACAAACAGCACAAATAATTTATCCGGACATCCTATTATGTCCTCGTTGCGTAGCTCAAATAATTCCAACAAAAATAATTCAAATGTAGGAATTAATCATGGAATTAATAATGTTATTACCATACATAGTAGTAGTAGTAGTAGTGGCGGCGGTGGTAGTGGTGGAGGTGGTGCTAACGGTAATAATGGAGGAGGCGGCGGTTCAGGAAGCAGTAACAGCGTATTAGCACCACCGAATAAATTACGAGTTCAATTATCATCGGACGATAGTACACTTAGTTTAAATTCAAATCCGCCTCTTATCACGCAGTCTTCAATTTCATCATCATCGAGGTCCCTTCACAATCATCATCATCATTTACAATCGTTAAATTCAACAAATAGCACAAAACTACCCCAAATTCAACAAACAAATACAGTGACATAGCAGCAGGATCAGCATCCTCCTAGTAATAATCAACCACATAACCATATGAAGCGAAGATCGTTACATTTCGAAATTAGATCGATTACTCATTAATTCTACATACTAAATATATAACGGAACAACGGCTCATTCACAGGCAAACACATTAGAAACACACTTATTTGAATCTCATTTGGAATATTTATTATTCATTCAAAAAGATTAATTATTTGTAAGTACGTATAAATTTTAATTATTTTTTAAAAAATATAATTAAGGGATAAATAAAAATTATGCTCAATTTTTATTCTTTTTTCGTTAACTCGGGAATCTAAATGTATCAATTAAATTCATTATATTAAAAATGATCAACTAAATTTATATGAAGGGTGTTTCACAAGAGGTGTTATTTAAAATTATTAAAAAAAGCATGTTTTGTCTTTAAGAAATGCTGGGATATTTTTATTTTAATTGAATCTACAAACTATGCGATTAACAATGAAAAACCATATGACCATTCCTTTTTCGCACAATTGCGGCCCCATTTCACGTATAACAGCTCGTACATTATCTTTTAGTGCTTGTATCTTTGCTGGTAAGTTGGCATAAACTTTATTTTTAACATAGCCCCCCACCTCAAAACCATACAAGTTTTATATAGAACAAATTTTACAGAAGCTTGGGTTTTCGAGATAATGCGGTGGAAACTTCTCAAATGAACACATTGTTCATTCAAAATCTATTTGCAAGAAAGTAACGAAATAATGTAAGAACAAAACAATTAAATGGGTGTATTACGAAATTTCGAAAATACGGATTAACAAAAAAAACAGGATTATGAAAACCGAGGTTTCGTTACATCACACCGCCGGCGATCTGACAATACCTGCTATATGTGTTTAACCTGTTTTTTTCAGGGGACCAAACAAATCAATTAAATTTAGTTTGTATGATGCTACGCTATGTCTTTATTCATTATGATTGGATTATTTATGAAAAATAAACCAATTTAAGTTGTTATTTTCCAAAACATATATTGTTTTGGTCAGGAAAATGAAAAAAGCAGTTATTTGTTGAGATACACCCTTGAATTAAAACAAAAATTGTTCTAACAAATTTATTTTATTATTCACAGTACAAAGACTCAAAACTGAATGTAAAGAATGAAGAAGCCATATTTTCTTTTTATATGATTTGAGAAATTAAACTCCCCATACACTCCCACTTAAATTAAATTCTAACTCCCATTCCAAGTCGATGAGCATGATGCTTACTCTGAGGTAACCCCTTAGTCAAAACATCTGCTGTCATCTCATCCGAAGATAAATATGATATTTTTACATCTGATGCCTCCATCCTCTCACGTACAAAGTGATGTTTCACATCTATATGCTTGGTCCGAGCATGGTATACATCATTTTTGGCTAAAATGTTCGCATTCACATTATCACAAAAAATTTCAATCGTGTTGTTTATTCCAAACTCTCTCAAGCTTCTTGGGTTGTTGCTGCCACAGCCATGTATTCAGCCTCTGTCGTCGACAATGCAACAGTTTGTTGCTTTCTTGTTGACCATGTAATTGCGCCACCACATTTAATGAACACATAGCCAGTTATTGATTTACGTCCATCAATATCACTAGTCCAATCAGAATCACTATAACCTATAACTTCAGCGTGATCTAATTTACAATATTCCAGCTTCGCAGACATTGTTCATTTCAGATATGCGTTTAACCGCGTTCCAATGCTGTTTCCCCTGTTCATTTGAATATCGACTAATCAAATTCACCGCATAAGAAATGTCTGGTCTAGTGCCTTGTGCCGCATACAACAAACATCCGACAGCCTCTTTATATGGAATATTTCTCATCTCTTCGATTTCACCTGTTGATTTAGGTGACATTGCATTATCTAATTTCACATTGATATCAACTGGAGGAGCGACAGGATTACTGTTATCCATGTTAAATCGTTCCAAGATCTTTTTAATAGATCTCTAGTTATTCGAAAACCCAATATTGATCTGACATCTCCAATGTCTTTCATTCTGAACCGGCTTGAAAGCTTATTTTTCAATGTTTTGATTACAATCTTATCTTGGCTGAAGATAAGTATGTCATCCACGTAGACCGCCACAATTAATTTCGTCTTTTTGTCCCATTTAAATAGATACACTGATCTGCCTTTGGTCGTGTCAACCCGAAATCTTTTAATGCCTTATCCAACTTTTGATTCCAGGCCCGTCCGGCTTGCTTAAGTCCATAAATTGCTTTATTTAATTTACACACTTTACCAGTGTGATCATCATACTGCTGTGGTTGATACATCAAGACATTTTCCTCCAACTCTCCTTGAAGAAATGCCGTCACAGCATCCATCTGTTCGATGTGCATATTATGCTCTACCGCCATTGCTAACAAATAACGAATGGAGTTATATTTAACACAACCTTTTATCACTAATCGCGCTTTGTAGTGAACACTACCATCCAGGTTATGTTTTGTTTTAAACACCAACTTTGACTGAATTGGTTTTGACTTTAACGGAGCATCTATTAATGTCCATGTTTTGTTTTCGTTGATTGAAGTTATTTCTTCATCCATTGCCTTTTTCCAAAAACCCGAGTCTCCTCGACTTAACGCATCCTCCACAGTGATCGGATCACCTGATTCAAGCATTTCGACCGAATAGATAAAATCATTCATTACATTAGGTTTGGGTTTACGGCCTGAACGTCTTAACACTTCAGAATCGCTTCATCAGGTATGTAATCCTCATCATCGTTTTCTAATCTCGGGTTCGACTGTTCAGAAGACAAATCATCCTGCGATTCACACAATTCTCACTGGAACACTCATTCCCTCCATTTTTATATCGCCAATTTCATCGATGTCTTTTACCATTGGCATAAAAACGGTATCGTTCCATTTATTATCGAACAATGAAGAATTGAACATTCGATTTGATTCATCAAACACTGCATCTCTAGTGACACTTACTTCACGAGTGTGAATATTATAAACACGATAACCCTTTTGGGTTTCACTGTACCCAATAATTATGCGTTGCTCAGCCACTTGATCAAATTTCTTCCTTTTATTCTTTGGTATGTGATCCAAATGTGGTCTTCGAACCAAATACTTTGAGAAAATTTAAATTCACATATTTCCCAGTCCATAGCTTCTCTGGTATTTTACCATTTAATGATGACGTTGGACTACGATTTATTAAGTAGACAGCAGTATTTACCGCTTCAGCTCAAAAACTCTAGCAATTCCATATCAAATAACATGTAACGAGCTTTTTCTATGATTGTTCGGTTCATTCGTTCTATCAATCCATTTTGTTGTGGGTTATATGGTATACTTGTTTCATGTTTGATGCCACACGCACTAAACAAGTTTTCAAATTCTTTACTGCAGAATTCACCAGTTGGCAGTTTCGTCTTCCACAAGAGTCTTGAATTTTTCAAATACAGAATAAGTTTCACTCTTTCTTTTAAGAAAATAAACGAATGTTTTATGTGTGTAGTCATCTACTAATACGAATATATACCTCGAACCGCCTAATGATTCACATTCGATTGGACCACACAAATCACCATGCACTAATTCCAATTTCTTACTCGATACTGTTGTCGAAGACAGGAAAGAATTCTTATGTTGTTTACCTCGTAAAGATATTTGTAGTTTGTATGCCCCATTCGTCGATGCTACAAATCAAGATCAACAACTCGAAAAACGGTATCAATTTTTTGAGTTTTTGATATATCTAATTTATACAAATCTCCCACTAGTGTCGCTGTAGCGATCAACTGATTTGTTTGGTTATCAAAAATTTTACAACCACTGTTATCAAAAACCACGTTTTTTCCATTTCTTGCAATTTGACTGACAGATAACAGATTTGTACTTAATTCAGGAACATGAATCACATTTACGTCTACAAGTTTATTCCGTTTGTTAACATTAATTTGCAATTCACATTTTCCGACTCCATCGACCGATAATGTTTGATTATTGGCTACACGAACAACTCTATCCAACGATTCCGACAAGGAAGATAAATACTTCCTGTTATTTGTCATATGAGCCGATGCACCAGAATCAATAATCCACTCATCACTTGTCCCAAAATCACTCGCATTTGTAACAACGAATTTTCTTTTTCTTTTTGTTATTTTGCTGCACCGTCAATGCCTTAGCTCCTCCTACACTTTCTGTCCCTTCCTGTAACAGTTTTGATTTCACATGCTCACCAGTTATACGTGTACCGGAACTTTCCATAGCCATAATCATTGGCCTAAATCTGTCCGGTAAACCAGCTAACAAGAATGTACCAGTCCATTCCTCAGAAATATCAAATTTAATATCATTCAACATTTGCGTTGTTGTTTCAATTGTTCCGACATATTCTTCCATGTATTTACTCAATTTCATAAAAAAATGTAGTTAGCAGGTATTGTCAGATCGCCGCGCCGACGATATGATAGTGCTACTCGTCGCGACAGAAAACATCGATTGATTGCGCTATTCACTGCTAGTGAATTTTATTTAAATTTTTTTACATTATTTTGCGACGTTGTATATATTTTGAATCTAATCTTAAAAGTAACGGTATAAGTATTTTATATTCTTATTTTCTGACCTTTGGTAGCATGTAGTGCCCTTCTCCAAAGTGTGTACATGTTCAAATCGTTGGAAATAAAGATTGTCCGTGTCGACCAAATTCAGACCGAACTTTACGAATTATCACCTCAAAATTTTCACCATTTTTATAATTAAATGAACCGCCAACTTTTTACTTGCCAAATGAGTGGTATACATAGAATCAATGGCGGCAATTTTCATTTTTGAGATATTTGATGAAAACTGTTTTGGATATTTAGAAATAAATTGAAGATTTATGTTCAACATAGCTGATTATTTGTGTTGTAGATTACGGATAAAAAATGGAGATTTCCAGTTTTGATACCAAGAAGGGAGATTATCGTATTTGTTACTAGTAGGAATGCACAAATAATTTAGTTTTCTTGTTTTTAAGTAAAAATATAGATTATTTAAGTTAAAAATTATTATTTTATTCAAATTTATAAACAATTCAAATTATATATGGCGGAGAAAAATATATAAACATCATTTTATTCAAATTTCAAGTACAATAAACATTATTAGATTAAAATTCCTGATTGTTCAGGGACGAAATCACATTCCTCGGCTTCATTGAAGACGTTTGTATTACTCGAATCTTTATAAGATTCGTTAGCATTCAATAATATTTTGTAGTATTTAAGGTTGCTTATCATTTGCCAATCTGGGCCATAAATTTTTTACATCCCGCAGCTTGAGTGGATTTACATGTTTTGCACTGGATTTGATTTTATCGGGTTTTATTACCAATGTCGATTTTCCCACTTTTGTAATGGGTTTAAAGACACAAAAGTCATTTTTATAATGAATTTCATCTCTAATTAAAACATTATTTAAAGCTTGCTGGTCGTTTTAAACAGTATCGTTTACATTCCTTAAATCAGAAGTGCCATGATCCTGGTGGCTTTATATTTTGTTGTGTGGCACTTTTCCAATCCATATTCACGCAGCTTCTGGTGGCACTTTTGATCCTAAATAAGTGTGCCCTTTCTTTGTGGGAAACCGCTTTGTTATCTGTTTAATGTTAGTCTTTCTAGTGAAATATTTCCTGATATTTGGAAAAAATCATTTGTTATCCCCATTTTTAAGTCAGATAGAAGAAGTGATATTACATGTTATAGAGGCATTTCGATCCTCTCGGTGATTCCTAAGCTTTTCGAATCTTTGGTGAAGTCTAGAATAGAGTTTCACATAAGACATAGAATAAGTTCGCGTCAACATGGATTTATACAGGGTAGATCTACGATTACTAATCTCATGGTTTTTTCGAATGATGTATTCAACATTGTTGGATCACGTGGACAAGTCGATGTTGTTTATGCAGACTTTTCGAAAGCTTTCGATAGGTTAGATCACAAACTTTCTACATATATTCCAAAAATGTTTAATTACTATTTAATAAATTCGTCGGATCAAATGACACTAGTTTCATTGATATTAAGTCCTTATAACTTAGTTATTTGAACAAAGGCATGTTTTTACATGCAGGAATGGAATAGAAATGCGTAATTGGCCTAAAACCACTGCGTAGATCCCTACATTATTCGCAAAACATTTTAATAATATTTTATAAATTAATTAAATTAATTCTGTCATCATGGATGTTAAATCCTTGAAACTTATTTATTTGTACTTACGCATATTTTTACAGATGCCCGAAGAGAACAAACAACATAATTGTCCTATAATAACCGCCTAGATTCCTACATATATTCCAAACATAGTTTATTACTTGCTAATAGATTCGTTGGACAGACTAAATTGTATTGCCCAACTAGCAGAAAATCATGTTTCTCATACTAAGATAAACTACTGCTCTTTAAAATGGTAAAAAAATCTATCTGGATGTATTCCAGACAGATGGTTCCAATTTTAATTTCTAAGAATCATAGTATAGATGGACCATGGTTCGTTTCAAACGATATAATTCACAGAGACCTACAGGTCCCAGCAATACGGGGAAAAAATAAAGATTTCAGTGTCAGGAATTATTTAAGATTGACAATTCATCCGAACGATCTGGTGAGCAAACTGCTCACTACCACAAAGAGGGAAAAATTAAAACGTCACAAAATGTTTCTTTGCCAAATAATCGAATCGAATCAAAAGTAGTTAAATTTATGTGTTTATATATACTAATCGTAATCGTAAATATTTCAATTTTTTACAAGTTACTTGCTGACTCAAAACCAAAAAAAGTTAACAATTCCGTAGAATCAAGTTTCCCCATATAATCACTGTTACGAGCAACTATAAAACTCGTAAATTTATCCATTAAATACCATGGGTGCAGAACCAAAAGGCAAAACTGATCCTGGAAGGGTTACAATTTGTAATCTCTTCGCTTCGTTGATGCAACTTTTTTAATTAAAAATATTTTTTGCGCAATGTCTATTCTCTTATAGTGAGTTTAATAAATTCGATTTAGCTAAACAAACCCAGGTACTCTATGAAACAAAACGCGATTAGCAAAAATTAGAATTGCCAAACTACATCTAAACTCGAAATCCGATTTATTAAATCGTAGTGTGTCAATAAAGAAAATAAAAATTCATATTGCTAAGCAGGAGCAGGAAGTTAGAACTGGTCCTATAAAATGCATGTCTTATGATCATCATATAGAAGTAATACTAACATTATATAAATATATACTGTAAATACCATCAAAATATTACATAAAGGTCGAGGTTCGATATGGTTTCAAAAGCCAAATAGTAATATATTTAGGGCCAAAAGAATTTCAATTTCTTTTCAAAGATGTACCACTGGGATGAGGTTATATTGGGTGACAAAGCAAAAATATTCAAGTAAAATTCCTTACAAAAAAAAAAAAACAAAATACACAAATCAGTGACAGTAATTTAATTTAAAATTAATTTCAGGATATTACGATATTATTGGATGTTATTTATTTTATATCCTTTAAAATTTAATGTCCTGTTAATGTATTGTTTTTTATAGATACATTTTCTTACAATAAGATAAATGGCTTAGAGTATTCTATGCTTTTTCATCTCTGTAAATATATATATTTTTACTTTCTAATGCTTCTGGAAATATATCAAGATTGCATTTTTCTAGTGGTAGGAGCTGGGAGAGCAATTTTATTTCTTGGCTATTGTAAATAATTAAGTATTTGACAGTTACAAAGGATTAAGCGATTTGTTAAGAGGGTATCAAACATTACTAAATTTCCATAGTCGGTTACATCGTGGGAAACTAAATCAATAATCAATCAGGTCGAATTAACATGACATTATTGAAAGTTGATCAATGCTCTATTGTATAGGACATAAGAACCAATTCGTGGGGCCATTGAAATCACAATATATAAAGATAAATTCTAGTCTATTGTCCTTATTATATGACTAACTAAAATATAATTCTAAATTCATAGATTTGCTTGAAAAATTTCAACTGAAAAACATAAAAATAACTGTATTTCGAAACAATGAAGTAATCGACAATTTTTTGCTGTTTTGTCTCTATTCTTCTTTTATTCAATTTTCATTCCGAAATAATTTTCATTTTTATTTCTTTATTATATTCATAGAAAACACAAAAATAGAAAAAAAAAAAAATAAGAATTGGGAATATCTTGAAGGAAAAATCCCCATTAAAAGTCACAAAAATAAAGATTTTTGTTTTTTTTCTTTTCCTATTATTGTTATTTGAAATACATACTATAGAATGAAGAAAGTGATGATATCCAATAAAAAAGGAAAATCGGAAAATCGACAGAAAACAATAAGAAAGTTTGATTTTTATTCGATTTTATTTTTTTTTTATTTTTTATTTTTATTTAGAGAAGAATATAAAAGGAATAAAATAAAAGAAAATTATAAGTGAAAACCGTTGTTTCTAAATAAAGTAAAACGAAAAAAATATAGGAAAAACCTAATCAAATCGATAAGAAAAGACATTGTGTTACACAACACAATACAAAAAAGGAAAATCATATAAAATGATGTAAATGGATAAATCGTTTTAATTTTTCCGACATTTTTCCAATGTAAATTCTTTTCAAATGAACCGTATAGCGTCGTATGTTTATGTACAGGGTGTTTAAGATTTAAGAAAATTAAATTATTTAGCATTGCAACGAAACAATCCAGAAATGCTACGGGTTTGTATCTTTAAATGAAGAAAATTGTTTATATTATAGGCTTACATCTTCTGAGTTTTATCGAGTTTTATTATCGAGAAGGGAACGTCGCTTATCATCTTAGGGCATAATTCATAAAATGTGAAACATAAAAAGGGCATAAAGCCAACTCGAAATTTGAATCGCACCAAATCTGTCAATTTGGATAAAGAAAAGTCTGTGCGTGAATTAAAACAAAGGTCTAACGTTCGAGAGCGCGAGCGAGATTGCGACGGAGATAAAATTTAGTCGCGTTCAACACGTTACTTAAATAAGAGCAATAAAAATAGCTAAGCAAGTATAGTCAAACTCTAAATCACCCACTGACCTCACTTGAAGGGGCCAGATTTTCTGTGATATTGGTATTTTGTCAATTGTCAAAGCCGTTGAGAAAAATACAAAAATAGTTTCGCTGATGACTAGGCTATTCACATCTAGAACCTTCTACCAGTTACTAGTAATACATTTAGGTTTATCGCCCCATATTACACTTTAAAATGTTAGAATTTAATAAACAATCAAAAAGTAGCTCACCGCTTTCGTTGATATCCGTGCTTCCAAAATAGAGTAATGCGCATTAGCCTTAACCTCAGTGCAGGCTGATCGCAGTTTTATCGCCATTGCTGTATTTAGAAAATAGAAAAAGATTTAAAATATTTTTCCAAAGAATACAAGATCTCGTCCTCCGAGATTAGAGGAAACAATTTTATTCCCCTAGGCTCCGAGGCCACAGATCCAATTTTAGTTATTTCAAGGTTCGTGGATTAATACGACGTCCTCAAAATTTATTTACCTATAATTATTTTCAGCTACCTTTTTGGTTCGCATCAAAGATTAGCTCCTCCAGATTATTCAGAGAAACCTCCTTTTGCCGGTCCACGTAGGCTGAAATCAGCCAAAATTTGCAGGAGCCTACCTGCGGGCTAACCGCAGTTCTATCACCATTGCTGTATTTAGAAAATAGAAAAAGATTTAAAATATTTTTCCAAAGAATACAAGATCTCGTCCTCCGAGACTAGAGGAAACAATTTTATTCCCCTAGGCTCCGAGGCCACAGATCCAATTTTAGTTATTTCAAGGTTCGTGGATTAATACGACGTCCTCAAAATTTATTTACCTATAATTATTTTCAGCTACCTTTTTGGTTCGCATCAAAGATTAGCTCCTCCAGATTATTCAGAGAAACCTCCTTTTGCCGGTCCACGTAGGCTGAAATCAGCCAAAATTTGCAGGAGCCTACCTGCAGGCTAACCGCAGTTCTATCACCATTGCTGTATTTAGAAAATAGAAAAAGATTTAAAATATTTTTCCAAAGAATACAAGATCTCGTCCTCCGAGACTAGAGGAAACAATTTTATTCCCCTAGGCTCCGAGGCCACAGATCCAATTTTAGTTATTTCAAGATTCGTGGATTAATACGACGTCCTCAAAATTTACTTACCTATAATTATTTTCAGCTACCTTTTTGGTTCGCATCAAAGATTAGCTCCTCCAGATTATTCGGAGAAACCTCCTTTTGCCGGTCCACGTAGCTAACCGCAGTTCTATCACCATTGCTGTATTTAGAAAATAGAAAAAGATTTAAAATATTTTTCCAAAGAATACAAGATCTCGTCCTCCGAGACTAGAGGAAACAATTTTATTCCCCTAGGCTCCGAGGCCACAGATCCAATTTTAGTTATTTCAAGGTTCGTGGATTAATACGACGTCCTCAAAATTTATTTACCTATAATTATTTTCAGCTACCTTTTTGGTTCGCATCAAAGATTAGCTCCTCCAGATTATTCGGAGAAACCTCCTTTTGCCGGTCCACGTAGCTAACCGCAGTTCTATCACCATTGCTGTATTTAGAAAATAGAAAAAGATTTAAAATATTTTTCCAAAGAATACAAGATCTCGTCCTCCGAGACTAGAGGAAACAATTTTATTCCCCTAGGCTCCGAGGCCACAGATCCAATTTTAGTTATTTCAAGGTTCGTGGATTAATACTACGTCCTCAAAATTTATTTACCTATAATTATTTTCAGCTACCTTTTTGGTTCGAATCAAAGATTAGCTCCTCCAGATTATTCAGAGAAACCTCCTTTTGCCGGTCCGCGTAGGCTGAAATCAGCCAAAATTTGCAGGAGCCTACCTGCAGGCTGACCGCAGTTCTATCACCATTGCTGTATTTAGAAAATAGAAAAAGATTTAAAATATTTTTCCAAAGAATACAAGATCTCGTCCTTCGAGACTAGAGGAAACAATTTTATTCCCCTAGGCTCCGAGGCCACAGATCCAATTTTAGTTATTTCAAGGTTCGTGGATTAATACGACGTCCTCAAAATTTACTTACCTATAATTATTTTCAGCTACCTTTTTGGTTCGAATCAAAGATTAGCTCCTCCAGATTATTCAGAGAAACCTCCTTTTGCCGGTCCGCGTAGGCTGAAATCAGCCAAAATTTGCAGGAGCCTACCTGCAGGCTGACCGCAGTTCTATCACCATTGCTGTATTTAGAAAATAGAAAAAGATTTAAAATATTTTTCCAAAGAATACAAGATCTCGTCCTTCGAGACTAGAGGAAACAATTTTATTCCCCTAGGCTCCGAGGCCACAGATCCAATTTTAGTTATTTCAAGGTTCGTGGATTAATACGACGTCCTCAAAATTTACTTACCTATAATTATTTTCAGCTACCTTTTTGGTTCGCATCAAAGATTAGCTCCTCCAGATTATTCAGAGAAACCTCCTTTTGCCGGTCCGCGTAGGCTGAAATCAGCCAAAATTTGCAGGAGCCTACCTGTAGGCTGACCGCAGTTCTATCACCATTGCTGTATTTAGAAAATAGAAAAGGATTTAAAATATTTTTCCAAAGAATACAAGATCTCGTCCTCCGAGACTAGAGGAAACAATTTTATTCCCCTAGGCTCCGAGGCCACAGATCCAATTTTAGTTATTTCAAGATTCGTGGATTAATACTACGTCCTCAAAATTTACTTACCTATAATTATTTTCAGCTACCGCATGCCAATATTGATTGCCGCTCGTCTCTTAATGCTCTTAGCATATCTCACTCCTGATTGACTTGAAACCGAAGTTAATTATTCATTTCCTTTTTTCCAGGAAGGCTACAAACTCCTTATTAATTATAATAATCGATAACTTTGAGCCCCTTTTTGCTTTCTGTATAACGAACCTTCCAATTGCAGGTTGAAAGGTCCCGATTACTGGCCTGAATGAGCTTCATTAAATAATCAAGTCTAATCTCCTAGCCTCTTCTAAACCAGAGGGAGTTTTACCCGTCTGGTTCGAGGTACTTCCTATCAATTTGTCTGGATATTGAAGAGTGTCGGTTTCCTTTCCTTGTTTTTTTTTTTTTTTTGGTTTCATCCATATTTTATGGGTATGCGCAATTGATGCTAATTACAACTGGAGGTCACTTGATATTCAAAGGACTCCGTTTACGACTGGGCTTTTTTAGATGGGCCGGGCAAGCTTGGTAGATTTTCAGCACGGGTCGCTGTACACCTTAATCCGGCCCATTTGCCATCATTTAGCGTGACCCGCCTTACACCTAGGTCACTTTTTTCACCCACTCATTGAGCGTGAACCTGGAGGCGATGGCAATTGCAAGGCTTGTATTTTGGTAATCCTGCAAATATTTAGTCGTAGTTGCCCGTTTAACATCGGGAGCATCAGTTGCCTTATGTTCGAAATTTTTAAATTTAGCCTTTTGTAAGATTTAGTTCCTTATCCACTACTATAAGGCTAACTTATATTTATCTAAATTGTGCTACAGTAACTGGACTAGAAAAAGTTTTGGAATTAGAAATAGACTCTTTCTGAAAATATATAAATTTAGATAAATATATAAAGGGGAATATTCTTCTTGCAAACATTTGTTCTTTATTGTTTTTAGTTACCGTTTTATTTTCACTGAAACAAATCCCAGTGGAAATAAGCAGCGCTATAAGTAAATTTTTTAACCACTGGTCTACATTTAACAGGATGATTAGTCATAAAAAAAATACAATTTTATAACCCAGCATACGGATTTCAGATAGACGTATGTCGAAATATAAAACTGTTTTTTCAAACGATGTTTTTATAATTTTGTAATAAGACTTAATATTCGTTTATAGAAGTTTAGAAATTCTCACACTTAGAAATTAAAACGAGGATTACCTTTGCTTAAACTTATTTGGTGATACCTGATAAATCAAATAAGTTGATCTTTGATGACATTGATGAGTTTCTAGTTTCCAGTTCCTAAAATAGAATAAGAAATGTAATAAATTTTATTGATTTGATTATTGTAATTGAGTTTACTTATCTATCCAGAATATCCCCCCCATTTGGGCACTATAGTGGCAGATTCTGCAAAAATCCCAATATATTCTTAGGATCCAAAATTACTTCTCTTTGCCTTATTTTTTCTCTTTTTTTTTTATCCCATAGAGGGATTAGGCCGCTTTACTATGAAGTTTCGTAATCATTATTTTTAACGGATAACGAATGATTAATTCGTTGATCCTACATTAACCAGCCGTAATTTTTTCATCACCCGCCGGGAATCGAACCCGGGACATCCAGAGCTTAAAGCAAGCGTGCTGACCACTGTGCCACCGGAACAGATTAATGGATAAAATGCAGTGTTTAAATTCATTTTTTCGTTCCCTTCTTTTATCTTTTTTTTCTCTCTTTGTGAAAGAAAACAAAAAATATTTTTGTTTGTTTCTTTCCCCGTGAACAAAATTGACAAAAGTAAAATATCTCTCCTCATATAAAACACAAAAGATAAGAGAGGAGAGATATTTTATTTTGTTGGATTTCGTTCCGGAGGAAAGAAACAAAACAAAATATTTTTTCTCTTCTTTCGCAAAAAGAGAATAAATAAAGGAACGAAATTTGGATTTAAACACTGATAAAATGACATGCCAAACTCATTTTTCAAAAAAATGGAGATTGCCGCCTTTGTTTTTACACCCCTCAAATATTAAATAATTACAGAACTACACCTCTTGTAGAAATACTCATTATTAATAAAAAAATTATAAAATTTGTTGATAAAAAGGGTGTCCCACAAACTACGAATAAGCTGGTTGCACCGATGTTCCTCTATGCTATCTGAATTCTAATACGTTGAAATTTTAAAAATCCTTTGGTAATTTTTCATCTAGAAACCAAAAATATTATTGTAGACATGGTGATTTAATGGTTTTCAACGAAATACAAGGAGATACTGCAGTATATTATTTCCATACACAATACATTTACCGAATTTTGTTACTAAGTAGTTTTTTAACGTTACATGCCAAATGCTGCAGTTTAATTTATACGAAATATAAAGATACTATACATACTTGGTATTTTGCTGGAAAATATTAAATTACAAAATTTTTAATTAAGCCTTTGGCTAATGAAAAAAAACTAGCCGAATGATTTTCAAAATTGCATCGGAAATATTTTGATACAGAGGGCATATAGGAAAGGTCGCTACGAGTTGCTTGTTCTATGTTTTGGAACCCTGTGTAAAGTGTTTCAATATTTCTTGACACAAGTGAACCCGTTTAATTTCTTCATCAAAGGGTAGTCGACTTTAGTTCTACCATTTTAATGTAATGTCGACCCGGTCGGGTTATAATCGTTTGGAAACAGTAGCCTCCCGGCGAAATATTTGTTGAATTATTCGCGATATAATAATTTTTAGTATTGATCAATCTGAAAGTGAGAAGAAAACAAAATATGTATAATGTGGTGATTATTCATTTGGTATCAAATAAAGAAGAAAAAAAAGTATTCAACACTATACTACGTATTCCCTTTTGTTTCGAAATATTTTCAAGAAAAAATGTAAAGTACTAACAAGGTTTTCAAAATGACGGCTCTGCTACTATTCCATCTTCTATGCTATTCCATTCATTATTGAAACAAATGTGAGAGTGAAACAAAAGAACAGAATATTAATTTTCTAACCCCTAATTTTAGATGTCTTCTTAAAATAATTGTATTTTAGGTAAATATTCTCACTGTTATAACTTTCTTACATTGTGTTTAAAATAGAGACCCATTTTCCAAACTCCTTGAAATCCTACCAAATGCTAGTTTGTGGATCTGTTGGGGCGTAAATTTATTACAAACAATATTAAGTGTATTGCTTTAATAATAAAAAAATAATAGTTGATTAAGCGGATTTAAAATTGTCCAAAACAAAATGTCGAGATTTATTAATGAATTTATTTTCTGTTTGGTGTGTTTCATATGAATAAATTAACTAAGCGCAAATTTTAGTGATTCAAAAATTATAAAACAAAATATTTCAAATAAGTCAAAATTGCTAGATTAAAACTTGTCCAACAAAACAATAAAACCACACAAAAGCACACCCATATAGATAAGTAGACCGTTATCCCAAAACAACAAAAAAATCTCGGAAAAATGTTTTTAATTTTGGAAAAGTTATTCTAATTTGTTTTATACCTCTTAGAGGACGGGGCAGCTGCCCCTAAACTCCAGTCATCGATAGTTTTTAAAAATTGCAACATTTTTACGAATCACCATTTTCAAAAATTATGTTTGATAATTATTCATATACTAAAATACAGGGCCCCAAAGCTGCTTAGCATACATAGACTCTGCGCCAGGTTAACTATTTTATCATATTTATGTTGAAGGGCCATGTGGGCGATTTAGTCACCTCGCACTGCGACCTAAAACATCTTTTGTGCTTGGACTCTGCTTAATTATCCATCCAGTCAATATTCAGGCTCTTAATGATCCTGATAATACTGCCGGCCAGTACGCGATACGTACTATATGGGCTCATTAAAACAAAGAAAAAAAAGAAAGAAGAACCAAAAATTTGTTGTTAAATGTACTAAATTCGCTTGTGTGAAATTTTATTTATTCCATTTCCTCATTTCATTGTGGTTCTATTAATGTCTCTTGTCATTACAAGTGTCGCATCTGCCTGATTTTAGATTTTGGTAACCTTATTTTATTGAATTTTTTAATCTGCTCGTCTTCCTCGAGGCTAGATAAAGCATCGGCATTTGTAATCGTGCTCTTCTAGCTTTAATCACCACCGAACTATTTTATAATTAAGAACATTTAACATTTATTTATGTTCTTTCCTATTCATGTATTCTGTGTTTATAAATTTGTAGATTAATCATTTGTTAATGGGATCCACTTGTAATGGTTAGAATAAGAAGACTTCCTTTGGATTAGCTGAGACGTTAATTACTCCTATCAGTGCTGTGAAAGGTATGGTGGGTGGGGTTTGAACAGGGCCTAGAATTTGCTGCATTTGTTTGGACTGGGGGCAGATAATTTCACATTGCCTTAATATTTTTGGAATTGTAATCAAGAAACACAAGGCAGACCACTCCCGAAAAGGATAATATTTACTTATCTTTCTGAGTCGAACATGCTCGACTCAGCAGGCAGGATCGCGTGAACCAACGTAGTTGGAGAAAAAATTATATTTAGTTAGACATGTTAAAATACCATCGGTTTCTAGAAAAAAAAAAATAAATCCAAAAAATTATCTCACATACCTTTTTGTTCTCCATCCTTGCTGGCTCTTTATTCACACAAGAAAAACTCAATTAACAACAAACAAAATGCAAGTTTTATTTATAAAACAACTATCCGATCCAGACTGGAATATAATTCACACATTTGGGCTGGCACATCGAAGACCCACCTAACTGCACTCGCCCGACTTTAGAACCGAGCATGATTTCAGATTCTAACATGTCTTCCCTGGATTCTCTTTTCCACAAACGGAATGTGGGGCCTATAAATATTTTCGGGAATGTGGGAGCCTATAAATATTTTCATGGGAAGTAGCCGGCAGAGCTTTATCAACTTATGCTTATGCCGGGCCTGTCCAGGCCAACACATACATTAAGACGAGCAGTTCACAGGTACGACCTTGAATTAAAATTTGTAAAATCCAATAAGTTCCAAAATTCTTTTTTCCTTTTGAGAATGCTTTTATGGAATGGGGCTTTCCCGGTGGCTTATGATGACTTGCAGAGATTTAAACTCAACATCAAAAATAGAATTCTTGAAGACTGAACTTCCAATTCCTTATACATAATTCCTTCCTTGGTTATTTTTAATCAAAAAATTTTTTGAAAAAAACGCAATTTCAAAAGTATACAGCACAGTGTAAAAAAAAATAAAACACTTAAAATTTCCTTTTAAAATATTGCTTTATTTATTCAGTTAACTTTTCCAGACCAAATCAGTAATATTAGACGAAATCTATCGAACAAAATATAAATATTTTCCTTATATTTATTATATTTAATAATTAATTAATTAATTATTAATAATTTAATAGTAGTAGTAGTAGATAGATGAAATTTATTCAAACTTTTTGTATTTTTTTGCAACTTTATTTGAAAAATTACGAAAATCAAGATTATTGAATGAAATACATGGAGACATCAAAATGAAAAGGCAAAATTTATTTAGGCTGCCCAAATCATAATATAGTCCTTACACGAAAAAATGTCTTCTCTTGACTGTCATTGTTTATTCAAGGCTGTGGAACAAAAGCCAGAAACACCTTGAACCTTAAACATGGCGAGAATTATATTCTTGTATAGCTCTTAGAAGTTTGGAGCTATAATCTGGACGTGTATGGTGGACTTTATAATTCATCCAGGTATTTTTGAAGTCATGGTGAACTGACTCCATAGCTTGCTCACTGTAGTTCCCCAGTCCTTTCTCCATTTTTCGGCAAAAATGAGGAACGTGGAAAAGACAGCATGAACTTTTGGCGTTATTGGTATTGCTCAAATTTTTCGTCAAGACTACTCGAGAAACATGAATTGAACACACTTGAAAAATCATTAAAACATCTGACATATTTTAAACAATGAACTCTACATTTTGCCCGAAGCAGATCTATCTTGTTCAACAAAGTTTTGCAGGCATTGCCTGCGAAACCAGCAGATCCATGGACAATTTGTCTGCTTACATTGCACGATTTTACCCATTTCTCAGTATCGTCTTCGCATTCCCTCAGCATGTGCCCATACAACGTGTTTACTACCCCGAGCATTAGATGCAGTTCAGGTGGAGGTATTATATCGATGATTTCTGTCTCTGGATTCCCTGTAAAAATAGGTTGATATACGTGACTGTAAAAATTCTTAGCATTAATTTTTTTACTGCCACTATTCTTGAAGGCGTCTGAATTTTCACGGCAACTACCAACGGTTCTATAACTTCCACACTTACTCAAGAGATATTTTGATGCAGTGCACCACGTACACGGGTAATGAGAAGAATGATGAGCCATGACCCCAGTTATTATATTGGCTATTTTTAGGTCTGTGGCAATGGTCATAACTTTTAAGTCGTCATTCAAATGTTGAGAGGACCACAGAGTGCAAACATTCACATAATTTTCTTGTGTATCAGAAATGATACCAAGGATGAATAACTTTTTCACACCCGTGTCCTTAAATTTATTGGCGTGTACTCCATCATGATAATGCTGTCTGGCCCCTTTGAAATGTGGATTATTATCGGCTCCTTCGAATCTTGATTGAATGGATAAGCAAATCTTCAAAAACCCTCCACCACCGTCAAGCCCAATTTTCAAATCTACGTCACAAACACGAGATTCAAAATACGAATCAAGCTGATGATTCAACAAAAGCAGGTCCTTTTTCAAGTTGGGCTGAAACATTTTCCTATTCTTACTGCCAACTCGCAAAGTAGCAGTTAGAGAATGTGTCTTTCTTGTAGACATCCCCAAGTCTGTACTTATTTTCAATATGTCGATAGCTGCGACTGTTTCTTTTCTTGAGCTTTTATCCACATTGTTTGAATTCACTGAAACTGGTAGTTGTTTGCCTCTCCTTTGAGATAACCGCAACTGTCCTTCATTGTTTGAGTGTTCTGGCACGTGTAGAATATCTTTTAGCATTGATGAAGCTAATTTTTCCTTTTCTTTGGTAGAACAATTTTTTGAAATCAATTCAGTGAGAATAGGGATGCATTTAGGTGAAGTGCAAATTTTGTTTTTATCCAGTGGTCCTCTGCATTTTTTACACTTTTTCTTGATCACTTTTCTTTTCGCTGAATTTCTTAGACACAGATTGTCTGGTGCACGTCTCGCAATTTCACACAACTTGCAGTCACAAAGTATCTTATTTTTAGATCGTGTTACACATGGGAGTTCCAGAAAACCAGAATAGTCCGGTAGAGCTAATGTGGTTTCTTCAGAATTTTGTTTATTGAATTTGTATATGATGATTTTACAACTGCTACAGACAGCAGATGGGTAACGAATATCATCAAGATTAATATTCACAGCATTTTTTACCTCAAATTTCAATGGACCCACAATATCCCACATCTTATCTTTCTTTCTTAAACACAACAAACAAATCACGCCTCGGTTTTCTTCATGAGTTCGCGCATGGTCCTTTGTCTTTCATGACATTTTGTTTCACTCTTATGTAGGTAATAGGTTCGTCTATTACTAATAACTGTTATTTATTGGCCGGTTTGTCAACGACTGTTTTGACTAATATTGCGATAACTAAGTCTGTCTTTCAATCAATCTTCGCGTAGCCCTCTGCTGATTTTTGAAGCAAACATTTGAAAACAACAAACATATTTACGTGAAAAGAAACAAAACAATGTCTGTACACTGAAAAAAAAAAATACTGGTTTTATTTACGAATGGCGTTCGTTAACCACAATTCGTAATCATAAGAATGTTTGCGTTAATAGTAAGAATCATAGTTCATAAACTAACAATTTGTTTAGTTTATTGTATTATACGTCAAATACAATCACATGTTGTTTGCGTATTAGTGCAATTTGCATCATTTTATTAAAAATTCACATTTATGAACAAAAGGGTCGTATTGGCTCTGTTTTAATGAATTTTTCTTACTATAGTATTAATGCAGTTTTTGTCTGCATTGATGTAGGATTTTTTTCAGTGTACACAGACAGACATGGTATGGTGATGTATTTATTTTTCAAGCACTTCAGCATATCTCTTGGTTACACCTACAGAATTATGAAAACAAATCGTGAATTTTCGTATCGTCGCAGAAAAAAAATTTAAATTGCGTTTTTTTGGAAAACGGCGCCGGGGATTTTGCTAATTTTTGTTTTTTTGGACTTCTCAAACATGGAACTCTAGATCCTTGAAGAAAATAGAGACGTGGTTTTCCGAGATTTAATTGACTTTTAAGTAAATTATGAAAGTGGGTCAGTATTGTCATTGCACTTATCTGCGAAATTTAGAATCGGAGCCTGTTTCACACGCTAACAAAATATCACTGGCCTATAATGGGTCACTCGGTTGTTTTTTTTTTTTCGAATTTTGTATACTATAATTACTCTCAAGTTAACGTGACTTAAATCAATTTAGTCAAAACTGAACCTATATTTCAATTTATTAAATTTGTACTCCGAAAAACGTTCTCGTTAGGCTGAAAATTCATATAAACCTGTAAATTTTTCATTGTGAATGCCGTGTTAGAATAATCTTTTATCAGTAAACAATTTATAATATAAATAAAACAAATTAAATTCCTAAAAAGTGTGCAATACTTAGACCATAGAATAGCTATATTGGCTTTCCAATCGACCACCGCAAGTACTTATAAGCACTTATGGTTCATGTCTTTGCTAGATTAACTGTCGTAAATCTAGCAAAGACATAATCCATAAGTGCTTATAAGTACTTCCAGTGGCCGTTTGGAAAGCCACTATTATGCTTACTCTAGTTAACAGATCGGCCACAAGGCTACTTTACGCTGCAGATGTTGGAGACAAGTTAAAAGCCATAGCTGGCGGTCCATTCTATTCTATGGTCTAAGGTACAATAAATAATTGAAAATTCCATATACTAGTACATTTATTGAAACTCTATTCTGTTATTATCTCATTTCAATAAAATACAATCTAGTACTTTCGAAATAAACCACCATCACTTAATAAAAAAATAAACGGATCTTATATAGCACTGATCGCAAATACGGAGCACGCGTGCCAAACTTGGCACGTTTAAAAATTTGTCTGGCACGCCAAAAAAAATTTCAAATCGATCTTTATTGTAGTTATTCTAACAAAAAATGGAAAAGACGGTTCTAGAGTTTTGATAAAGCCCAAATATCGAAATGCTGGAAAATGGAAAACAATGAAATTAATTTGGTCATAATTATAACCACCTTTGGAATGAATTTCAAATATTTTCAACAAGTACGGAAACCTCGAAAAAATTTACAATAAAATATACGATTTGATAAAAAAATTGTGAAACTTTTGAGTTCGATGCTTAGTTTATTATTAGCTGTCGAAAAGGTTTTGGTATGCTCGGCAATTTTACAGGTTTAGAGCGCTCAGCATCATAACGATATCGATTTTGGCCAACAATTTACGAACCAGCACAAAATTGTGAGCAGGTGCATTATTGTAGGGTACAAAGGCCATGTTGTCTCACCACAAACCCGAACAGGTGCGACCTGGTGGTAAGAATTCATGGTAAACTATGCCGTTGATATCGAAGAAAACAGTGAGCAGAACCTTCGCAGTTCTGGATCGCCGTTTACTTGATACGGCTAAATTCTGAGCGATGTTAATAAGAAAATGCTTTTGGTCGAGATTCAACAATTTTGATCCAATTTTGTTGGCACACGTTTCGTGCCCAAAACATACAAAAAAGTATTTGGGTTGAGCGGTTGTTGGTATGCTTGGGTGTTCACCATCCTTAATATTTCTTTAACGTCTTCAAGGCTCTATTTGAAACGTTTGTACCACTGACCATTGCTTGTTTTATCCATAGAAGACGCGAAAAACATTCAACATTTTCAATATAGTTGTGCACTTCATTCCATTCCAGCACACCGATGACGGCTACGAAGGTCAAGATACCATAGGGATAAATGTACCAACACAAAAAACTAAAACCGCGTGTTTTGTTCAAACCTCGTATTTTCAACACTTGAAACTATTTTTGTTAGACACCGAACTGTTTCAAACCGAGCACCGGGTTAAAAACAACTAAACAGAAAGAAGTCCGAAAAAGTTTAAAAAAGTAGAACATTCTACTTAAACAAACAGTACAGTTTTTAAGTCTTAAAATTTGTTATATAGATACATACAAATATTTGATAAAAAATATAAAGTTGGTTTGGTGGCGACGAGCATCCACTGGTTCTAAAACAGATTTATAGAAAAATCTATTCTAGAAAAGTTTCAAAACCATCATTTGGATTTGATGTAACTAATTCATTTGTCATCAAATATGTTAGTTAAGTCAGATACTAAATTTTAATGGAATTGGTGCATAATCGCAGAAGTTCCGTTTGGCGCAAGGATGAACTTTCATAAATAAAACTTGGCCAGAATTCAACAAATATTCCGGGACACTTCTAATGATACATTGGTACACAAATTCAAATCTCAAATCTAGAAATTAGATTTGCCAAAGAGGAATTTGTTTTTTAAATATATAACCCATGCATATTCTACATTTCCAGCACTAAATGGGACAAGCACGTTTGCTAATCAATTTTTCTGAAATTTGATACCTAAGTTATTAAGCCGATGTCAGTAGTTTCTAACATACATTCGAAATATTCGCGCTCTGAAGAATTCCATGGGTCATATCATTTAGGGTCGGATTTTTTAAATAAAATAATAGTGAAATTCAAGAAATACAGTAGACTCGCGATAACATACGACGTATACCGTGAACTCCGGAAACTTATTATTATTGGAATGGAAGAGGGGAAGGAAATTTTATGAGGCTTGAGCGTTTATAAACATACCCACACACTTACAAACATACCATCACTCCACAAAAAAAAGTCGTGCAATTTTGTTGTTGTCCTCGCCTAGAGTTGAACCGGGAACCCTCGAAAGACAAAACTTTTACTCACTCTATCATCAGATTTGATTATTTAATTTTTGGTATAAGTAGTAGTTCGAAAAACAAAAATAACTTATTTTATTTTAATACATACAGAGTATACAAGGCGCACAAGGTGTCCACAAAGTTTTGTAAAAATTTATAGAAACGTCATAAGGAGTAAAGTTCGAAGGTAAATTTATGAATTAAACAGTTATTCGATTAAAAAATATGTTCGTGTTTATTAGAGTAAATATCGAAATAATTTAATATTAAAATAAAATATTAAAATATATTAAACTAAATAGTATACCAATTTTAATTTTTTTTTTTTTTTCTCCAAACAAAGCTTGACTAATCAACTATCACGTACTCACAACATTTGTCTAGTGTTATTTTTTGTTTTTAAAATATGTACACTAGTTCAACCATAAAGATTCACTGGCGCGTGGTATACTTTTACATTTTTTCTCGTTTTAAATTTTGATAATTTAATAAATAGTCTGTAACTGAAATTGGAATGAATCGTTGATTTCAGAAAAATTTATGGTTGTACTTATGAATGGTGAAAGGGTTAGGCCATGGAATAAGGGTTAAAAAATTGATTTAAAAAAATAAAAATGTTGGTTTCAAGCTGCATCATAATGTGTCCTAATTATACAGTGCTTGCATATAAGAAATGCATTCGTATATAATATGTTATATTATAGAGATTCTGTTTTTGGTAAAGAAATTTTGAATGTTCTACTCGATTTTTTATATTTAATTTTTGATACCTGATTGTTGTTGAAGCATTTACACAACAATTCCTCAAGTTCTTTAAAATTGTTAGGCCAAGTTTTATTGCACATTGTAATCGAACGACCCTGTATTTGTTCCTCATCACATATGATGAATGAAACTAAATCTTTGCAATCGATCATCAGCTTCATGCTTTGCGGCACAAGATAAACACGCGTAAATATTCGAAGAGAATACGACAGATTTTTTTAACAGTATTTCAGAAGCAATTTTGTCAGTTTTTTTTTAATGTGCCGTTAATTTTACTACTCACTTATATTCAAAGGTAGACAGAATGTTTTGCATTATAACATTATAAGCACAGTACTACTTATATATGTTTGTAGTTTTCACAGAAACTCATCTTTGGCAAAAGAGAGCAATTAAAAATAAATTTTCAATTGTTTTATTACAAATTTCTCTGTTGTAGGCTCGAAGTAACGCCTACTCAGTTCTACTCCTACTCAGTATTACTCCTACTTTTGAGAAAGATAAATGAATTTACCCAATTTAGTTTATTTACCCTGACTATTGGTCCGCAAGCTTAATTTGGTATATGGTCTCAGTCCTAGATTAATTAGTTTGCTAAAAGGCAGCCTGGAAGTAACCGTTTATTTTCTTATTCTAATGGAATATTAATTGTACGAATAAATATACATATTTAGGACTGCGGTTTTAATGCGAATGTGAAACAAAGGGATGTGACATTACATCTTATCGTGCGTTTTTTTATTATATGGAAGAGATCAAAGAGATTGAAAAAAGATCGCGATCTGTTGATTATTATCTGAAACAAAATTTTCTCTCTGAAATTTTTTCAGATTTACAGTTACTCAAAAAAGTCTCCGTACGAAGTAGTTTCTTCTCTATTATCAACGATAACTACAATGTTTTAATAATTTTTTTTATTTGAAAAATGCATTTATTTACATAGCTCCTTATTTATCAATAATATAAAAAAAAATAAAAATATATTTACGTATTTTAATGAGGTAATTAATTAAAGTGAATCCATCCATATTTCACATCAAAAAAGTCTCCGTACGCCGAAGTAAAATTTGTTGCGCAACTTGTAATTTGCCTTGCGGTCACGTATGCCAGTGTCGTAAATCTTTTTGATTATGGTTAAATACGCATTAAATCAGTTTCGCCGTAGTTGTGAGAGTAGTAACACGTAAAAATAATTATATACAAAATGAATAAGGAACTTTCCATCGACACGCGTAAAATTATAATAAAGTTGTATTGTGAGGGGAAATCAATGATAGAAATTGGAGAAGTTATTGGGAGATCCAAATCCACTGTGCAATATGTAATAGAACACCATGCAAATACCGGAACACTAAAAAGTAATCCGCGAACTGGACGCCCGAAAAAATTAAATGAAATTACAAAACGATTTATAGTGCGAAAAGTGAAGGAAAATCCAAGAATTAGTGCTCCCAAAATTGGGGATGAAGTGAGAAATAATTTACAAATTAATGTGTATGATGAAACGATACGAAATGTTTTACGGGAATCTAAATACAACGGAAGAGTACCAAGGAAAAAACCGTTTATCTCTAAGGTGAATCGTAAAAAGAGATTTTTATTTCCTAAAGAACATCAAAATAAAGGCATAGACTTTGGAATAAAGTCATATTTAGCGACGAAAGTGAAAAATGTTGGTCCCACCGTCAAGCATAGCGGTGGTAATGTATTAGTGTGGGGGTGTATGGCTGCATCAGGAGTAGGAAATTTAGTGTTTATAGACTCTGTTATGGATAAATGGATATATTTAAATATTGGGTCTAGAAAATATATTTATTTTTCAACAAGATCAAGATCCAAAACACACATCGATGATATAGTACGGGAATGGTTATTGTATAACGTCCCGAAACAGCTCCATTCACCACCACAATCACCAGACCTTAATCCCATAGAGCATCTATGGGATGAATTGGAACGGAGGGTACGAAAATACCCAATATCAGGACGTAATCAATTAAAGCAGAGGCTACAACAGTAATGGAAAAAGATTGGGTCGGATATCACCCAGAAATTGGTGGAGTCTATGCCTAGACGAATAAATGCTGTCATAAAAGCTATATAAAAGCTTTGTTATTTTTTTTTATAATTTTTGTTAGGCGTACGGAGACTTTTTTGATGTGAAATATGGATGAATTTACCTTAATTAAATACGTACATATATTTTTATTATTTTTTATATTATTGATAATTAACCCTTGTGTGTATACCCAAAAAAATGTATGTTAGCAGACACCCGACCCACCCGGGTAGCCAAGTGTATTTTTTCGGTTTTTCAACAGATTTTTGCCGGTTCCGCTATGTTGTTGAATTTATTTTATAAATTTTGTATTTTGCACGTTTAAAAATTGGCCTGACACGTCAAAATTTTTTAGAATTTTAATAAAGCCTAACTATTGAAATGTTGGAGAACTAGGAAAACACGAAATCAATTTGGTCATACAAACAACAACCGTTGAAATGAATGTCAAGTATTTTCGACAAATACGGAAAGTTCTAAAGTAAATTACTAGGTGATAACATATTTTTACCTTTATTAGGTACCGATATGTTTAAAATGGGCGAGTTTAGCGATATTTTATTCGTAAGCTTGTAATTTTATTTCAGGGTTTATTTAGTACAACAAATTACGAGATTTAAGAAGCACTTTTGCGATAGTATTCTTGAATGAAAAAATGTTATTAATTTGAATTTAAATATCAATTAATTAAAAAGGCATTGAACCAAAAGTTTAAACAAAATTCCAGAGAAATGCGATTAGCAGAAAGGTTAACTCTCACGTGTAAAGATTTAAAACTGGAAATTCGTAAGAAGATCTAAAATTCTGAATCGTTTTACTTCATAATATATTTAAACCTACTTGACCATTTAGTTGACGATGCCAGGTCATCGTGTAACAGAATTTTAACACATCATTTTATAATAGTTGAAACAGATAGATAAAAAATGTGTGTTCCAAATATCCTTGTGGGTTCGTATTTTTATAGATGAACATGTTGAAAATAATTAGGAATAGAATGGCCTAAGGCAATTGTCTCGGATTAAGTCTTTGAACCCGAGTTTTATGATAGTAAAATGCGTCTTAAAATAGAACTCTCATGATCCTTAATATTATATTTTGATTTGGCACCTAGAAAATCAGTCATTTAAAAACATAATTGTATTGGCACTTGTATTGGTAATAACTAACTACTTGGGAACACTGGTATAAAATAATATATTTTTAAATTTGTATACAAAATTATAATGGCGGAACGCAATAGGGAAAAAACTAAGTCTTTTTCTTATATTTTGTTCTGGCTACCCAGGTGGCCGGGTGTGCGTTAGAAGGATAATGAAAATTATTCACACTTAACTCCATCAAGAAATAATTTCTATCCAATTTCTATACAAAAATCGAAAACTAATAGTCAATTCTTGGATGTCAAGAAGCTAGAAACGTCTAACTTCAAAATTGCAGTCCCCACAAATATTTAAAATTGAAATGGCTACCCGGGTAGCCGGGTGCGTACACAAGGGTTAAGGAGCTATGTAAATAAATACATTTTTGGAATAAAAAAAAAATATTAAAACATTGTAATTTTTTGAGTAACTGTATATAAATTTGACAGCAAAATGACCGAAGCGTTTGATGATTCCTTAAATTAAAATTGAGAATTGTAATTAAATATAATTCTATATAATTTAATTAATTAAAAATTTAATAATAATTTTTAATTATTATTATTATCAAAACATTTTTTGTTTTTGTTTTGTTACTAGGTTAATACCAAAAAATAATTTGTTTTAATTAATAAGAAAACTAATTAATAAATTAAAATAAAAAATTATTATTATTATTTTTTTGTTTCCTAATTATTTAATTATAAAATATTATTGTTTTAATTAAATTGGGTGTTTTGAGTTCAAGAAAGATATGGATACTCAGTTCAAATGGTAACACAATTCTATTTTGTTTCTTTTTATTTTTTCCAGTGTAATTAAATCTGAGCAAGACCTAAATTATCTGCCTGATTTAGGTGTAGTATAAAAACAAAAAAGTACATTCGATCCATATTTGAGTATGATAGTTGATTAGTTACGCTTTGTTTTGAGAAAAAAAATATATTTTATAAGAATTTATACTTTCGATATTTACTCTAATAATCATGAACATTTTTTTTTTGTATCGATTAACTTATTTTATTCATAAATTTGCCTTTACTCTTTTTGAAAAATTATGGGGCCCCATCTTGTGCGGTATAATATACACCCTACACTAAAAAATTTAATAACATTTAATCGCGTAGAGTTCGCGCACACCAAAAATTAAATAAATCAAAAATCATGAGGTTGCACAAAAATGAAATTACTTATTATTTTTTCCCCCCGTGACAAATTTAATCGTTCTTTATTTAAACCAAATATTAATGAACTTGTTTCGTTTCTAAATATGAAACCATTATTTTCGGAAAGGTTTTATTAACAAGATATGTGAATAATTCGAATTACATTTCGACTATCTGAAATAAAATTGAAATATCCTTCCAGATTTTCGGGTGGCTACAGGTTTTTCTACAGGTTGAAAAAGATACTAAAAAAGTTACTAAATTTGAATTCATAATTTAATTATATATAAGTAATACTACCTGAAATAAGACTTCGGAAATTTACTTAAACCAATCTATTAAATAATTCGATTCGGATGCAGTCAATACAGACTTTGTTTAAAAATATTCAATATATAATTTTGAAAATCCAGTTTGATTTTAAATAATGACTGAAAATGTTGAAACACACACACATATAAATAAATCTTTTTTAATGCACAGTTTAGAATATAATTCAACATAATTGTTAAATTAAATTATTTATGATCGCCATATTATATTTTATAATTTTTGTTTTGTGATTATTGATTATTTTTTTAAGATAAATAATGTTTAGTGCCTAAAAAAATTATTTATAGTTTTAAAAAAATCGTATTTATGTTTTTAAGAGAGCCTAAAACACATATATATATATATATAAATACTGAATCATAATAATAATAATTTGTTTTTAAATTATTTAGATGACATATTATGAATAAGAAAAGCATAAGCTTGTTAAAATGAATATAATAAATAATTTTAGTGTTTATAATTTTTTTTATTTTTTAGTTGCTAGTAAGTAAATTTTTGTAAAATTTTGTCGAGATTATTTAAAATATGGTATTTCCACATAGATATATAAAATGTATAGATTTTTGTCGTTAGATAAATGTATAGATTTTTGTTAATTACTGCGTTCTTATATATGTTAAAACGTAATGTTTAATCACAAAAAATAAAATATAGGGGATATTTGATATGAAGTGACGCGCACTACGGATTCGAAATATCATATGCCCAATATCATAAACATTTTAAGCATACCGGTAATATTATTGATTTATTTATCTAGAGATATTTTGTCTCGATTAATTTTTGTGATATTAGGTGCTTTTTAAAATTCGGCGTCATTTGAGATCGCAATAGCAATAAATCAAAGTTAGTTAATTTAAAATCAAATATTACCAAATATTTTTAATTTGGATCCAGATTGTTTACGGCATATTTCAAGACAGAATATGACAAAACGCCTTTTTTTCCATTGGAAAAACATCTATCTTAGGCCTTTTGTCATATTCCGTTTTGAAACATGCACTATTGAACGGATACCGTCTGTTCAAACAATTTGCTCGAAAAAATCGTTAGGTTTTATGTAATGTCTTGTGTAAAGATAACAAAAAAAAAATGTGTTAAATTAAATAAAAAAAACAAATCGGTTAATAAATATTGCGCATATGGAATATATGCAGCGCGGTTTTTTAAAACAAAATTCCTGATTGCCTTCGCTCATTGTTATTCAATTTTTCAATTCGCTTCGCTTAATTATACCACGCAACAAACGCACGCCATAAGCGAATTTTTGTGCACTGAAATTATCATTATTTATAAAAAACGTAGAGTTGATGGCTAAGTTGTACTCACAACATCCTCAAAAAAATAACTCATTGTGAGTGAAAATCTAACGAATATTTTGTGTGGAATTTTTTTTTTTTTAAATATTTCAAAATTGATTTTAAATTAACTAAATTTGATTAATGGTTACGGCAATCTCGAACAACCCAATACAAAAAACGTGCTTAGAGATATATAATTTTCCTAAAAATAGCAATTATTCGATATATTGTGAAATTTTTGTATTAAATATGTAGATCCAAATTATTACAACATTTAACAAAATAAAAAATCCACACAAAATATTAGTTATCATAGATCTCTGGATAAATTCCCCAATTGGAGAGATTATCCAGAACTAGCACATTGCAAAAAAAAACTAATGATTTTTTCAAACAAGCGCTGAAAAATTTCTAGCCATTGCTAAATATCAAACCTTACTGAAAATTTATAAAACTACAGAATATGTAAAAAAAAACGTGTGGTGGCCGTCATCCATTTACTTCCATCTATCTATATACATATGACCATTGATATGTATCCATAAAATATTACCTCAAGAACCATATAAAAATCTTACATTTTTATTCACATCAAATTTTAATTTTATTTGAAATTACACGCCCATAGCCTAAATGCCTCAAAAACAAAAATGATAAAATCCCATAAAAATTTGTGTGGGATTTGGGGCATTTTAAGAAAATGGAAAAAATGCTCACGATTTAATTTTTAGGGTTTTTTTGAAACGCAGTTTAATTTTATTTTTAATATAGCAGCCGAGAATACCAAAAAATTCCAATAAAATGAAAAATGTCCCAGTTTAGTTAAAAGAAGAGAACAAATTCTGGTAAGGAAGAATTTACATATTTTAAAATTTTACGAAGAGGAGAAATTGTTAAGAGTTCTGAAAATATTTTAAAATATTATGAAAAATGAAGACATTCTAATTTTAAAATTAGAATAGAAATATTTATTCAATTATTTGATTATTTAGGATAGAATTTCATAATTCAAAAACACTCGAAACATTTTGGGGCATTTATTCAATGGGATGTAATTGCTATATGCCCTAGAAGATCTTTTGACCTAGATCTATATTATCTCTAATTGAAAATGTTTGCAATATTTGATTTAATTGCTATTGCGATCTCGAATAACGTCGAATAAAAAAGCGCCTAGAGGTAGTAATGGATCGATTTTGATCCCATTGAGGCGTTTTATTAAACTCAAATTAAATGAAATAATCGAATTTTATGAATAGTCTAACCTTGCTAAAACTTTACTCACTTGTTAATATATTACATAATTTGAGCTTCCTTTTTTTTTAAGTTAATTTGGTGGGTTAAATTTTAAATAGTTCCCAGCAATAATTATGATATCTAGTTTGCGTTGCGCACCATTTTAATATTTATGTAATTGGGGCTTTATTTTGTAAAAGACGAGAAGCGAGCTTGTCTCATTTAATGTCGCATTTTATATTGCGAATCTTAACTATTTATATTAAGTAGGAACACTTTTTTCGTCATTTCGACCATGTAATTGAAATAGAAAGTCATTTTATTCTAGCTAACTGACAGAGCATTCACAATGAAAAACTTTTTACTTTTGACTTACAGGTTTGTTTGTATTTCCAAGATAACGAACAAAAATTTTTGTTACTTATGTTGGAAATTCATACAAATCTGTAAGTTAAGAGTAAAGAGTTGATGAGAGTTGTGTTATCAAATGAGTTGAAACAGAGTAAAAATGTATTCTTAGGAAAAATGACAAACTCGCTTCTCATCTTTTATGTAAAATTATAACCCCTGAAATATTTTCCTTATTTCGTAAATGATTCTTTATACATTTTGTTATCATTTCTAATTGAAAATTATTAAATGGAAATTAATTAAAATAAAATTTGTTAATTTAATTAAATGTCAACAAAACAACAGAAAATTCTAGAATCTATTAAAGGAATTTAAACGAATAAGAGATTGTTTTTTTAATTCGATGTGGCAGACATAATATGAAGCAAGAAGGTAGGAAAAGGTGTAATTGTAATTTTCAGATATTACATAGGTCCTCAAAAAATAGTTAGCAGAAGCTCGAGTTAACACCTTTATTATGGTTCTAGCATCGCCGAAAATATCAAAAATCACCCGGCAAACCGCGCCTGTGGAATTAACAGCCAACGTCTTTAATGCATTTTTCGTGTGGGTTTAAATTTCACTTGGGGGAGGATGAATCAATAAAAGCTTATTGTATGTAATAAAAAAATATTGTATGTATATTGCTAATTTACGGCACTTATAAATTGTATTAAAATTAAACAGAATTTCTGGAAAATGAAGATTTATTTTTTAATGTATTCTGAAAAAGAGATTTCCATTCTAATTTTAAAGATAAGAATATATTCCACTTTATTGCTGAATTCAATCTAAGGGCCATGATGAATCCTTATTAACAACCTTTCTTGCAGTTTTTCTTCCCCCTATTGCCCAATATTTCTCCTTGATCATTGCTAAGTAGTGCTTGTGGACCTGGATGTAAATAGGAGGAATGATAATGATTAAAAATTGTTAGTGTAAGCTTATGATTTAACGGCAATATTAGTGGAAATTTTGTTGAGTATGGCAGCTCTGAGTTTTTGAGACGACCTCCAACTCGCAATAAACCGTCTTTGTCAATGAACGGATTTAATGTTTTTAAATGACTGTTCTTTGGAATGTTTTGCTGGTTTGACAAAGATATCAAGTCTGAATGGAAACTGTGATATTGGATGCTCTTTATGATTAGATTGTGGCCTTCGGAAAGCTCTTCAACTACAGCTCTCCTAATCTTCTGTCTTCCCTTGGTTTCCGGCAATTGCTCGCGAATCGACAAACAATAAATTGATGAATGTATTTGTGTTGTAGTACAACGTCTTCCTTTTCAGTTGTGACAAGGCAAGCGCAGCCTTTCGTTGTTCTGGTAAAACTGGACATGGCTCAGGTAACGACTTTGGCCATTTGCATACAGGCTGACGAAGATAATCAGGTCCATTTAACCATAGACTGCAATTTATAAACTATGCAGGCATCATTCCTCGCGATATAACATCGGCTGCATTGTTTTCACTGGCAACGTGGTTCCATTCTTCGATATTAGATAACCGATGAATTTCCGCTATTCTATTGGCCACAAAGGCCTTTGAATGTGAACTTGAAGATTGTATCCAATGCCAAACGATCGAAGAATCGGTCCAATAAAACATTTTATTCACTTTAACGTTCAGCTGCGACCGCACCTTCGACATCAATTGGGCAGTAAGGAGCGCAGCACAGAGCTCTAGCCTTGGCAATGTAACTTTACTCAACGGAGCAACGGGTGATTTTGCACAAAGCAAAGTTGTTATGATATTATTGTTGTTGTTACATCGTATATATATCGCAGCTCCAAACGCCACTTCACTGGAGTCTCCGAAGCCGTGAAGTTGTACATCAGTGGTGACTTCGTAAGTTTCAATGAATCTTTTAACGCGGAAATTATTTAAATATGCAAGTTGGTTTCGAAAGTCAGTCCATTTTGTATGCATTGATTGAGGTAACGATTCATCCCAATCTTGTTGTAATTTCCAGAGTTGGTGAATAAAAATTTTTGCAACTAAAATTACGGGACCAGCTAATCCAAGAGGATCGAAAATACTAGCTGTTTCGGAGAGAACTAAACGCTTGGTTATTCTTGACAATGTAGCAAAAATAATCTTTATCGGGTTGCCAAAACATGCCTAGAGTTTTGATCACATTTTCGTTGTTAAGAACATGAAAACTTTCTTTATCAGCATCTGGAATATGTGATAAAAATTCTACTGAGTTTGAACACCACTTTTCTAAACTCATTTCAGCTGTAGCAAGAAGTGAAACTACCTCTCGTCGAAGATACAGTGCTTCATCGATAGAATTGCTACCGGTTAGCAGATCATCAACATACATATCGCCTTGCACGACCTTGCTTGCGAGTGGATGCGACTTTGCTTCTTCGTTACAAAGTTGCAACAAACAACGCGTGGCTAAATATGGAGCTGACGCGGTACCGTAAGTAACTGTAGTTAAACGGTAAATTTGTAGTTCATCTTCGGGATTATCTCTCCAGAAGATGTATTGATATTGAGAATCGTTCTCACAAATATTTATTTGTCTGTACATTTTACTGATATCAGCGCTGAATGCAATTTTCCAGCGCCTAAATCTTAATAAGATGGGAACCAAATCGGATTGAACGACTGGTCCAACCATACGACGCGCAACTTATGTAGTAGTTGAGCTTGATGGCTTTAGAACACAATGATGTGGGAGAAAATAATGAGACTCGGGAATATTTGTTTCAGATTCCAGTCTCATGTGGTTTAAATTTCGATAATCCTCAATGAACTGACTATATTGTAACTTCAATTCGGGATTTCCAGACAGTCGCTTTTCTAAGCTGAGAAATCGAATTAACGCACCTTGTCTGGAGTTGCCTAACAGTTTCGGAGAGTGAAGAAAGGGTAAAGCCACGATAAACCGACCTGAGTCGGCTCTGGAAACATTTTCAAGAAAATGAGTTTCGCAAATCTGCTCGTTGTTTGTGAAACTTGCAGCCTTGTTGTTTATTTGTTCCAGATCCCAAAACTGCTGCACAATATTATTTAACTTCGTCATCTCGTCTTGATTTGTGGTAGCCATATTACAAAATCCTTTAGACTTTGAATTTGAACTTGTACTGCCAAAAACAACCCATTCCAAAACCGTGTTTTGAAGGTCTGGTAACGATTCATCCAACTGTATCTGACCTACCGACAATAATTTGCAATATAGTTCGGCTCCAATCAGCATATCTATTTCTTGTGTCTGATTGAAATTTGGATCTGCTAATAAAACATTATGAGGAATCTTCCAATTACTTATATCAACATTTAGTACTGGTTGTGGATCAGTAATTTTATTTAAAACATGTACCTTTAATTGGTTGAACAGTTACTAGCATAGTCAACGTACTTGCAGTTACGGAGTTAGATATGCCGTAAATTTGCGTTGGTGAATGTTGAGATGGAAGCTCAAGCTTGCTAGCCAGTTTTTCTGTTATGAAACTGAAGTGTGAACATGAATCTAATAGTGCTCGTACAATGATGGGTTTATTTTTGCAGTCTAGAACCTTCACGCATGCGGTCATTAGAAATACATAAGACTATATCTTTTTAACTAAGGGAGTATTACCCGGAACGGTTTTGAACCCGATTGATACTGGTTTTGTTTATTGATCTGATCATTATTTTCTAGGGCACGACATCGACGTTCTAAAAAGGTTAGTAATTGATCTAAGGTCGGCATTTTATCCATTGAACATTCATCTTCCCATTTCATACGAGTATCGTGATCCAGTTTAGAAAGGATGAAAAATATAATCAAGTCATCCCACTGTAACGTGGGCCGCCCAAGTGATTTTAAAGATCTTAAATGAGTATTAACGATGTCTATAACATTTCGAATTTTTACAGCATTGCCACGCTCTATATTTTGTATTCCTTCTAAAGGCTTGTGATCAGAATAAACAATCACATGATAACCGTAAATATACTTATAAAATTTTTCAAGTGAGAATACAATTGCGAGAGCTTCGCGATGTAAAATTGGGTAATTTTTTTCTGCCTTAGAAAGAACCCGTGAAATAAAAAATACAGGCTTTTCCTCATTATTGACTATATGACGCAAAATACCGCTTATGCCTTTAACACTTGCATCACACATAATGACCATCTGCTTCGTTGGGTCGTAATGTACCAAAATTTGACTATTCAATATATCTAGCTTACATTGACTAAACACTTTTTACATGCGTCATCCCAATTCCAAACACTATTTTTTTCCAAAAATCTATATAAAATACTACACTTTTCATTTACTCTGGGTATGAATTTTGCGTAATAATTTAACATGCCTATAAAAGATCTTAATTGGTGGTGATTTTCCGGCGCAGAGGCTTCTACCACCGCTCTTACTTTATCTGGACATGGACCAATCATTACGTGAAATTTCGTGGCCTAAATATCGTAGCTTCTGAACAAAAAAATTACATTTATTCCAATTTGCTTTTACGTTAAATTTCTTTAATTGATCCAGAACTTGGCGTAATCTTAAACACAGCAAGTTTAGCGTTGCTCCTCCAATCAAAATATCATCAATATACGACACTGCCCCAGGTATACCATTTAAAATCTGATTAATAACCGATTGGAAAATTGAAGCCGCAGGCTTAATTCCAAAAGGCAACCTAGTGTATTGGAACAATCCACGATGCGTATTAATTGTTACAAGCTCCCTTGTCTTATGTGACAAACGAAGTTGAGTGTAAGCTCCTTTTAAATCTAACGATACAAAATAATTATTACCACCTAAACTAGCGAGTACTTCATCAATTACCGGCAAAGGGTAATGTTGTGTCTTAACATATTTATTGATCGTTACTGAGCAGTCAATACAGATTCTGATCTCTCCATTCGCTTTAGGAACCACCACAATAGGTGATGCTCATTCTGATGTCGTCACAGGTACCATGATACCACACGATACCAACTTATCTATTTCACTGTTAACCAACTCACGCATGCTGAATGGTACTGCGTATGCTTTATGAAAAATAGGATTAACGTTTTCAACTAATTGAATATTTACTTCGAAATCTTTCATTGTACCGCTTAAATCTCCATCAAAAACTGAATTATATTCCGTCCTAAGTGACGGTAACATTTTTGACCTAAAATTGTCACACAAATTTATCTGATTGACTCGAAATATATTTCTCCATTCTGGTTTAATGACATCCAACCAGTTCCGCCCACATAACGGCTGTATATTCTTATCAGTCTTGACCACAAAAAGATTCAACTGATGAACGTTACTTTTATTTTCCTCTTTGACTTCTACTTCGATAATTCCTAATATATTAATTTGGTTACCCGTAAGTACCGATAACGGTAATCTATTTGGCTCAATTGGCAAATGTGAAAAATATTTTTTATAATCTAGTTCGGAACACAAAAAAACACACGCACCTGTATCAATCTCCAACACCACTGGCTGATTTTCTACCAATAAATTGACAAATTCAATATTCGAAATATTTAATCGACTATTAACACGATCGATCGAATTCTCTTTACCTAAACTATGCGCAGCTTCCTCAGATTTGTTATCAGAATCGAAATTACAATGATTTAATGTTAAACCATGACCTTGACTATTAGCCCGATTATCATATTCATTTTGCTTTACATCCCGTCTAAAAACGTTTCTATTTACTGCCCTATTATCTATCGGAAATCTATTAATACTATTTTTATATTTATAGTGATACTCATTATTTCTAAAATTTTGTTGCGATGTACCTACTTGAAATCTGGATGGACATTGTTTGGCCATGTGCCCAATACCGCCACATTTGAAGCATTTTATTCTGGACCTGGGGGTCAATTCTCGTTCTATGAAAAAATCCAATGAAAAAAGGCTTTTCATTAACATCTAGTTAACCATTTTTATTTTTTGAATGCAAAAAACAAATTATATAATTTTCACAACACTGTAGGCCGATTCTGTTTCCATGAAAAACTACGTGAAAAGATTTCTCAGTGTTTTTTATGAATACTTGATTATTTTCGTCAAAATATTCTCATATGAAAAGAATTTATTCATTGAGTATTTTGATGGTGACCTATTTAAGGTATCAACCTATTTAATTCCAATCCAATTTTTCCAACATGCCAAGAAAATTTTCTGCTACGGAATCATTACCATTACAGTAATGACAACAACGATAATCATAATTCATTATCTTCTTCGGGCCATTATAATATCAGTTATGTATTTAATTGTTGTTTTTATAATTTTTATGTATTACTTTCAAATGTTTTTTTATATTTTAGGTTTTTCACTAATTCTATTCTCAATCTGAACTCGTTGCAGAAATGCTTATCTTCAACTAAAGATGCTACGATTAAGAACCGGAATGGTACTTGTCTGAATGTTGGATTTTTGAATGCTCGTAGTTTATTCTGCCATGTTGACAAATTGAGAATATTTATCGATACCAAAGATTTCGATGTGTTTGGTGTCGTGGAAACATGGCTTACTAGTAAAATCAATAATGAATCTGTTGCGCTGAATGGTTACAACATCTTGAGATTTGACAGAACTCATAAGAGGGGTGGGGGTGCTTGCATTTACTATAAGAAGTGTTTCAAGGTTAAAGTCGTTCATTCGTCTATGTATGGTAAAACTGAAGTTCTGATGGCTGAAATGATACTACCATCTATGACTATATTGATTGTGGTTTGCTACAATCCGTCAACTCCTACGCAATCCGATTTAGACGATTTTCAGGAATTTCTATCATCACACGTTCTAAACTATAATCATTTCATAATTGGATGTGACATAAATTGTAACATGATTGATCAATCCAATAAGTTCTACAATCTTTTAAAAGCGAATAATTTAATATCGGTTCCATTTTTACCTACCCATAACCGTACTTGGCTCGATCAATTCATTGTCCCTGAATCGGATTACTCTAGGATATTTTCGTCTAGTCAATATACGTTGCCTGATATTTCCGACCATGATTTACTGGCGATCTCTTATAAAGCTAAATCAAAGCGCATTAAAATGAATTACAGGCTTATCTATGACTATAGCCAGTTGGATGCTGAAATTATTATGAATTTTTTTTCTGACGTTGACTGGAGCTTTTTGCACTCGTCCAATAATGTCAATTTTACCTTCCAGTGTTTTTATGACTGCCTATATTATTTTCATAATAATTGTGTACCAACGAAAAATATAGTTAATAGCCAGCCTGTTGCTCCATGGTTTAATAGTAGTATTGCTAAAAGTATGCTAGCGAGGGATCATGCTTATATTAAGTATAGGAGAACAGCCGATGTTAAGGACTTAGTAATATATCGTAATGAACGCAATAGGGTAACTAGCTTGATAAGAATCTCAAAACAGAAATATTTTTTTGGAAATAGTAAATTAACCATGAAACGAATTTGGAATAACTGCAATCATATTGGATTAGGAGCTGGTAAAGCTAGTTCTTTGACCGATTTAGACCCTTCAATCATCAATTCTTATTTCTGCAACGTACCCATTTTGCCGGTTGTTATTCCCTTACCTGAGTTTGAGTGCACAGATAATCACACATCTCTCTCTTTCAGCTGCATAAGTGAATTTGATATTTCCAAAGCTGTTTATCTTATTAAATCGAATTCATCAGGTCACGACAAAATCAACTTAAAATTTCTTAAGAATATTTTACCGTATGTTATATCACCTTTGACCTACCTGATTAATAACTGTATCATGCGTTCCGAATTTCCAGATATTTGGAAAACGAATATAGTGATTCCGATTATAAAAAAGAAGGGCATTGATTCTTTGGATAATCTTAGACCGATTAGTTTAGTTTCGATTCTATCAAAAATTTTTGAAATCATTCTTCGTGACCAAATCAACCAGCATTTAACTAAATTTAATTATCTAAATCAGTTTCAGTCCGGATTTCGTAATAACCATAGTACAACATCGACCCTTCTTCATGTTGTCGATGATCTGGCTTGTCATCTTGACAAGATAAACTCGTTTGCTATTCTTATACTTTTGGATTACTCAAAAGCATTTGACTCGTTAAACCATGTTTTGTTATTACAGAAGTTAATGCTTTTCTTTAATTTTGATAATACAGCACTGAAATTTATGTTTAATTATTTAACAGACAGATATCAAAAAGTCATCATAAATGGAAAAGAATCGGAACCTGAGCGTATAATGTCAGGTGTATTTCAAGGAACGATACTCGGTCCAACTCTATTTTCTCTTTTTATAAATGACTTACCTCACGTCATAGACATTCATAATAGATTTCTCATTTCATAGTAACTAAAGGAAAAAAACAAAAACTTCTGATAATTCCAATGTATCGTTGTGTTGTGTATTTTATAAGGCAATGATTTTAGAATGCGTTGCAAATTATAATACGTATATGCAATACACCGATAATATTTGAATGGAAAATTTTTGTTTTAATTTTCTGTGTTTAGTCAAATGAGAGATCTATTATAATTGTCTATGCTCACGTAATAAAATATTCCAAATACCATTTGTATGCTGATGATTGTCAAATCTATCTGGGTGGTACTAGTGAAAATATTTTGGAAACCTTCAATAAAATCAATCTGGATCTATCATACATACTAGATTGGTCCAATTCTAATGGAATCTCACTAAATATTGCAAAAACACAAGCAATTTTCATTTCTAAAAAGCACTTCCCAGTGATTCCTGAAATTTTTATCAATAGTGTGAAAATTAATTTTAAGAATCATGTTAACAATCTAGGAATTTGTATAAACAACAGATTCACATGGGATTCACAAGTTGTTAATGTTTGTGGCAAGATCAATTCCACTTTGTATGGTTTGAAGCTCCACAAAAATATTTGCCCTAAAAATGTTCGAACTTTGTTAGCACGATCATTAGTAATTCCCCACGTAGTTTATTGCGAATTCCTTTTTTTAAGTTGTGATTCTGCCTCAAGTGGTTTGCTGCAAGTTACTTTGAACAACATCGTGAGATACGTTAATGGGCTCAGAAGATTTGATCACGTATCAGCTAATTTTAAAGAGTTTTTCGGTTGCACTATGCTTCAATTCTTTCATTACAGAGCATTATTGCTTTTATATAAAGTCATTAATAATCGGGTACCTTCATATTTATATGATAAAATTAAAATTGGTTCCAGTCGAAATGGCAGAATAATACTGCCTGTTAACCGTACAAATATTTACAATAATTCACCTTTGTTTAATACATTTACTATTTGGAATGAGGTTCCGATTGAGATTAGAAGAGTGAAGCCTTTTGCAAAATTCAAAAAATTAGTATTTAATTTTATTCAAAATAAATTTTAATTTTGTTTTATTTTTTTTTAAATTTTTGTAACATATATATGTATATTTTTAAAATTATATTGTATGGATAGAAAAGCTATGCTTTATCCTTTTTTTCTCTAAATAAATAAATGGTGAGAAAATCAATAAAATGTGCATTAATGTATCGATATACCGATAAACCAAAAGTTGTATTCCAAAACGCAAAGGGTTGTGGTTGATCGCAATCAACTAATCATATTTCAACTATTTGTAGTAATGAGAGCAAGCAAACTTGGTAGTTTTAATAGTTTATGAAAATATTGATAAACGGAAAGAACTTTTGTTCATTTTCCAAAATCTCAAACTATTTTAAATGTCTAAATGTATTCACATTATTGTTTTAGTTTCGAAATATTTCTATAAATAAGCCTAAAATTTCTTTTTGTAAATTTCTTGAATTATTAAAATCGACTTAATTCCTCAATCTCTAAAATATCCCTTTTCAGTCTTTATTTCCAAGTTTTATAATTCCCTAAGCTTCTTTAATTTTAAATTCAAGCACCTGATTTCTACTTCTATTTTAAAATTCTGTAAATTTAGAATATCTTATTGAATCTAAAATTTCAAAATTATGTCATATACAAATAGTTTTTCAAAGCAACTGCATTTAAACATTCGAATTTCGATGTAGTAAATTAAATTTAAGAGTTTTACCAAACAAGAAACTAAAATATTTTAATGATTTTAGAATACCGCTTCACATACTTAGAATATTATCGATATTTGAAGATTCTTCATATTCTAGACGTTTCAAAATAAAGAAAATTCGCAAATTCAAAAATATTTACAACCTGAAACTATATAGAACATTTTAAATTTTATGAAGTTCCTAATATGGCATTTTCATAAATTTGACAATCAATACAGATTATTGGTGAAATTGTTAAAATTATGAATTGTTTGAATTTTTAAGGATTTCAAATTTTGAGATAACTTATCTTTTAAATATTTTAATATTATATATTTCAAACTCTATTGTATTTTGTCCTAGCACGAATTTTAAAAACGAATTTTAAGTATGGATGTACCAAACTTCAGTGTAACACTGTAAAATATCAAATTACAAATTCCACAAATAGATGCCTCTCAGTTAAATGTTAAGCCCAGTTTAAACGTCTTGTTAAACCCTTGTATCGGATTTTATGTAAATTTAAACACTTAAAAGGTTACCACTGGTTGGGCCTTTTCTTAATTAATTAATGAGAACAAAATTAGTTGGTGTCAATTTAAATTCTGTTTTATTTTATTAAATGCTACGCTTTATATACAATTTTTAATTTCCAAAGTCAGCACAAAATATATAAAGTAAAAAATCAAAAATATGTATTTGTAGTATACATATTATTATAAATTTAAGTTAAGCGTCAGCACAATAGATGCACCAAAACTTCATATTTGGTGAACATTAAAATGTTGGAATGTTGATGAGTCAACATATTCCGGGCTGTAGAGTTTTGAGTAGCTCCTGTTTACACTTCACTATTTTCATCCGGTCGAGGAAGGGCTGCCGGTATTAGAACCTGACCTTTTGCTTTAATTTTAAAATACAAAATGACGAAAAGTATTATTAAGATTCCTATAGTTGAGTAGGATACCGTGTAATGATGAACATCATGATGATTCATTTCTGTTGGCAGTTGTTCCTTTTCCTTTAGCTCTCAATTGCTGGCATCAGGTTAAGATTATCGGGTTTTTTGAGTTTTATCTGCGAACTGAATTCCTTTAGATTGATCGCTCCGTTTAACATATTAGATGATTTTTCAAATGTCTTGCTAATATTATTACGTGCGGTGCCGATAGCGATGATAAAGAGATGGTCGTCCCTTAGCGTACAACCAGCATCTATCGTCACTAATCCGGACCCCTGAAAGCTGTATGAGTCGATGTTGGATCCACATATGATGTCAACTGTCGTTTTATTTGTAATTACGTATAACCATTGATTTGGAGCATGCAGTTTTATCCAATGGTTAGTTGAATTTATTTCTTTAACATTACATAATGTGTCAAGCATTGGTTTTCGCTGTAAGATTGCTACTTCACATTGGGTTCTGTTAGTTAATGCATTGAAAATTGATGATATTTCGCATAAGAATTGCGTAGGTTGGAATTTTTGACAACGTTCCACTTCTTCTGTTGTTAGAGTGGCAAAATGTTCTCGATGATTGTCCATTGCTAGATATTTTGTTGATGTAACGATGTGTGATTGAGTGCTGTTATGATTAATATCCGGAACAGGGAAGACAGCTAGCAGGTTATAATCCGTTGCAAAGGATAACGGAATGATAATCTCAATTATCACATTTCGTTGTGTTACCCTACTACGTACATTCATGCTTTGATATATATGCATGAGATCATGAATGTTATGGCCAGGAATGGTTATTGATGCTGGTGTATGTTGGCGAATAAATTGCAGTTGGTCTTCTAATTGTGACGGCGCGAGAATCGATGGATGCAAAATGCTATGATGTGCATAGTAAATAATATCAAGTAGACATTGTTGCGTATCCTCTAAGTTTTTTAGTATTAAGGTCAACTCTAGTGCGCTCATTAATATCAGGTGAACCCTTTCTTCGTGTGTTCGATATTCGTTTAGTTGTATCATCTCTAATATTAACCTCTGCTGATCCTTTATTAAATTGTTCAATGATGTTGTTGTGAGATTAGAATTATATTTCATCAGCTTGATTGTATTATCGATTATAGATGTCTGGTTTCTCATTAATGCCATTAGATGCTTTTCGTTGTTGTTGATATTCTCGAATTGGGTTTCATACTGGTTGGCTTCGCGCTGGGTAAGAATTCCAAACATGTCTCCTAAGATAATGCCTGTTGTGTCTCCTAAACCGCGCTTCACTCGTCGACGTTCCTTATTGCTTGTTAATAGGAGAACATTGTCTGCAATCAAGTTGTTGAGCTGCCATTGAAGTTGCAGTAGGATTACGTCGCAGTTAAAACCAGACAATCCTTTACAAGCTGCTCCCAGTTCGCCTTGGGCTTGTTTAAAAGCTTCGATCTCTTCCCAATAGTTCGTCATGTTGTAATAGATCACTAATGTCCACTTCATGGCTACCAATTCAAGTTTGCCTAAATTCTCGAAATATATTCCTGTTGAGTCGTTAAATGGGGTAACCTTGATCTGAGCTTGCGCCTGTCCTAGTATGCAGCAAATTGATAGTAATGCTAGTGCAAGATGATTTACTTTACTTAAATTCTTTCCTTGTCTGTGAGGCTGCACTCTTTGGTTCTGGTTGTCTTTTCCGGGCAGTGGTAGTCTGTTTCCTGTACACTGGGGACTGCTCATCTGCGTGGTTGTTCTTCCTGGTACTGTTTTATCTATGCCTTGTGGGGTTGGTAATTGTTGAGTTGTGCTTGTATCTTTAGTAACTACTGCATGCACTGGATCGTTCTTCTTGTTTTGCATGTTGATGTAGTCCTTTGGCTCGTTAGTTGTTGGTAGGCGGCATATTTTAGTAATATTCCTTTTAAACGTATTGTTCCTGTATTTGAGCGTGACTACTCTAACAAGTCCATCTTGTCCTGGATGAAGTTCAATTACTCTTGCTAGTGGCCAGTGCGTAGGAGGTAGTTGTTCGTCTTTGAGGATTACTAGTTCTCCCAATTGGATGTTAGGTTGTTTCTGCAACTATTTTGGCCTTCGTTGTAGTCGTGAGAGATATTCTATATGCCATTTTTTCCAAAATCCTTGACTAAGCTTGGTGAGCAAATTCCATCTTGTAACGGTTTGGATACCCTCCATATTAGGTTGTGGCATTGCTATGATGGCCCTGCCTATCAGGAAATGTGCCGGACTTAAAAACCCGTCATCATCAGAGTCGTTTGAGAGTGGAGCTAGTGGCCTAGAGTTCAAGCATGCCTCTATTTGAGCTAGAAGTGTTGAGAGCTCCTCGAAAGTTAGTGTGTGAGTTCCAATTACTTTGCGGAGGTGTTGTTTTGTTGACTTGACTCCGGCTTCCCATACTCCTCCAAAGTGAGGACTTCCCGGGGGTATAAAGTGCCACTCAGTTCCCATCTGAGCTATTTTACCTTTAATTTCTGCCTCCTGTTGCTTTGCCTGTCTTTGTAGTTGTTTGTCTGCTCCAACAAAATTTGTACCACAATCACTGAATATGTTTAGACAAATTCCTGTTCTTGATATGAATCGTCGGTATGCGGCCAGGAAAGCGTCTGTTGACAAGTCACTTACAAGTTCTAGATGAATTGCCTTCGTGGCTAGGCATATGAATATGGAAATGTATCCCTTTGTTGTTTTGTTACAGCGGCCTTTCCACAATTTTATATTAATCGGACCAGCGTAGTCTACTCCGCTGTTAGTGAACGGTGGTGCTGGTGTTACTCGTTCTTTTGGTAACATGCCCATTAGTTGGTGCGACGCCAATTTCCTCGCTCTCGTACAGACTATACATTCATGTATAGTGTGACGAATCGTATTTTTGGCGTTCATTACCCAATATTGCGTTCTCAGGTGTGCTAAGGTTGCTTGATTGCCACCATGTAGTGTTTTTATATGAGCTTCTCTGATAAGCAAACTTGATAGCTTGTGGCCTCTGGGTATTATTATCGGATGCTTTTCTTCAAATGGAAGACTAGAATTTGTTATTCTACCTCCGACTCTGAGTAGGTCATTTCCGTCCAGAAATGGAGTTAGCGTTATGATTGTACTGTTCTTTGGTAGGTTTTGATTCGCTTTTAACTTCTTTAGTTCTGGTTCAAAACCTTCCTGCTGTGCGACTCTGATTATTGCCCTTAGCGATGTATTCAGTTCTTCTTTTTTAAAATGGGAGTTGTCTTTAGCTTTTGATTTTGCATTTGATGAAAATCGTAGACAGTATGCAATGCTATGAACAAGCCGTTGTAACGAAGAGAATCTATCGAATTCAATCACAGGTTTCTTCACTGTTGTTGTAAATGTTCTTATTGATTTTCGTTCCATGCTGCCCGCTTGTTCCATTTCTTCATCATTGATTTTTGTTGTTGGATAGCTCAAATCCTTTAGCCATGTTGGCCCTTCCCACCAAATTTTGTGAGTTAATAATTGAACTGAGTTTAATCCTCGAGATGCACAGTCAGCAGGATCGGTGATGGCTTGTATTTCTGTTATTCTGTTTGCCACAAAAGTTTTATGGTATTGTGGGTTTCCTTTTATCCAGCCCAAAACTGCTGTGGAATCGCTCCAGCAAAATGTTGATATATTGTTGTTGATGTTCAACGCATGTTTGACATTTTTGAGCAATTTAGAAAGTAGCAATGCGGCGTTCAGCTCTAATCTTTGTAGTGATATTGTTTGGTTTAATGGTGCAACCTTTGTTTTAGCAGCAATTATTGTGACTTGGTTGTTTATTTTGCTATATACCACTGCAGCATATGCTTGACTCGAGGCGTCACAGAAACCATGTAGTTCAATTCTGGCGTGACTGTTGTAATTAATCCAACGGTGAATCCTGATTTCCTCTAACCGTGGTAATTCCATTTTGTAGTTTAACCATCTGTTTTCAAGATTTAAGTGGAGTTTTTCGTCCCATCCTACACCGGAAGCCCATAAATCTTGAAGTAGAATTTTTGCCTGGATCACCACTGGTGCTAACAATCCTAGCGGATCGAAAAGCCTTGATGCCTCTGATAAGATTGTTCGTTTGGATATCGTTGTTTTGGATTCTGGCAAAACAACTTTGAATTGAAAGGTGTCTGTTGAAGAGTTCCACAGGAGTCCAAGTGTTTTCACTGTATCACTAAATTCTATAGAGTGGAGTCCTGCCTCTTTCAGATTTTCTGGCAGCTCTTCTAATAACGCCTTTTCATTGCTGGACCATTTTCTGAGGTTGAAACCTCCACTGGAAAGGAGATTCAGTAGTTCCTTTTTCGCAGCGATTACTTCTGCGATTGTGTTAGCTCCAGATAGAAGATCATCCACATAGAAATCGTTTTGAACAATCTTTGAACCAATTGGATATCTTGACGCTTCATCCATGACTAATTGTTGTAACGTTTTTGTAGCCAAATAAGTTGCGGACGCTGTTCCGTATGTGACAGTTTTTAATCTATAGCTGCTCATTGGCTTATTTGTCTCAGATCGCCAGAGGATTCGTTGAAAATCTTGATCTTCGCGGGCCATTCTGATCTGTCTGAACATTTTCTCAATATCTGCTGCAATCACGTAACGATGTTTTTTCCATCTGATCAATATTGCCGTTAAGTTGTCTTGTAATGTTGGACCTACATGCATCATTTCATTTAGTGATGTACCTGTTGTTGTTTTGCAGGAAGCATCAAAGACTACCCTCAATCTCGTAGTTGAGCTATCTTCTTTTAGTTGTTTGTATAAAGTAGTAGGATTTTCTGATAGTCAGTTTAGGAAAAAAATGTTTTTGTCTTATCTTCTTCCTCATTTTATTTATGGTGACGTAGTTTTATTCGGTATGCTTCAGGAAAATATTAACGTTCTCCAAAGATGTTTCAATGCATGTACTAGGTTTATTTTTGGTATTAGGAAATTCGATCATATTTCTGCCTACTCTAGCCTTGTTTTAGGATGTAGTTTATCTACCTTTTACGAATTTCGCGTTTGTCTTTTTATTTTTAAACTTCTCAAAGCTAAGAAGCCTTGTTATCTTTATAGGAAGTTACTTTTTAGCAGGTCTCATTCCTCAAACTTCCGCCTGATTCCGGCCAAAAATAGTTGTAGGTCGCTAAACAAATCCTTTTACGTTAGGGGAGTTTCTCTTTGGAATTCAATTCCATTGGAAATTAAGAGTTTAGGATCGGTCAAATTATTTAAGTCAAAGTTTTTGGAGTGGCGTGATTGATGGGCAATACGTAGTTTTCTAAATTTATTTTTAATATTATTGTTATTGTTATTATTGTTAATTTTTAATATTATTTCACCTCTTGCTGTACATTTTATTGTAAATGAGCTATTGCTCAAAATAGAATGTGTATGCATGAGATGGAAATTGTTTGAAAAAATTTAAAAGGTTTTTCTGCCTAATGGAAGCAGCTTCATCATTTTATTTTTGTTCTTTTGTTCAGTTTACTCTGTTTCCATCTGTGCTTTTCCTTTTAATACTAAATTATTGTTAAAGTACAATAAATAAATAAATAAATAAATAAATCCCATGGACAATTCCAATTCTTTTATGACGGAATGATGTGGCATGTAGTAAACCCGAGAAGCATCTTTTTCTGTGTCATCTTTAACTAGTTCCATGTGGTCCAACTGGATGTATTCGTTCATGAATTTGTGATATTGATTCTTAAACTCTTCATCCTTCTTGAATCTTTTTTCAATTTGAATCAATCTAGCTGCTGCTTTACTTTTAGATTCTCCTATTCCCACTTCTTTGAGTTTGTTGTTGTGAAGCGGCATCCGAACCTCGTATCGTCCATTTGTTAAACGCTTGTCAGTCTCTTCATAGTACTGCTCACATTCGATCTCTTCAGCAGTTAGGCTTCGTTTAGGATGCAGTTCTTCGGATTCCCAAAAGCATTTTAACTGCTTGTCTATATCTGCCAATGTGACGTGGCTATTTAACCGGGTGACTGCAATGCTGCTGGTCTGAGTTAGACGACCAGATATGATCCATCCTAGCTCTGATCTTTGCGCTATGCACTTATGACGCGGATCCCTTTTTATGCCTTCTAAAATGATTTCTCCATATATGTCGGCACCTATTAAAAGATCAATAGGTCCGGGAGTATCGAAAGTAGGGTCGGCTAGGATTATTTCTTTTTGTAGTTCGCTATCTAAACCCAATGAGTTCTTGTCTGGAAGTGTTTTAGTGATAGTTCCCAGAACTAAAGCATTAGCTTCGATCTTGAAAATCGATGGAAATCTTGGACTTATGTCTATTGTTATCTGTTGATGGGCTCGTCCTTTTGTTGCTGAAATTCCGGAAATTTCAGTTAGAACCCTTGTCCTTGGCAGGCCTAGTTGTTGTGCTGCTTGCTCTGTGATGAAAGTAGCCTGTGAGCCTGGATCGATCAGTGCTCGTAGTAGAGTAAAACTCCCGAACATATTCTGTACTTTTACTAGAGCTGTTGCTAAAAGTACCGGGCCACTATTCTTGTCGAGTGTTGAGATGCTCAGTTTTGCAATACTGTTTTCCTGATTTTTTACGTGTAGCAACGTATGATGTCTGCCTTTGCAGGTAACACAACTCAGTTTAATGCTGCAACTTGTTGTCGAATGGGTTTGGCTGAGACAATTTCTGCACAAATTGTGCAGCATGACCATCTGATTTCTTTCAGAAATGCTTAAGTCTTTGAATCGTTGGCATGATTCGGTCCTGTGATTTTTCTGACAGCATACGCAAATATTACTTGGTTGAGTGGCAGTAACGAATGCGCGTCTTAGCGGTGGTGGTTGAAATCTTGCTTGTTGGGTTGGCATTATCTTGTTGTTGCCGATTGCTTCTAAAGATTGGAAACGCCTTTCTAGAAATTTCAAGAATTGGTTTGTTTCTTGGAATTCTCCCGGGTTTTCTAAAGAGCTCTCGTATAGCCATCGTGACTCGTTGTCCAATTTTTTTAACAAGCTGAAGATGATGAAAGGACTCCATGTTTCAATATTTATGCCTGTATTCCTTATGGCATGTAGGCACTCGGTTGTTGTGTTATGTAAGCATTTGATCGCAGCAGCCGACTCCGTGTTGCTCGTATGCTGATTCAATAAAGTGTTCAGTAAATTAGATACGAGTAATCTCCTGTTGTTAAAGCGGTTCTCTAAAATCTCCCAAGCTGCATCGTAATTGTCTCCAGTAGATTCCAAATGACTCAATAATTTTCCAGCTGACCCTTCTACATGACTTTTAAGATAGTTTATTTTATGTGTCGTGGTTAGCTGATTGTTGTTATGAACTAAACGTTTGAATGTGTCAGAGAAACCTACCCACTTCATGTAGTCCCCGTGAAAATGTGGGATTTCTACTGGTGGTAGACGGATTTCTAATGGTTTTATCTTGTCTAATTCTTCTTCTTCCAACAATGTTGTTAATTGTATTATAATGTTCTCGTGTTCATCTTTTAAATTTTCGTAGTGTTGGTCTACGAAATATTTTGAATTTACTTCCTGTTCTTCGGAAGTCTCCATGCATATTTGTTCATGAAGGTCGCTGATCTGCATCATCATCCTCTCCATGTTTTTAAATTTAATTTTTAAAGCTGATCTGGATCTGTTGTTACTAGCCAGAATGTCCTCAGTTGATCGAATTTCTCGATATAAACCTCGCATTCGGATATCTTGCTGCTTCAACTGTTGCCTGAATTTTGGCAATTGGCTAAAAGCAACGTTTGACTCAATGGTCGACGCCCTGGATGGTTGGCTGTGATTTATTTCACTTGTTGATGCCCCATGCTCTGTTGTATTGTTGTTGCCCTCCTCAGATGGGATGAATCTAAACTTTTCATTTGTTCCTGCTTCATCTGATGTTGGTAATGGTGTGGATGGCAAACTCGGCGTGTTGAGTCGTTGGCGCATATCCTCAATGGTTGTTGTGAAACTTTTCGAAACCGTTTCTCTATCCTTGAAGTATTGATGTGTTGAATTCAATGGAGTTAGAAAATCTCTAATATTGTTGTCTTCATTAACATACTCGTTGTAAGACTTCTTCACCGCTGCGATTTTCTTCTCAAGATAAGGTTTTGTTTTCCGCTGTGCTCCATCTTTCTTGTAATTTGCGATAAGTTGCTGTATCTCTTCTGCTTTTTGTTCTTGTTTTCTTAGCAGTTCTTCCATTCTTATTGTTGCACTTGAAAAAGTTTATTAGACGGCAAGTGTCAGGAACGATTTCTTACGCGAATTAGTATTTCGTGGTGCAGCTACAATGGTTTGTTGTCTGTGCCAGTTGTTTTTAATGGCTCGCAGGACCAATGTTAAACCCTTGTATCGGATTTTATGTAAATTTAAACATTTAAAAGGTTACCACTGGTGGGGCCTTTTCTTAATTAATTAATGAGAACAAAATTAGTTGGTGTCAATTTAAATTCTGTTTTATTTTATTAAATGCTTCCAAAGTCAGCACAAAATATATAAAGTAAAAAATCAAAAATATGTATTTGTAGTATACATATTATTATAAATTTAAGTTTAGCGTCAGCACAATAGATGCACCAAAATTTCATATTTGGTGAACATTAAAATGTTGGAATGTTGATGAGTCAACACGTCTTGTGAACATGAACGTGGAATATGTTGAATTAACTAGTTTGTTTCATAGCGAAAATATGGACAAAACTCAGTGGTATAGTAAAATCAAACGAAATGCGACATGATTTTTCGCCAAAAGGGATTATTTTCAATTTAAAAGGTATCTGCTTTTTATGTTGAATGACATCTTACAATTAAAAAAATATTTTTTAATTTAAAAATCTTCCCATTATTTAGTTTTTAATATAAAAATATAAGTATTGGATATAAAAATGATTTACTTAGTTTAATAATCATGTAATTTTTATTCCAAAAATTTAAAATTTTTGTTTCAAAAATTAGCTATTATCTTCTAAATGAATAGTTTTTGAAACAAAAGCTTTATGTCGTTTGTTTTAAAATAATAAATTTTTATTGTAAACAACTAATATGTACATTTATTTTAGTTGGAAAATAATAAAATTTTAATGCAAAAGCGAAAATTCTTAGATATCAAAAATAAATACTTTTAAAATAAAAGCCATTAATATTGATGTAAACATGGGATTTTCGATTTAAAAAGGAAAATTATAAATTTCAAAACAAAACTTTTTTAATTCAATATTATATATATTTAATAATAAATTCAAAAAAATAATAATAATTGGTATACATTCAATATCTTATTCTAAGTCTTAACATTAAATTATTTACATTATCTTATACTATAATATTTATAGTTTTATTCCTTAAATAATATTTTCCATTTACTAATTTGCAGATATCTAGCGGTGGGCTTGAAAAGTAATGGATTGGGAATTCTATAGTAACATTTGTATCGTTTCCTACTTCATAAGCACTATAATGTAAATCATATTTTATTATTTGTATCTCAGTACAAACTACAATTATCTCTTTATTAAGATTTTTAAAAGAAATAATTTAATATAATAATAATGGATCACTTAATTTCGTCAAGTAAGAACTGATTTTATATTTTGTATAAATTACTTTTGTTTTTGTAATATTTTGTGTAGCACAATGCGCTGAAGTAATGTGATTTTCTAAAAAATTAAAATTTTGGGATAAGGAATTGGCAAATTTCAGAAAACTTTTTATGGCAAGAGTTAATGAGATATTTCTTCTAGAAGTAATTGACGCAGCATATAACTTATATTCCTTGTGTTTTGATTCGAAACGAAAGCAACTTTGGTGTTTAGGTTTAAGTGGCTGGCTGAATAATTCAATGTATAGTTGGTTATGCATTTTTATACTATTTTTTAAATTCTCAATGTCATCTAGTGTTATCACAGGAAGTAAACTCACCCCGAGCAACTGAATCGACTTAAACCTTAAGCGCTCACATAAGGGCGATTTTTGTTAGAACGGTCAAACCGATTTTCATAAGACATTATTTTTTTGAAATCCTGATATTTTTGCTTTAAAATGACACTATTTTTATGAAAATTGGTTTAGTATTTGGGGGTGGTTGTTTCTCCCTTGGTTATCTTATACTAAATTTTCGGGCAGCGTTGCCTCCACGGGTGAAGTTTCGGACAACTGCTGCTCTCAACAAGTCAACAGAATAAATTATAAGAGCTTAATAAGTAGTAAATTTATCTCAAGTAATAACCTGCAGTGTGAGATTTCGGATACCAGCTGTACCAGTCAACTCTCCCGTAATTTAAGTGATGTAGTTTCAGGCAGGATGCTTCCGCCTATAACTTCCGGACAAACCTCTTTTACCTCAATGTACTACCATAATGCCTCTAGCATTCGAGGTAAAGCTAAATTATTCTTACTTGGCGTGCTGGACAATGATTACGATCTGATCATTATCTCGGAAACATGGCTTACTAAAAGTTTCAATTCGGCGGAGTATTTTCCACCTAACTACGTCGTTCACAGGAACGATCGACATGATTTTTGTACCAGCCTGAAGGGGGGAGGTGTGTTGATCGCTGTTAAATGTTCGATTTTTAACGAGCTCATTGCATGCCATCCAACTTATGATGTTATTGCTGTACGTATTAATGTAGCCAGTGCCTCCATTCTCGTGGTTGCTGCATATGTTCCCTGCGAATCTACTCTGGAATATTATCTTGGAATTATTAATTTTATCGATTCTGCTGTTGCGCCACTGGTTCGAGTTGGTGAACAACTAATTGTTACTGGTGACTTCAATCTTCCTGATATTACATGGATTGATGTTGATGGAGTTTTCATGGCCTCTTCCATCGACCAAAAAGGACTAGCAGTCACTGATTATTTTGCTAGCACAGCATTGATGCAGGTGAACCGAATAAGCAATAGTCGAGGGAAATTCCTCGATTTGGTTTTCTCAACTGACCTTATGTATTTGGAGCTCTCGTCTTGTGAGGACTTCACTGGCTGTACGAGCGTATATCATACTCCAATTATGATATACATTTTTCAAGAGAATTGTAATACTATGTGCACTTCTAGTGATTCTTTTCATTTCGATTTTAGACATGCTGACTACGTTTCTTTAAACAAATTTCTTGTCGATTCTGACTGGTTATTTCTAGAACGAGGAGGAGACTTAAACGATTGTGTTTTTTTGTTCAACGAGCTTCTCAAGTCTGGTATTGAAAGATGTGTTCCATTAGTGAGAAACGAACCTCGGTATCGGGAGCCATGGTATAACAAACAGCTAATTCGTATTGAAAAACGCCGGAATAAGTTACATACCTTATATAAGTTACACGGTGTTAAGTTTTATCCTAGTTTCAATACTGCTCGTAGGGAGTTTAAAACGTTAAACTGGTTTCTTTACAATAACTACATTTTGCAAATCGAAGAAGAATTAACTTCCCATCCTAAGAAATTCTGGAATTTCATAAATGGTAAAAAGAAGGTTGCTGGGTTTCCTACCCCAATGACTTTTCAGAACTCTTTCGCCAGTCAGCCATCTGATATATCCAATTTGTTTGCCAATTTTTTCGAGTCTGTCTATGAAGAGCCAGTGGTATCATGTAACAAACATTTAACCCACCGCGGTCGTTCTGATTTTATCTTTTTAAAATTTACTGAAGCAGAAGTCTATGATGGATTATCTCAACTTGAAGTTGATAAGGGGGCAGGACAGGATGGCTTTCCACCAATCCTTATTAAGAATTGTGCAATGAGTCTAGCCGCTCCATTGACTATTATCTTTAATGATAGCCTACGTACTGGGATTTTTCCCGATCTCTGGAAATTATCTTTCATCCGTCCGATTTTCAAATCTGGCAAAAGAAGTGAAGTTAGCAACTATCGCGGAATCGCTATCCTTTCTGCTATACCAAAACTATTCGAATCCTTGGTACAGAAATTTTTGTTTTTTCATGTAAAAAGGTTTATTTCTCCGGCTCAACACGGATTTTATCCAGGTAGTGTTACGCTGCCTTCGTTTGCGTAACAATGCTCCGTGTTTGTTTGGTCTGGTGCGTGGGCGTAAGCTTGACTAGCTCAGCTTTAATGATTGTGAACATGGTTACACCTGAATGTCGATTATGTATAATAAAGGTAAATCCGATCGTTGAGATTGTACTGTAATGGTTGAGAGTAATGAGCTTTGTGTGTCCGTGCGTATGTCTTCTATAATGGGTGTATTGCTGTGCGGTCCATGGTGATTGGCCAAATTAATGATACGATGATCGAGAATGTTCGTTTATTTATTATTTATTTATTATCACCAATTTATTATATACTGGTTACATTTATCAAAATTTAATAAAATTATATACATACATAAAATAATTCAAGTATAAATATAAATTAACATAAAAAATTAAAATTTACCAAAGATCTAAAAGTTGCTTCGACATCAATTTCTTAAATGCATCTCTAGACTGATTAAAGTCAAAAGCCGACCGTACTTTATTAAAAGCTGCTGATGAATGATAAATCGGCTCACATTTACCGTAGTTTTTCTTGCAAAGTGGAAGCTTAATTTGGAAATCTTTATCGCGCAGCACACGCAAAGGAGTATATATATCGAGCAAACACAATATTTCTGAACAATCGATTTTTGATACTAGTAAGTCACGAACAAAGTTTGCGCTAATCTCAATCCTACGAATAAAAAGAGGCTCAATGTTTATTAATTTACACCTACCTCGATACGCTGGAAGTATGAAAGCAGGTACGCTTGTATCTCTAGGTAGCCTTCGTAGAGCATACATTAAAAAGCGCTTTTGTACTCTCTCTATGCGATCTGAGTATTTAATATAATACGGACTCCATACGGCAACACCATATTCCAACAATGAACGAACAAACGAGACATATAAAGTTTTAATCACGTAGGGATCCTGAAAATCTTTGGAAAACCTTTTAATAAACCCAAGCATAGAATTCGCTTTAGAAATGCAACCCTCAATATGCTTATGAAACGATAGATTCGGAGTAAAAGTTATACCTAAATCCTTAAACATATTGACACTTTCAATAATACAATCGTCAAAAAAGTAAACATAACTAGCGGGTAAGCGTAATCGGGTAAAACCCATTGTTTTGCATTTAGAGATGTTTAGCATTAAATTATGAGATGTACACCAAGCTTTAAAGTTTGTTAGATCAGATTGAAAGTCAATTGCGTCATTGGAGCAAGAAATAGTTTTGAAAATTTTTATGTCGTCCGCATAGATAAGAATATCGGAGTGACTCAGACAATTTACCACATCATTTATAAAAAGAATAAAGAGCATGGGGCCCAAATGACTACCCTGAGGTACTCCTGAAGAAACATCAATCACTCTTGAAGTGAAACTACCAATTTTAACAATTTGAGTTCTAAATTCCAGATAAGACCTAATCCAATTAATTGGCAAAAAATTACAATCCAAAGAGTCAAGTTTCTGGAGCAGCAATTCATGATCGATCTTGTCAAAAGCCTTGCAGAAATCAGTGTAAACGACCTGTAGAATGTTACCACTTAATAGTGCATTTGAAATACAGTTTGTAAATAAAACTAAGTTAGTAACGGTTGACCTACCAGGAAAAAATCCATGCTGTCTGGGAGAAATAAAAGTCTTAACATGAAACCACAAATGTTCTTTAACTAGTTTCTCAAATAGTTTTGGCAAAACTGAAATAATGCAAATACCTCTATAGTTCTCCACATCGCTACGAGACCCAGATTTGAAGATCGGCTTAATAAGAGAGCGTTTCCATAGGATAGGGAAGTAACCTTCAGCGAGACTTCGATTAAACAGGAAGGAAATATGGCCACAAATTGCATTACTCGTTAATTTCAGAAAAATGGGTGGAATGGAATCGAATCCGGCACTTTGATTAATATCAAGATTTGATAATTCGGATAAAATAGTATCTACTTCCAGACGAAACATTGAAAATGTTGACTTACATGCAAAATTATTAAAATTAGAAATATTAGTTTTTGAATTATATACACTCTCAAAGAAATCGGCAAACAAATCACAAGATTAATTACAGAGATTAATTAGTTTTTACATTGTTATGTTGATGCTGTATTGGTGGTGCGTGATTGCAACAACGCGAGAGCGCTGATGGGGGGGAGTGATGAAGATGTACATGTGCCAATTTTTTGGTTGATTTTTTTTTTTTTGAACGATGCTATCGAGGAGAAAAAAAATAATATTTTAAGACAGTCAAGTTTGGAGTGTTGATAAGAATGGTTGAGTCTATTGGGACTCAATCGCAAGTATTGTGCTTAAAAGTTTTGTTGGCATTTATTTTTTTTTGTTAACAAAAATTATATCTAGTGATGAACAATTTGTTTAAAAGTTTAAGTACCCTATATTGATTATAATGCTAAAAGTTTTGTTTATTTAATAAAATTTATAATATGTACTGTGATAAACACCTTAGAAAACCAAAATTTAATTATCTTTAATACAATTTCTAAAGTTTCTTTTGCATTGTATAATATTAGTTGAGAAAAATTTCATGTTTAATTTAAAACTAATAAAAGAAACAATAACAGTGATAATTCTGTTTAATCCGATCTGAGTTCAGTGGTACTGAACATGTAATGAATTTGTAACAGATCGAGAGATATATTATTCAATTCTGTGCTTATGTATATCTTAAAATTTAATAACAAAATAAAAAAAAAAATAAAATTTATAATAAATGTATAAAACCATAATGGCTAGAGTGTGTTAATTTTTTTTTGCGGGTTCAAATATTGTGGCCCAGATGTCTATCTTGTTGAACACAATCAATAAAGGTTCATAAAAGTGAAGAAAAAAAAAATTAACAGAACTTTATCAAGAAGTTTGTGTGATGCTATTCGAACTGTCGGTAATTATTTTATGGTAGTGCTTGATGAAAAAAAAAAAAACTGTGTTAGTGTCCGATTAAATCAACGGTGGCATTTGTGAAAAAAAAAAAATAAAATAAAATCCAAGTATATAAAAGATCATACAGTCGAAAAAATATAACAAAACAAAACACACCAAAAAAAATATATATATGGGTATATATACGTACTGGCATTCGACTGCGATTTTATTCTGTTGGCCAGTTTTGGGTGTAAAGTTTGCAAAATTATTAGCAGCAATCCTGCCAATCAAGCGGGATGTTGATGGCGAACTGAGGGGGATCCTGCATCGGACGAATTGAGAGCTGCTACAAGTGAAATCCAGGTACTGTGGTTATTTTGATTGAATCCAGTGAACGAAAACTGCGGAAATTTTCCTGTAATTCTTTTATTTTATTGTCCGTTATTTTATGCGGTAAATTAACCGCCCAAATTCAATATTTTCTTTGATTATTTATAAATTTCATTATTTTTTTTGTTGTTGTATTAATTTTTTTTTTGCTATTCATTGTTGAAAATTTAATTTAAATTGAAAAAAAAAAATATTTCTTGAATTAAAATATCTTCCTGTGAGCTGATCTTGATTGTACTCGCGTCGCGTTTTCGTTTGCATATATGTATATATTTTCATCAAATAAATATTTTTTCCACAGCTTTCGCGAAGTTGCAATCACGCCCATACTTTTATCACGGTATTTACCGTTGTCCGGTTTTCTTTCTAGATCTTTCTTATTTCATAACATTTCTTTTCAGGATTAGATTTTTTTTAATTTCGAGTAGTTTGTCGTTATTTTGCTAAATATTTCTTATTTAAGGTTCTTTTATTTCAATTCATTTTTTTTTCTCATTGTAAGTTGGTTTCCATGCGTCGATAATATTCTCCATTACCGTATCATTAGAGACTAGTTTTTACCGTTGAGTTTGGCATTCCATTGTTGGCGACTCATTATTCTGGTACTATCGGCATTGTCCCATTAAATGATGAGTGAGTAGAGTAACACGTGGGAGATCGTGATGAGTGTGAGGGGTGTAGGTTCTCATGTCGGGTTGATCAGTTTCGGTCAGAATTATAATGTTTATAATTTAATCTTGTTCTAATTTCTGCAAAACAAAGTGATTGTGTCTGTTCTTTTTATTCTTGCGTTCTTCCTTATATGCGGTTATTCAAGCATTTCGTCATGTCTGGAAATCCCCACGCCAAACCCTGAGCTTTAGCCGGCTACTATACCGCACCAGACCGCTGACGTTATGTCTGTTAACGAAATCTTAAGATTTCATTACGAAATCTAAGGATTACGTTACAGTAGGTCTACGGTGACTAATCTAGCCTCTTTTTGTGGGCATTTATATAGTAGACTGGAACATAGGTAACAAGTAGATGTAGTATACACCGATTTTTCAAAGGCGTTCGATAAAATTGACCATTCGATTCTTATCGATAAGCTGGATAAACTAGATTGCCAGTTCATCCCTATTAAGTGGTTGCGATCATACCTTTCTGATCGTTACCAATTTGTTAAGATTAATGATTTTAGCTCTCGGTCATTTCGTGTTACCTCAGGAGTTCCTCAAGGAAGTCACATTGGGCCGCTTTTATTTTCGTTATTTATAAATGATGTTGTTGAGTGTTTTGAATTTGCACATTGTCTGCTTTACGCCGATGATATGAAAATATTTGCCCCAATTAATGAGGTTGGTGATTGTGTGAAATTACAAGGTGACTTGAATAACTTTTGCAGTTGGTCGTTCAATAACAAATTGTTGCTGAATGTGGGTAAATGCAGGATTTTGTCATTCACTCGTATGCGGTCACCAATATTCCAGCAATATTTTTTGTATAATATTGCTGTTGATAGAGTTGAGTTCATGTCCGACTTAGGCATAACCTTTTCTTGTGACCTAACTTTTACTACACACATTGATTGTATTATTACAAAAGCTTACATTATGCTAGGTTTCATTAAGCGCAATTGTAAGGACTTTTGCGATCCGCTCACACTGAAAACTCTGTATATATCCTTTGTTCGTTCAGTTCTAGAATACGCTTCTCAGATCTGGTCCCCATTTTATAGGTGCCATTCAGATAGGATTGAGAGTATTCAGAAGCAATTTGTTTTATATGCCCTTCGTGGATTACCCACTGACCGAGTGCATCAATATATTCTCCCACCTTATAATGATCGTTGTAGTTTATTAAAACTACAACGTTTGGATCACCGACGAGACGTTGCATCTGCCATCTTCGTTCACGATGTTCTGACTTCCCGAATAGATTGTGACGAATTAGTTGCTCGTTTCAATATCTACGCTCCCGCGTCGTTTGCTACATATTGATCCGGTGTCTACGAATTTTGCACTTTCGGAACCAGTCTTGAGAATTTCGCGGCTTTTTAATTCAGTTTACGATGTTTTCGACTTTAACATGACAAGAAATTCGTTTAAAAATGAGTTGTTTAAATTTCTGTCTAGTAATTGTTAAATTTTGTCTCTTTTTTTTTTTTTTTTGTTTCTGTATGTTTACTTGCCGATTGTATATATATTTACTGTAGGTAATAATAAATAAATAAATAAATATATATATAGCTACGATATATATTGGTGGGTTGGTAATGTTTACCCTACCATAATAACGGGTGCTCCCCCAACTATTGTGTGCTCCAAATACGGCATTCAGTTAATATCCGTAATTAAAACTCTGCCTTTTTTTTACGAGCACTTTTTATTTTATTTTATATAAATTTTATTTTTATAAATGCTTTTAGATTATTTTAATATTAACAAACAATTAATACTCGCGCAAGCTGTGGCGTCTCAACTTAATTAATTTTCTTTTCCGTTTTTTTTCCTTTTTATTTTTTTTACTATCGGGCTACTTAAATATTATTTATTTTTTTGGTCAAGTACGTGTCCTTCTATTTTTCAACGCGCTCTACATACAAGCACCCCTAAAGACATCAGGACACTCCCAACGTTACGCCTCGTCGCCACAGTACTCCCCTTCCAGTGAGAACGCGAACGAGATCATTTACCGAAAACGCGCAGGCCGCACTATTGCTCGGCCTCCCCTAGTACAACTCGGAAATAAATTAATTGTTGGAATCGGATTGAATGTCACCCTTTTCGCCGGCCTCGAACTCGCTGGTGTCGTCGCTGGTAGAGACAATGGGATCGATTGGTTGGATGGAAGAACAATCCGAGACGTTGGTTCCCCAGCACCGAGCAATTCAGCTGCTTCGTGGAAACAGGGCTTAAGTCGATCTATTGAGACATTGACTTCCCGATTTCTAACTTTGACTTTAAAGAACTTTTCACCCCGACACAATACATGAAAGGGTCCTTCATATGGTGGTTGAAGTGGACTGCGAACGGCATCAGTGCGTATGAAAACATGAGTGCACTTGTCAAGTTCCTTAAAAATGAATGGTTTGTCCCTGCTATTATGTGAGGGAGGCACTGGTCTAATGGTATCAAAATGATGTTTAAGTGATGTAACGAAATCCGATTGGTTTACAGAGGTCGTAACTGGATTCATGAAATCTCAAACTTTCGCCGTAAACAAGTTCTGCTGCAGTAGCCTGGAAATTGTCTCTATACGCCGTACGTAGACCCAACAACACCATCGGTAAAACTTTTGTCCAGTCCGGTCGATCATGACACATTATCGCCGATTTCAAGGTGCGATGCCACCTCTCGATAAAACCATTCGCCTGCGGATCATATGACGTTGTTCGTTTCCTCTTAAAACCCATTATTTTCGACAGCTCTCCGAATAACTCGGATTCGAATTGTCGTCCTTGATCGGTAACGACGTATGATGGCGTGACGAATCTAGCGATCCAACCACTGAATAAAGCGAATGCTACCGTGTCTGATCTAATGTCGGCCAATGGAATGGCTTCTGTCCAACGCGTAAACCTATCAATAATGGTCAGACAATACCTTTTGTCTTCTGAAACCGTCAGAGGTCCAATCAAATCTATGTGTATTTCATCAAATCTTTTTGATACTACTGGAAAATGATCCAACGGTGATTTGACGTGTCTACTAATCTTGCACTTCTGACACGATACACATGATTGCGCCCACAGTCTGACATCCTTCTTAATAGATGGCCAAACATACTTTTGCGTCACTAACTTAATTGTAGCTTTGATACCCGGATGCGACAAATCATGAACACTATGAAAAATTTGCTTGCGAAACTTATCAGGAATGAAAGGCCTGTTTACTTCGGTTGATGTATCGCAAAGGATATGCGTATCAGATCCAAAAATAGGTATCTCTATGAACCTCAAACCTGTGTCTGGTGGCATAAGAGTTTGCAGCTCTTGCATGTTTGGTTGATGCTTTGCAATGTCGGCAAAATCGATATTCGGTGGAATCTCCACTCCATCGATGCGCGATAAAGCATCAGCTACAACATTCTCTTTCCCGGCTATATGGCGAATATCCGTCGTAAACTGCCCAATAAAGTCTAGATAACGGTATTGACGGGGCGACGCCTTCTCCAAATTCTGTCGAAACGCGAACGTCAGTGGCTTATGGTCCGTGTAAAGAGTAAACTGCCGGCCCTCCAACAAATACTTGAAATGCTTCACTGCACTATACGCAGCTAGCAACTTCTCTATCGTACGCACTGTACCGAGTTTGAGCATCTGTGAGTTTCACTGAAAAAAATCCCAGCGGCCTAAATTGTCCTTCAATCAATTGCTGAATTACCGCGCCGATGGCAATGTCGGATGCATCGACCATTAAAGCGAGAAGTGCGTTGCAAGACGGATGCGTTAGAGTTGTCGCGTCAGATAGCTGCTGTTTTGCCATATTGAATGCCGTGATAGAGTTATCCTGCCACTCGATTTTCCGCCTATCATTCTTCTTGGCGCCCTTGAGGAACTCATTGAGTAATATTTGGTTACCTGCTGCGTTTGGCACAAACCGACGGTAGAAATTTATCATTCCTAGAAACCGTCTCAGGTTCCTAGAAACCGTTTCCGGCCGTTTGTACTCATTGATTGCTGTAACCCTTTCAGGCGACGGTTTAATCCCTGCCGAACTGATTAGGTGCCCGAGGAATTTAACCTCCGTTCTTGCGAAAACACATTTCTCTATGTTAATCGCCAAACCAAACTCTGCGAAACGTGCGAAAACTTTTTCTATATGGACTAAGTGTTCCTCGAGGCTTCCAGAGGCTATAAGACGTCGTCTATATATGGAAATGTGAAATTTAGACCATCCAATACCGTGTGCATAAACCTTTGGAACGTTTGGGCTGCGTTCCGCAACCCGAAAGTCATACGTTTAAATTCAAATGACCCAAAAGGCGTACAAATCGTTGTCTTTGGGATATCCGCTGGTTCAACCGGTATCTGGTGATATGCCCTAATCAAGTCTAATGTTGTGAAGAACTTACATCCATCCAATTGGTAAGTGAAATCCTGTAAGTGTGGGATGGAGTACACGTCTGGTACAGTATTTGCATTTAATGCCCTGTAATCGCCGCAAGGCCTCCACTCCCCGTTTTTCTTCTGCACTAGGTGGAGAGGGCTAGACCATGGTCCTTTAGTCCTGGTACAATACCCCAGTTCGATTAAATGTTGAAACTCTTTTTGAGCGGCTAATGTTTTTTCAGCTGACAATCTCCGAACTTTGGCTTTTACGGGAGGTCCTTTCGTTACTATATGATGAGTAACTTGATGTTTCACTGGCTTGAGTACTGAAGATTCGATGGTTATTTCTTTATATTTCATAAGCAAAGAATATACTTCAGAATTTTTGATTGCATCAGAAACGACTGTCAGAGAAGATGATGGACCTACAATCATCTTACCCACTGCGAACAGAGTTGTAACTGGATCTATTAATCGGCCATTCTTGATATCGACAAGCAATCCAAATTCCCTAAGGAAATCTGCGCCTAGGATGGGCCTTGAAACGTCCGCTATAATAAACGTCCAGGTAAATGTTCGTCGAAGTTCAAAATGAAGCTTCAGTATTGATGAACCATACGTGCGAATAGGTGTATTGTTTGCGGCAAAGAGTGGACAATTGTTACTTGGGTGAGACCTCTGATCAGCTGTTGCCGGTAATACCGATACATCCGCTCCAGTATCTACCAAGAAGTGGCGTCCACTGGAGGGATTAAATATAAATAAGCGACTTTTGAGTTGGCCAAGATCACATGTCGCTAAATGTGATTGGCCTATTTGTTTAAAACCTCGTACTGACAACCTTCCGGGTTACCGCATTTATGCGTCTTCTTACCAAATCGATTATGGTACCAGCAATAATTAGTATTGCGAGGTCTACTCTGTGATCGATTTGTATTAGCGCATAAATATTCTTTACGTTAAAGAAAAATATAATAAAATGACAAGAATCAAATAAAATTAACAATAATAAAATTTTAAGTTAACTTGCTACAGATGTGGTACTTCTCAGGATACTTCTGCTTAGTTTTTGTCCACGTGGTAATATCTGGTACTGCTGTTTTTTGTTTTAAAATTTTTTCTTCGATATATTTCTGGTTGATTTTTACCCAATATCGTTTGATAATTTGCTAGTCCTTATCGGGGTCACCAATTTGGGGGTGGTTGTTTCTCCCTTGGTTATCTTATACTATATATACATATATAGCTACGATATATATTGGTGGGTTGGTAATGTTTACCCTACCATAATAACGGGTGCTCCCCCAACTATTGTGTGCTCCAAATACGGCATTCAGTTAATATCCGTAATTAAAACTCTGCCTTTTTTTTACGAGCACTTTTTATTTTATTTTATATAAATTTTATTTTTATAAATGCTTTTAGATTATTTTAATATTAACAAACAATTAATACTCGCGCAAGCTGTGGCGTCTCAACTTAATTAATTTTCTTTTCCGTTTTTTTCCTTTTTGTTTTTTTTATTATCGGGCTACTTAAATATTATTTATTTTTTTGGTCAAGTACGTGTCAGGACACTCCCAACGTTACGCCTCGTCGCCACAAGTACTTTTTTTGTAATGAATTTTGAATGAAAACGCAACCAAAATTGATGATTAAGCAAAAAATATTGGGGGTGTTTAAAATTAAATTACAACAAAAAACTCAAGCAAAACTAAAATAATTTTATTGGTTAATAATAAGTATGGCCCCCCCTTGCGTCTACAACGGTTCGCATGCGGTTCCCCATTGACCTTATTAAGGTTTAGACAAATACTTGGGGGATCGCACCCCACTCCTCCTCTAACGCAATTTTCGGGTCACTGATGTTAGATGGTACCGGATTTCTAGCTCGGACCCTCCGTTTTAGTTCGTCCCATAAATGCTCAATTGGATTCATGTGTGGACTGAGTGCTGGCCACCTCATCGTCTCGAGTCCGACCTCATCCAAGAACTGTCGAGTGTTTCGAGCTGTGTGACACCGGGCATTGTCATGCATCAATATGAAATCTTCCCCTATATATCCTGCATAGGGCACTACATGATCCATAAGGATGCCCTCGATATATCGTTCAGCGGTCAGACCTCCTTCACGGCCTCCACCAGGTACGAAAACAAGATATGTTTTTCCCTCAAACGATATGCAAGCCCACACCATACACGAATCGCCGCCGTATAAGACTGTTTCAGCAAAACAGCACTGCGAAAATCGCTCTCCTGGACGCCGGTAGACCCGGTCTCTCATATCACTACCATGGATACATATTCTGCACTCGTCAGTAAATAGAACGGACGTCCATTGCTCGATGTTCCAATTGATGTGTTCGCGAGCAAATTCGAGTCGCTGTTTGCGGTGGCGTATTGTCAATTTTGGGCCTCCAGCGGGCCGTCTTGGAGTGAGGTTGGCTTCCTTTAAGCGTCTTCTTACTGTCCATTGAATTGAAGCGTCTTCTTACTGTCCAAGCCGCCAAACTTCACAAGACTTGCTTACATTGGTTGGAATATTTCTTACCTCATGAGTGAGCTTTCATATTGGAGTGGATTGTTCTGATGTAACCCTAACTTGGCTATTTGATTTCGTATTTAAATAATCTTTTGAGACTGTGCTCAATGGCTCGATTATCTCGCTACCCACAATGACATTTGGTAACACAAAACTATTGTTTCGTATCAAATTAGGGAAGGAATTTATGGGTAAGATGGAGTTTGACTTACTTATTCTAATGTCTGAGACGGTACTCAGAGGATTTGTTTTAATATCTGGGGAGGTTCCCAATGAGTTTTTTATTTTTTGGTATCTGGGGAGGTTTCCAGTGAATTTATTATTTTTATTTCTGGGGAGGTTCCCAGTGTATTAATTTTTTTATTTTCTGAGGAGGTTCCCAGCGGATTTATTATTTTTATTTCTGGGGAGGTTCCCAGCGGGTTAATTTTTTATAGTCTGAGGCGGAACTCAGTTGATTTATTTTTTTAAAGTCTGAGGCGGTACTCAGTTGCGATTCATAATTTATTACTATTAGTATTCGTTTCATATCTATATTCGGAGTTTCCGATTTCTGCGTGGATTCTACATGGTAGACATTAAACGTGGGACTCGTCCGAACTACAGCTAATGTGTCTGCTGTTCGACGAGTCCATCGTCGTTTCCCTGCTGTTGGCAAATAATGTTGTTGGCTTTAACATCATCCTCTATGTAGTTAACTCTTAATTTTTCAAAATTTCTGCCTAGCTGGTCTACTTCATGATTTGTTCTTGCTTGTGTTCTTGACGGCAAATTTCCTTGTCTACCAGGGAAGCCTCCAGGCGGGTGGTTACTCCCTGGATTGTGATATTCAATTGCAAGAGGAACACGCTGAGGTGGATAGTTGGTTTGGTTGATTCCCTGTTGGTAGTTGTAATTTGGTTGAAAATTTTGTTGTCCTGACTCATAATTCTGTCTGTAGTTATTCGATTGTGTTCTTCCTGGTAACGGCCTTTGTTGAAAATAAAATCCTTCACGCCTAGCATCACCTGCTTTCTTTGCCCTGCATTCTTCTAAGAAATGCCCTTGCTTCTTACAATATCTGCAGAATCTCGAGGATAGGTGCTGAGCTGGCTGCTTTTGGTTGGGAGTATTTATTCGACAATTTTTAGCTACGTGGCCTACCTTTTCACACAATTGGCAAACCTCTAATGAACGTTGGGTTGCTTGTTTATGACTGGTGCTATTCTTCTGGCAGTTTTTAGCGACGTGTCCTGTTTTTTCGCACAGTTGACACACTGCTTCTCCATATTGTTGTTCTGTTTTATGGTTTTGTCTGTATCCCAACTGAATTTCCAGTCTGCTGGCTTTTTCGATTAAATCTGACAATTCTTCTTCTTCTTCCGCTGGCGCTACATCCCATGAAGGGATTTGGCCGCCTCAACGATGCTCCTCCAAATAATCCGATCCGCCACAAGAGAACGCCAGGCACGGTGACCGAGTGTGTACAGGTCCCTCTCAACGTCGTCCATCCATCGGGTAGGTGGTCTCCCACGAGGTCCTACTTTCGTTGGTGCCGACTCCAAGGCCTGTTTAGTGGTCCGATTTTGTGAACGTAGTACGTGCCCAAGCCATCTCAGCCTTGACGATTTTATGAATCCTATGATGTCGACTTTATCGAGATCATTTCTGATCTCGTGATTCATTCGCATTCTGTACGTGGCTCCCTCTTTAATGGGGCCGAGAATTCTTCTTATCATCTTACGCTCAGTTACAGCGATTTTCTGGATGTTTTGCGCTGTTAGTGTCCAAGACTCGCAACCAAAGGTGACAACTGGTCTTATCAGCGCCTTGTAGATGTCCAATTTTATTTTGCGCGATATATGAGGAGACTTGAAAATTTTGATATTGGCGTAAAATGCTCGGTAGCCTGCTGCGATCCTCGATGAAATGTCCACAGAAACGGAGTTTTGCTCAGTGATCAGTGATCCTAGGTATTTAAACTCATTCACCTTTTCATATTGAGTATCTCCTGAAATGAAGTCCCCACGAGTCTGCCTTCTCGCGGTCACCATGTATTTGGTCTTCGCTTCATTGATCTGAAGGCCTATTTGTTGGGCTGTTAATTCCAACGGGAGGAGGACCTCTTTCAGAGAGATGATGTTGCGACCCAGAATGCAAATATCGTCAGCGTATGCTAATAGCTGGGTTGATTTATAATACAGGCAGCTACGCTGGGCTATATTAAGCTGACGAATGACATACTCTAATGATAGATTGAATAGAGTTTGAGCTATTGGGTCTCCTTGCCGCACTCCAGATGTTATCTCGAAGGCATCCGAAATTTTGCCTTCTATTAGCACCTTACATATTGAGCCATCCATTAAAAGCTGGCACATTGAAACCAATTTTGATGGTATGCCCAGATAGGACAATACGTTCCATAACGTGTTCCTCTTAATGCTGTCATACGCCTGTTGAAAATCTATGAATAGACTGTGTACAGGGATGTCCTTTTCATAGCATTTCTCCAGCACAATCCTCAGCGTGAAAGTTTGATCGGTCGTTGATCTATTTGGCCGAAAACCACATTGATAATCACCCAAGATCCTCTCGCTATAAGTTGATAACTTTGCTGCGACTACGTTAGCCAAAACCTTGTAGCCCGTGTTCAGCAAAGCTATACCGCGATAGTTGTTGCAGTTTAATCGATCTCCCTTTTTATGAAGTGGACATATTAGAGCCGTCTTCCACTCTACTGGGATTTCTTCTCTAGACCAAATTGTTGATATTAGCTCAAACATGCGGCAGAACAGATAATCACCACCATATTTGAGCATTTCGTTGCAGATACCATCCTCACCAGGTGTCTTGTAATTTTTCATCTGCGATATCACGTTCCGTACTTCATCATATGATGGAGGAGGTGGTGGTGTCATCTCGACGTTAATATCACGTTGAAGCAAGAGAGGTTGTTGCTCGGAAGGTGGTGCCTGTTTATTTAAAAGCGAGGAGAAGTAATTTCGCCACACTTCGAGGACGGTTTTGGTGTCCATTTCCAACTCGCCTGATTTGTTGCGAATAGCGCTGCTACGTGGATGAAAGTCCGTAGCTAATTCTCTTATGCAACGATATCTATCTCTCAGGCTAGAATTTTGGATGTTGCGTGCCTGTTGTTCATGCCATTCCCGTTTCTTCCGTCTACATAGCCGATTAGCGATTCTCCTCGCAGTCATGTAGGCGTTATGGGATTGCCTTGTTCTTTGCGATAGATCTCGTTGTCGTGCGCGATCTTTTTCCCGAATAGCACCAATACAATCATCATCAATCCAGAGATTTTTAGGCCTTGACGGATTTTGGCCTATGGTGGACTTTGAGGCATCGGTTACCGCCGTTTTGATAATGTCCCACTGTTCTTGAACGGAGTCAGGAAGTGGTTTATTTTCCAAGATTTCTGATATAGTCATCCCGAAGGTGGTTCTGGTAACTTGCTCGTTCAATGCCGCAGTGTTCCAACGAGTGATGCGCTGGAAGCGATGATTATATGTGGTTGATAGACGAAATTTTAATTCAGCAACTACCAGGAAATGGTCTGAATCAATGTTAGCTCCACGTTTAGTTTTGATGTTTTTAAGGCTAGAAAAATGTCTTTTGGACAAGAGGATGTGGTCGATTTGGTTGACCGTTGTCCCGTCGTTTGATTTCCATGTGGCTTTATGAATGCGCTTATGTGGGAAGTATGTGCTGGCAACCACCAAGTTGTACAATAAAGCTAGCTCGATGGTGCGCATCCCGTTGTTGTTTGATGTATGGTGCAAGGAGTTTGGGCCGATAGTGCTTCGATATGTACTGCCAGCACTGCCAATTTGAGCATTGAAGTCGCCCAAAACAATTTTGATGTCATGTTGCGGAATTTTGCTCAGGACGGTTTCGAGCTGGTCGTAGAAAGCGTCTTTGATTTGATCAGGCTTCTCCTCGGTGGGGGCATGAATGTTCACAAATGTGATGTTAAAGTGACGTCCATGAAACCTGAGTGTACAAATCCGATTACTGACAGGCATGAAGTCAGTCACAAATTGACGGCATCGATTGCTAATCAAGAAACCAACGCCCAATTCATGTTAATCCATGTTATTGCTATGACAGAGAGTTAGTCCGAAGCGACTATAATCGGTGATGTCATTGCCGATTAGTCTTGTTTCCTGTAGCGCTACGAGGTCGAGTTTATACGTAGATGCTTGTTCGAAGAGTTGATGGAGGCTCTCCGGGCGGTTTAGGCTGAGTACGTTCCATGTTCCGAATTTAAAATCGTTGTCCTTATATCGTGTCCGAGGTCGTTGTTGTGAATCCAAAAATATCCGAGGCTCATGTTGAGGTTTCGTAACAAAAAAATTTTTACAGGTTGGGCTGTTAACCCAACGCCAACCTTCTGTAGAAGGACCACAGCCCTCACACTTTAGCCTACTCCTTTAACAGAGTAGTTTCTAGTGGCCGCCACGAAGAGGCAGTGTGAGCACTTGCTGAAGTTGCATGCAGTTACGGCACATGAAGCGAGTCTTGTGTTTATCCCCCTGCATACACAGCAGCCTGACCACCAAATCTGACAATGGTGCATCTGAAATCATGGTCATGTGTGTTCTAATGACCTCATTTTTTAGACCCGTGAAAAAAGCATCTCGTTGTAACGTCTCTAGGAATGGTTTTGATAAACCATTATCTTCACCAAACTTTACTCTAACCCCTGCTTCATAATCAAGGGCGTAGCCTTGTACTCTTGTCCCGAATTCAGAGTAATCTTCCGATTTATTCTGACTGGCCGAATACAATCTGCTACTTAAAGATTCTATAGAATGGGATGGCAGGAATTTCTTCGTGAGGACTTTGTAAAGTTCATTTAAGTCCTTTACTTTTGTATCTCTCACTAAGGTAAACGCTCTACCACGGAGCCGCAATTTAACTTCTTCAAGAAGTATTTCTGCTAAAGCTGGAGTTTTGAAATCGTCTTTTTGATTGATGTGCTTGCACACTTCAATGAATTAGTGTACCTCACTCGTGTCTACGTCTTGTTGACCGTAGAAGATTGGTATATGTTGCGAATAATCTGCTTCCAATTCTCGAATAGTGATAAGATTTTATTCTTTTTTTACTTTTTGTTAAATTACTTTTATTTTCTTAGGAGGTAACAGTGTCTCCTTTTAATAAAATTATGAATATTGAGTTACGAATGACTTATTAAGAATGATCTATTTTTAGTTACAAGTTCTGTTCTTATATACTAAAATATTGTGTGTTTCCAACAACAACACATATACAAATATAATTGCTGATTTTGAATATTCTAAAATCATTTCCGCATTTATCCAGTTCCGCATATTTTATTTATTTTAGGTCATTATATATTACACATATGTATGTCGTTTCTTTACTTTGGGTTACATCATTACATTTTAATAGTATGGAATCGCTGGAACTACTATTGGAAACTCACTTCCCTGGTTGTTCCGAATCTGCACCTACTATATCAGAAGGTAAAAGGGCTAGTAGCCTCGCAGGCCAAATTATTAGCAGAAGAAAGATTCTGTGGGCGATAAGCAGTTTTAAACCATACAAGTCGCCAGGACCTGATGGTATTATCCCTGCGGATATACAAAAAACTACTGATCTAACCATTCCCTGGTTAGAGGTAATTTTTAGAGGCAGCCTAGAACTATGTCACATTCCCAGTAAATGGACGGAAGTGAAGGTTGTCTTCATACCTAAGGCGGGAAAACGCTCACATTGCAGTCCCAAAGACCTTAGACCGATCAGCTTGTCTTCTTTCCTTTTCAAAATACTGGAAAGACAAATAGAAGCTCATATTAGAGGCACGATTATGCCGGAAAAGCTGTCCAAATCTCAACATGCTTATTGCAAGGGGAGATCTGTAGAAACTGCTCTTCATTCTCTCACATATTTTATTGAAAAATCTTTCGAATATGGAGACTACGTGATGGTAACCTTTTTGGACATTGAGGGAGCCTTTAACAACGTGCTAACAGGGGCTATAACTCGGGCACTTTCGAATCTAGGAGTGGAAGATTCTCTTAAGGACTGGATAGATCAGATGCTAAGAGGCAGAATCATAAATGCCAGTCTGGGGAAATCCTCCGCCAGAAGATTTGCAAGCAGAGGCACGCCGCAGGGTGGCGTACTGTCCCCCCTTCTCTGGAACTTGGTCATAAATGATCTATTGCTCAGGCTGGAGGATACTGGCTTCAAGGTGGTTGCCTATGCGGATGATGTCGCTATTGGCGTTCGGGGAAAATATCCCGGGACACTTAGCGAGCTTATTCAAAATGCTCTGGGCATTCTTTCACTATGGACCAATGGTTGTGGGCTAAATGTGAACCCACAGAAAACCGAATTGGTTCTCTTCTCTAGGAAATATAAAATTCCTCATGTCGATCCTCCTACTTTAAATGGTTTCAACTTGGCTTTTACAGGTGAAGCAAAGTTCTTGGGTCTCGTCTTAGACAGTAAATTAAACTGGAAACCGAATATTACGGAAAGGGTAAAGAAAGCTACGGTAGCGCTATACTCCTGCAAAAATGCAATTGGGAAAGGTTGGGGGCTGGATCCCCACATGGTCCTTTGGCTATACACAGCAGTAGTTAGACCCATTCTTCTGTATGGGGTAACAGTTTGGTGGCCTGCTCTGGACAAAACTGTCAACCTAAAGTTGTTGACAAAAGTTCAGAGAACAATCTCTCTGTGGATCAGTGGTGCAATGAGGAGCACATCCACTCAGGCACTGGAGACTCTGCTATTTCTAACTCCTCTAGATATCATGGGAAAACAGTGGGCAGCTAGCACTGCCATACGACTGAAATCCACCTTAATGTGGACCTGCAATAACACAGGGCACTCATCTATACTTTGTAACAAAGGGCTTCCCAAGACCACCGACTATACTGTCCCGTCACTATCTTTTGATAGAAAGTTCCGGACTATTATACCATCTAGAGAGGACTGGATGATGGATACAGTTTTGGAACCAGGAGTTTTGAACTTCTTCACTGATGGTTCAAAACGGGATAGAGGAGTAGGGGCTGGGGTGTTCTGCGAGGAACTCATGTTAAACCTCTCCTTTCGTCTCCCTGACTACTGCAGCATTTTTCAAGCTGAGGTAACTGCGATAAAGGAAGTAGCGGACTGGTTGAGGTATAATGTAATATCGACTAGAGATATTCGCATATATACGGACAGTCAGGCAGCCATTAAAGCGCTTCAATCACACCTTCTCACGTCGAAAGTAGTCCAGAGCTGTCTCTCATCTCTTAACGAGATGACAGATCAGTTCAACATCCATATCATATGGGTGCCAGGACATTTCGTTAGTACGGGGAACATGAAAGCCGATGAACTGGCTCGACGTGGTACAACGGACCACATTTCAAACAGCAAAAAGGATATTGAAATTCCTCTTGCGGTATGTAAACTGCTGCTTCAGGAGGAAGCCAGTAAGTTGACGAATGACAGATGGTCAAATAGTACCTCATGCGTAATAACTCGGCAAATCTGGCCAAAGTTGAACTTGGCGAGATCCAAACAGCTGATCTCACTTCAGCGGAGTCAGATCAGTGTGGTTGTTGGAGTGATTACGGGGCACTGTCTCATAGGCAGACATGCAAGTAGACTTGGTTTCTTCTCACATGACTACTGTCGTAGTTGCGAGGACGAAGAGGAGGAAGAGACAGTACTTCATCTTCTTTGCACCTGTCCTCGTCTGGCACGAAACAGACTGAATTTTCTAGGGGCACACCTTTTCAACGACCTGGCGGAGCTCAGCGAGAAGGACGTCAGGAGTATCCAGCGCTTCATAGCAAGCTCAAAGTGGTTTCAATGAGTTGGAGGAAAAATTTTTAATTTGTGGTATGGCTACGGACCTTTTTGTGTCTATGCCTGGTCCTGGTGGACCGCCACCCAAACCTAACCTAACCTATCCAGTTCCGCATATTTTATTTATTTTAGGTCATTATATATTACACATATGTATGTCGTTTCTTTACTTTGGGTTACATCATTACATTTTATATATTGTTTTTTATTTACTATTGATGCTCCACATTTTATTACTACCAGACGTTATACATATTTTAATTTTGACAATTTTGTATTTCCTCATATTTCATTATCACCAGACTTTATTATATATTTTTATGCATACGATATTTCATAATTTACTATATGGATGGTTCACAACAAGATTGATAAACAGGCTCACATTTACCGTAGTTATGCCTAATATAAGGCAGCTTAATTTGGAAGTCTCTAACGCGAAAGGCCCGTAACGGAGTACATATACAGGGTGTTCGGCACATGGACCGACACAATTTTTTGGGGAATTGGTTGGGTCATTAGTTAGTTTTCACCCATACGACCCTACGTCCTAAGTGACACGGTAACTGAGATATGAATTTTTTCGTTTTTTATTTAAATTACCTGAAATTTCGCCTTTAAATCGTCATATTTTTATTTGTTTGTGATTGTAATAACACGAAATAACTTTTATTGTATTCTGCAATGTATTTTTAGTCTAAATAAATCACTATTTGGTACAAATGGCTTCAAGAAAATAAATTATATGAGCTTCGAAAGTCTTGAAAATGTGTAAATTTATGAAAAATTTCTACTTCTAAATTCAATATAAAAAAAAATAAACATTATTTTGAACATAGGTTTGTTTTAAACAGTTATCTAGTTTATACTCTTTCCAACGGTATGCTACATGTTGGAGAAATTATTTATAGTATGGTCAAAGTAAGAGATAGAAGTTGTCAGGGTCAAGAAAATTCTTTTTATCTTTATTATGTTTTTATTAAATATGAGTTATAATATTTGTTCGAATTGTTCTCCTCTACTCCGTATGCATGCACGACACATTTTCCTTATTTCAAATGTTATTGTGCGAAGTCGCATTTCTCTTTTCATTATTTCAAATGCAGCTGTAATTCGCTCCATTAAAATTTCTCGTGAGGGCACCTCTGTTGCATAAACCAATTCCTTTGCACGTCCCCAGACGTAAAAATCGAGAGGTTTTAGGGACGTAGGGTCATATGGGTGAAAACTAGCTAATGACCCAACCAATTCCCCAAAAAATTGTGTCGGTCCATGTGCCGAACACCCTGTATTATTGTATTACTGAAGTTGGTAAATAAATAAATGAATCCTAATTCACAGAAAATTCCCAAAAATGCCTAAAAATTCCCAAAAAATTCCCAGAAAATGCCCAAGAATTTCCAAAAATTCCCAGAAAATTCTAAAGAAATTCCCAAAAAATTCCCAAAAAATTCCCAAGAAATTCCAAAAATTCCCAAAAAATTCCCAAATATTCTCAAAAAATTCCCCAAAAATTCCAATAATTCCCAGAAAATGCAAAAAACTCTCAAAAATTCCCAAGAAATTCCAAAAATTCCCAGAAAATGGCCAAGAAATTCCATAAATTCTCAGAAAATTCTGGGTAGTATTTTTTTGGTATTTGTTGGTTATTTTTTGTTAATTAAAAATTTCCAAAAATACCAAAAATTATCAAAAAATTCCCAAAAGAGCAACAAAATACCACAAAATTCCCAAAAAATTCCCAAAAAATGCCCAATAAATTCCAAAAATTCCCAGAAAATGCACAAGAAATTCCAAAAATTCCCAGAAAATGCCCAAGAATTTCCAAAAATTCCCAGAAAATCCCAAAGAATTTCCAAAAATTCCCAAAAAATGCCCAAGAATTTCTAAAATTCCCCGAAAACTTACAAAAAATTTTAAACATTCCCAGAAAATGCCCAAGAATTTCCCAAACTTCCCAGAAAATGCCCAATAATAAAAGAAAATGGCCTTGAACTTCCAAAAATTCCCAGAAAATGGCCCTGAACTTCCAAAAATTCCCAGAAAACGGCCTTGAATTTCCAAAAATTCCCAGAAAATGATCTTGAATTTCCCAAAAATTTCCAGGAAATGGTCTTGAACTTCCAAAAATTCCCAGAAAATGGCCCTGCACTTCCAAAAATTCCCAGAAAATGGCCTTGAACTTCCAAAAATTCCCAGAAAATGGCCTTGCATTTCCAAAAATTCCCCGAAAATGACCCTGAACTTCCAAAAATTCCCAGAAAATGGCCCTGAACTTCCAAAAATTTCCAGAAAATGGCCTTGAACTTCCAAAAATTCCCAGAAAATGGCCTTGAATTTCCAAAAATTCCCAGATAATGGCCTTGGACTTCCAAAAATTCCCAGAAAATAGCCCTGGATTTCCAAAAATTCCCAGAAAATGGCCTTGAACTTCTAAAAATTCCCAGAAAATGGCCTTGAATTTCCAAAAATTCCCATTTTCTGGGAATTTCCAAAATTCCCATTTTCTGGGAATTTTTGGAAGTCCAAGGCCATTATCTGGGAATTTTTGGAAATTCAAGGCCATTTTCTGGGAATTTTTGGAAGTTCAAGGCCATTTTCTGGAAATTTTTGGAAGTTCAGGGCCATTTTCTGGGAATTTTTGGAAGTTCTTGGGCATTTTGTGGGAATTTTTGGAAATTCTTTGGGATTTTCTGGGAATTTTTGGAAATTCTTGGGCATTTTCTGGGAATTTTTGGAATTTCTTGTGCATTTTCTGGGAATTTTTGGAATTTCTTAGGAATTTTTGAGAGTTTTTTGCATTTTCTGGGAATTATTGGAATTTTTGGGGAATTTTTTGAGAATATTTGGGAATTTTTTGGGAATTTTTGGAATTTCTTGGGAATTTTTTGGGAATTTTTGGGAATTTTTGGAATTTCTTTGGAATTTTCTGGGAATTTTTGGAAATTCTTGGGCATTTTCTGGAAATTTTTAGGCATTTTTGGGAATTTTCTGTGAATTAGGATTCATTTATTTATTTACCAACTTCAGTAATACAATAATACAGGGTGTTCGGCACATGGACCGACACAATTTTTTGGGGAATTGGTTGGGTCATTAGCTAGTTTTCACCCATATGACCCTACGTCCCTAAAACCTCTCGATTTTTACGTCTGGGGACGTGCAAAGGAATTGGTTTATGCAACAGAGGTGCCCTCACGAGAAATTTTAATGGAGCGAATTACAGCTGCATTTGAAATAATGAAAAGAGAAATGCGACTTCGCACAATAACATTTGAAATAAGGAAAATGTGTCGTGCATGCATACGGAGTAGAGGAGAACAATTCGAACAAATATTATAACTCATATTTAATAAAAACATAATAAAGATAAAAAGAATTTTCTTGACCCTGACAACTTCTATCTCTTACTTTGACCATACTATAAATAATTTCTCCAACATGTAGCATACCGTTGGAAAGAGTATAAACTAGATAACTTTTTAAAACAAACCTATGTTCAAAATAATGTTTATTTTTTTTTATATTGAATTTAGAAGTAGAAATTTTTCATACATTTACACATTTTCAAGACTTTCGAAGCTCATATAATTTATTTTCTTGAAGCCATTTGTACCAAATAGTGATTTATTTAGACTAAAAATACATTGCAGAATACAATAAAAGTTATTTCGTGCTATTACAATCACAAACAAAAAAAATATGACGATTTAAAGGCGAAATTTCAGGTAATTTAAATAAAAAACGAAAAAATTCATATCTCAGTTACCGTGTCACTTAGTACGTAGGGTCATATGGGTGAAAACTAGCTAATGACCCAACCAATTCTCCAAAAAATTGTGTCGGTCCATGTGCCGAACACCCTGTATATATCATACAATACCAAAATTTCAGGACAATCAATTTTAGACATCAACAAGTCTCTAACCAATAACGCGCCAATTTCGATTCTGCGGATAAAGAGCGGCTCAATATTTATTAATTTACATCTACCACGATACGGTGGAAGTATGAAAGCGGGTAGGTTCTCATCTCTGCGCAACCTTCGCAGAGCAAACCTTAAAAAGCGCTTTTGAACACTTTCAATTCGGTCTGAACAGTTACCATAAAATGGATTCCAAATTGCTGGACCATATTCCAACAACGAACGCACAAACGAGATATATAATATTTTAATAGAATAAGGATCTTGAAAATCCCTCGAAAACCTTTTAATAAACCCAAGCATGGAATTCCCTTTAGAAATGCAAATATCAATGTGCTTATTGAACGATAAGTTCGACGTAAATGTTATACCTAGATCCACAAACGTATCAACATTATCAATAATACAGCCATCCAGGAAAAAATCAAAACTAGCGGGCGCGATTGCACGGGTAAAATGGATTGTTTTACATTTGAAAATGTTTAGGGTCAAATTCAGAGCTGTGCACCACATACTAAAATTATTTAAGGCGGATTGGAAATCTCTTGCGTCATTGATGCATGAGATGCTTTTAAAAATTTTAATGTCGTCCGCATAGATGAGGATGTCGGAATAACTCAAACAATCCACTACATCATTGATGAATAGTATGAAAAGCATAGGACTCAAATGACTACCTTGAGGCACTCTCGAGGTGACATTAATAACTCTGAATGTGAAACCACCAATCTTTACTATCTGAGTTCTGGAATCAAGATAAGATCTGATCCAGTCCAGTGGGAGAAAACTACAATGCAAGGTATCAAGTTTCCTCAACAGCAAGTCATGATCAATCTTATCAAAGGCCTTACAGAAATCAGTGTACACAACCTGCACAATTTTCCCCCTATATAAGGCATTAGAGACGCAATTTGTAAGCAAGAGTAAGTTAGTAACAGTTGATCTGCCTGGAAAGAAACCATGCTGTTTTGGAGAGATAAAAGTTTTCACATAAAAAAATAATTGTTCTTTAACAAGTTTCTCAAATAACTTGGGTAAGACTGAAATTATACAAATACCCCTATAGTTAGTTCTCAATGTTACCACGAATCCCGGATTTGAAAATAGGTTTAATAAGCGATCGCTTCCAAAGAGTAGGGAAATATCCCTCTCTTAGACTTTTATTAAATAGAAAGCACACCGGGGCGGCAATTGCATTACCGGTCAATTTTAAAAATAAAGGCGGTAACGAATCAAAGCCGGCACTATGGTTAATGTCAAGATTTGACAATTCCGATAAGATTGTATCAATTTCCAAACGAAACATTGAAAATTTCATATTGCTCGTGACATTATTCAAGCCGCAGAAATTAGAACCTGAATCTGGATTATAAACGCTCTCAAAGAAATCCGCAAACAAATTAACCTTATCTAGAATGTTATCACAGACTCGGTCTTTCAAATACATTGTGGAAGGGTAACCATCAGATTTTCTTTTATAGTTAACAAAATGCCAAAAATGATTGGGTTTCGATTTAATTTGTGATCCCACCTCCAAAACATAATTACTGTAAAGAAATCGGTTAAGAAACTTTTTCCGTAAAACCTTAAATGAGTTGTAATTAAATGTATTCGGATAAAGTTAATAAAGTTTATGAGCCTTATCCTTTCTAAATTCACGGTTCCTTCTTGGAGCCTGAAACAACCAGTCTAGGAATGAATGCTTCAATGCCCTTATGAACAATTTTATAAAATTCGTCCAACATATCGTCTATATTATTACAATTATAAAATAAAGACCAATTATACCCATCAAGAAATGCACTTAAAGAAACATAATCGCCCATTTTAAAGTTATAGATGACAGAGACAGTATTATTTTCGATTAATTCACTGTATTCAAACAAGACTGAAATATTCAGCGGCAAATGATAAATACTTGAAGATCCAGCTAAATCATCACAGGTTATGACGGTCATTTCATGATCAATTGGCACAAAGGCTAGGTCTAGCACGTTGTTACTGCAATTCTTCACATTGATACCATAGACTAAATAAAATTTCATAAAGACTTCTCATGAACCCTAATTTTCAAAAAATAAAAAAACAACAACAAAAAATGGAAAATACAGCAGAACCGTAATCACGGTGTGCTGGAAACGAATTTTAATGAAAAGTTCTGTCACTAAAGAAAATCATAGTGAACCTTATTGAAGGGATTGCCCTGAGCTCGGAACAATTGAAATTAAAATCATTGGAAGTGCCGTTTTTTTTGGCGGCAATTTTAAAATTTGAATAAATTTCACAATATGAATTCTTCTTTTATACGTCGTTTTTCATTTAGAAGTTTCAGATTTATCTGTATTATCAATTAATATGATTTTTTCTGCTTTTTATAGACAAAATATATTATGTTTAATAGCATTCCCATTATTACGACTTGTCAGTCAATAAAATAAAGAGGCTATCTTCCCACAATACATTTACTAAAAAAAAAAAGTAAAAATTCACCCCTCACTCCCCCCCCCCCTCCCTCCCTCCGTAATTTCCCTAAGGGTATTTAAGATCTACGATGTTTTTTACCCTTTTAAAAATGAAAACTTTGATTAAACTCCTGGTTGTTTGGTTTCGTACTGATAAAAATTTGGTCTACTCTCTACTCATCAGGTAGCTACGACCAAACTACAAAAATACAATTCCCAACTTTTACGTATAATTTTAAGTAAGAACGTAATGATTTAGCGAATCATATTGACTAAATCCAAAATGCTATTAAAAGTAAGGTTTGTTGAGAAAAATTTAAACAAATTTAGTTTTGATTTTATTTTTGTCTTATTAATTCCTATTGTACTACTACGATTTAAATAAAGAAACATTTTTTTTTGCTTTATTTTAAATCATGCGGCGCTTTATATCCAATGCAATTGTTGTTGTAATTTTGTCAACAAAATGCACTTATTATAAAATAAATAAAGCCGAAAAAATCATATTGTGTAATTGATAATACAGACAAATCTCAAACTTCTAAAGGCGAGACCAAACGATGTGAAAATCGACAAATGTTGTTGATATGTATACATGTAGTATGACATGTCGTGTGGTCAGTTTTCATATCACCAATGTCACATTTGATACATTGGTATTTAAATTCGCTAAATAGACGGTAAATAAATACACATCAAAGGGGACCACCAACGTTGGTTGACATACTGGTAATTAGTGATTGCAATCCCGGGATCCCGGCTCATATTTTAATCCCGTAATCCCGGGATTTTTTACGACGAATCCCGGGATTTCAAAAATGTATATATATATAATTTAATAATTATCTTGAATTCATTAATTGACTGAACATAATTTTATTTCATAGCTTATAATTTTCTCTATTCAAAAAATTAGTATACAAAACTAAATAAAACTGTTTTTCCCCATTTAAAAATAACAGTTTTTTTCTTTATTGAAAAAATATTCAATGTGTAGAACTGTAGACTATGCTGATTTTTTTTCCTTTTCAATTTTGCATAAAACTAAAAGGTTCATTCGTGTGTAAAAAAAAAAACAACGGGCGAGTTCACGCTCAACTCGCAAAAGAATTATGTGAAAACCTTTAACTATTGAATCATTTCAAGTCTCTTCAATGGGCCTGAGAAGCCAATACAGATAGACGGCTGCTGTTCGCTCAGTATTTAAATTACACTACAATTTTGGTTTAAAAAGTCAATAAGTTATTCTATTCTGGATTTGGAGGACGAATCTTACCGACATTAATTGTTTAATTGAAAATTGAAATTTATAACCGACTATATTTCAGTCTAGCCATGTCTTCGTGAGCTTGAGCAAAGTACAGTTCCGTTAAGTTAATCATCTAAGCCTGCCCTGAACGCTTTAAAATTCATCATTACTTGTATACACAATTGTTGAAGATTCCATATTTAGACTTTTGAGAATGGTTACGGCAATCTATATGAACAAAGCAAAATGGCATCGCTGATTCGATTGATTTAAGCTAAAAGGCGCTATTTTAACTGTAATATCATAGCAGCTGGAAAGACGGTAGCATCTTTAGAAAATGGCATTCGCATCTGTTTACCATTATTATAGTTTTTGTTTTCTATATCCCCCACATAACCAAACTCAGCAACAGCATGAGCAATACTTATGCTGGAAACACATGAGCAGAATTTCTGCTAGCAGCACTGCCGGCAGATATTTGGTTGAATTACATGAGAGTCATCTTTTTTGACAAGCAGAATTTTAATTTGTGGTATTTATTTGATACATATTTAATTTTAATGTACAATATTTTTAAATGAATGATGCCTTATTTTGTCACAAATTATTTATTTTTATGGTCCATTTTGGCACTTGCGATACAAAACTTATTTTCTGTCAACAAATTAAAAAAATTCATTGAAAAAATAAAAAGTATACAAATTGTACTAGATTTTTTATCTTTTACGTAATGTAGCCTACTGATTCGCAGCAAAATTAGAAATAGAGACACAAAGCAGAATTCTGCTCGGAAAGCAGAATTCATGTATTTCATGCCGTATAAACGTGTGTATTCTAATTTTTCTGCTTGCAGAATTCTGCTCATCTGTTTTCAGCATTACAATAAACATAGCATACCGATTAAACAAAAACAATTTCAAAATTATTATTTTATTATGTATCAATGTATAAGTGCCTTTTTCACAGCTCGCTAAGATGTATAATATTTAATATTTAAAGTATGGGTGCATTTGTCTTTGTTTAAAGTACTTCCATTTCAGATTTTTTTAATCACTTGTACTACACATGCATACTTTTTGTGTCTTTTCATTTTAATCTGACGGAAATTGCAATTCGAATTATATCGTATGCAAGTTCGGTGCATTTCGTGTTCGGTTTTCTTGTATATAATTTGCAATTTCAGTCGTACCGGGTTTTCCGTTCCTTTATTTACATGAAATTTTTGACTTACCCCGCTAAAGATGTTTTCACATCAAAAAATATCTAAATAGTAAATCTAATTTGTTTGTGTTGTGAAAAAGAGTGAAATGAAAGTAAATACGATTGACAAGTGGAAACTACGGAAAACGGAACCAGTGATTATTTGCTACATGATTTGTTTTGTTTTTGTGTAACGGTAGTGTGAAATAAAATAACGAGCATATATTTGTTTAAGAGAGTTTACTTTTGTTTGGAAGAACGCGATTGAGGAGATAATTGAGAGAGCGGTTATCATACTTATAGAACTTCACTATAAATCGTAAGTAAAAAGCTATTAAATTTAATTAATTGTATATTATATTTTATAAATTTGCATGATTAAAGGAAACCAATTAGCAATGGCGTCGACATCAAGAATACAATTTATTCCGAACACCGGAAGTGAATCGGCAATTTGGAAACGTTTTTTGCGTGAGCAAGGGACTCCTAATTCAGCAAAGTGCAAACTGTGCTCAAAAATCCTAAAAACGGCGGGGGGATGCACCAAAGGATTGCACACACATTTAAATACTATACATCAAATTAATTGCCAAAAAAGAACGTCGAAGCCAGAACAAAAAGATTCTGAAAAAAATGAAAAACAGATGAAAACTATTGACAACAACGAATGCAAAGGGAAAATTACTGCTTATATTAAAACTAAAACTGACAACATATTACCTGCTGTTCTCGCTCGAATGACCGCTTTAGATGGGTTTCCCTTCAAAGTGTTCTGTACTTCATACGACTTAAGGGAATCCTTTAAAGCAAGAGGATTTCAAAACCTCCCTAAATCACCAACTACTATACGTAATTTGGTTCTCGATTACTACGTGAAAATAAAGGAGAAGTTAAAATCCGAACTGCAATCCGTTCAATCAGGAGTAAGTCTTACTTTTGATGAATGGACATCGAAGCGCAACAGGCGCTATATGAATGTTAATGTTCATTATTCAGAATGTGAAACGGAATCTAAATTTTGGAGTTTGGGAATGATAAGGATTCATGGAAGCATGCCCGCAGAAAAGTGTATAGCGATCCTCAAAAGAAAACTACAGGAATTTGGTTTATCTTTGGAAAAAGATGTCGTGTGCATAACCACAGATGGTGCAAGCGTAATGGTTAAGGTTGGTTCACTGATCTCTACCTACCATCAACTATGTTTTGCTCATGGAATACAATTGGCCGTAATAGATGTGCTTTATAAAAAGACGCCAAATTCGAATGAATCACAAAGTGAAGTAATAGGCGACAGTTCTGACGATGATGATAGCGATGAACAATTAAGGGAACCAGAAGAAGACACAGACGAAATAGTCCAAAGTGGTTTTGATGTTTCACATACTAATATCAAACCAATTGTGGATAAAATTCGCAAAATTGTTGGAATTTTTCGACATTCGCCAACCAAAAATGATAGCATTTTACAAAAGTATGTTGCCGAAAGCGGCAGCCAAGATAAGGCCTTATTATTAGACACCAAAACACGATGGAATAGCTTGATAAACATGATTGAACGATTTGTTGAATTAAAAGAATGTATTCAAAAATCTTTAATCGACATTAAATCAAAAGTTTTAGTAACCGAATCGGAGTTTCAGCAGGCGTCAACTTTGCTTTTAATTTTGCGTCCCATCAAAGTAACGGTTGAAGCTCTTTGCCGAAGAGATACAAATCTTCTAACTTGCGATACTGCGCTTAAATTTATGTTAAATAAGCTGCAAAATCAAGACGATATCTTAGCTCATGAACTAATAAATGCTTTAAAAATTCGCATTAAAGAAAGAAGAACTACAATGTCTGGAGTGTTGCACTATCTCCATAATGGCAAACAATTAGTTGCTAGCACCGACATATTTCCGGTTCCAAAAGGTACTTATATAAAAAAGTTTATTGTCGACCATTTAATTCTACATCGAGTTGAGGTTGTTGAGGATTCTGAAAGTGAAATGAGCTCGGAACTTCAAGTAACAGATTCTATTGATTTTGAAATATCTGATTCCGACGAAGATGTTACCGGATGTACGCAGGAAAATTTGGCTGACGAATTGCAAAGCAGCATTAGACAAAGCTTAATACTCTTAGAAAAACGGCCAAAGAGTAGTTCTATTTCAAAGAATTTAAACCTAGAAACTATAGTTGGTAAGGAGATGAAAATGTTTGAGGGATGCGGACACCGGGGGCGTAATTTGCAACGGGTCTACAAAGACTTAATTGCAATTCCTCCGACTAGTGTAGAATCGGAGCGGGCATTTTCTGCGGCAGGAATTGTGATTTCTAAGCTGCGGAACAGAATAGGAGACAACTCGATCGATGCTATTTGTTTTTTAAAATCTTATTTTAAAAATAATGTTAAAGATAGTGTGTAATGTGCGTTGCTTAAACTGACACAAAAAACATTTTTTTTTGCTTATTTAATATTGATTTATATTTTTTGAATAAAAATTATTTCTTACCCTGAATTATTTAAAATATATATAATGTTTTTTTTTTTTGTTCATTTGCATGGGTAGCCCTAATCCCGGGATCCCAGGATTTAAAATATCTCAATCCCGTAATCCCGGGATTGGTAAAACGGTCCGGGATTGCAATCACTACTGGTAATGCGGTCCAGACAGTGTGGCATGATTTGTTTTAGTTTATTTAGAAATGTATTGCATTTTCTATTACTGTTAACATACATACGATTAGGTATATTATGAAATTATAATTAAGCAGACTAATTGATTTGTTTCTTTACGGCAATGGAGTTTAATCTTGTTTTGTAACGTAAAAAACTGTTTTCAAATGCAATTGTAGGTTTACATGTCTGTCAATAAAAGCTGATTATTTTGTCATTTAGGTAAGTTCCAGTAGGAAAACATGCTGAAAGGTACATTCTGGCTCCTGTGTTCGTCCATAACGTTTGAACAAACTATTAAATTCAAATTATGAACAGAAACATAATTTTAAAATTTAGAATGCACTATTTCAAACTTTTATAAATTTGTAGTTTGGTACACATTCGATTAAATTTACGTAACCAACATTGGAAGTATCGTATGTAGGGTACGTATGCCTCACACATGAACAGTGTGTTCATTTTTCCACATCATATGATCCAGCGTTGGTCGACCGACATTTGTCGATTTCCACACCGTCTAGTCCGGCCTTAAATTATATTAGTGTGGACTTAGTAGACACGTAATGAGAATTTTCCTTGAGTTTTAGATTAGGTAATTCACTAAATCATTACGTTCTTACCTAAATAGTACTATACGTAAACGGTGGAAAAATTTAATTTTTGTAGTTTGATCGTAGCTACCTGATGAGTAGTCCAACTTTTTATCACTATGAAACCAAACCAGGAGCTTAAGAAATTCACCCCCTCCCCCTCCCACATAGGGGAAGGTGCATTTTTACCTTTTTTTTTGGTATATGTATTGTGGGTAGATAGCCTCTTTATTTTATTGACTGACAACTCGTAATAATGGGAATGCTATTAAAAGTAATATATTAATATATTTTGTCTATAAAAAGCTGAAAAAATCATATTAATTGATAATACAGACAAATCTCAAACTTCTAAATGAAAAACGACGTATAAAAGAAGAATTCATATTGTGAAATTTATTCAAATTTTAAAATTGCCGCCAAAAAAAAACCGCACTCCAATGATTTCAATTTTAACTGTTCCGAGCTTAGGACAATCCCTTCAATAAGGTTCACTATGATTTTCTTTAGTGACAGAACTTTTCATTAAAATTCGTTTCCAGCACACCGTGTAATAACTTTATTTTGTTACTCTCTTCAAATCAGACTGTATGTTGTTAATTTCTCACTGTCCAAGTGTCCATAAATATGCTTTTCATTTGTTTTTTTATTCGATAAATACATACATAAATAATGGGTCCGGGTCAAAATGCCGCGTTTTAAAATGTCGCGTTTTAAAATATCGCGTCTTAAAATGTCGCGTACCAAAATGCCGCGAGGTACAAAATGTCGCGTGGTACAAAATGTCGCGTCTTAAAATGTCGCGTTTCAAAATGCCGCGAGGTACAAAATGTCGCGTGGTACAAAATGTCGCGTTTTAAAATGTCGCGTTTCAAAATGCCGCGTGGTACAAAATTTCGCGTGGTACAAAATGTCGCGTCTTAAAATGTCGCGTTTCAAAATGCCGCGAGGTACAAAATTTCGCGTGGTACAAAAAGACGCGTTTTAAAATGTCGCGTTTCACAATGCCGCGACGTACAAAATGTTCAATTTTGATTAAATTGTGTATCTGATATCAACTTCCGATATATAAGGACTTAACTTTAACATTTTAGTGAAGGAATATTCTAATAAATTTCAACATTTGCGTTCTTTTTCATAGACCCACTTTATAATTACATAAAATTACATTTATAAATAATTTCCATTCAGTGAAGGAAAATTTTACTATAGTTTAAACACAATTTGCTTGTTTCAAATAATTTTTATTAAATTATTTATTATGTCACATCATATTGTGTTGATTTATAAGGGATTTTTCAAAACGCGTCATTTTAAAACGCGGCATTTTGTACCACGCAGCTTTTTGAACCACGCGGTTTTATGAAACGCGACATTTTGTACCACGCGACATTATGTACCACGCGGCATTTTGAAACGCGACATTTTAAAACGCAACATTTTGTACCACGCGACATTTTTTACCTCGCTGCATTTTGAAACGCGACATTTTAAAACGCGACATTTTGTACCACGCGACATTTTGTACCTCGCGGCATTTTGAAACGCGACATTTTAAAACGCGACATTTTGTACCACGCGGCATTTTGAAACGCGGTATTTTAAACGCGACATTTTAAAACGCGGCATTATGAACGGTTTCCATAAATAATATAGTTTAGCTAGATATTTTGAGCCATGTGTTCGTGATGTGATGCAATTCCGATAAATGAAGAGGGAAAAGGCAAATGAAATATTTTTGTTTCAAGTTAGCTATTGTTTTTTTTACTTTTCGTTTTTTTACTTGTTGTTGTAATTTATACGTTACTAGAATTCTGTATCGTCACAAAAAAGAAATTACCATTTGTTTACATATTTAGGGATATTGGTATTTATTGAATCATGATTCCAACATAATTCATATTTTTCACTATTTTTTATGTGTTTATTTTATGTGTTTACAATTTGTATGTGTGCGTAGTACAACAAACAAAATGTGCACTTGTTTGCAACAAATAAATATGTAGAAAACTTAAAACATTATACGAGTACTAGAGACCTGCACGGGCCAAAATATTTCATTTGTACCCGACCCGACCCGAAGTACAAACGGCCCGACCCGACCCGAGCCCGATCTGTTGTTTTATGTTATTACCCGAACCCGGCCCGACCCGAACTGAATTTTATTTCCATCTCCTACGCGTCTGAAAGAAAATTTAAAAATAAAATTCTTTTTCGTTGGATAAATATTTGAATTTTCCTTCATCGTTTTTAATCTTGCCTTTCGGATGTTAATTATAAATAAAATAATTTGTGTCAAGTTTTGGATTTAATTCGTTTGATGTGTGAATGAATTTATTTCCTAAAAATCATATTCGATTTACGTAAATCAAATTAAAATTTTTAGGAATTTAACAAAGCGAATACGGAAATAATTAGGCCCGAGTCCCGACCCAAGGGCATGGCCCGAACCCGATCCGAACCCGAATTTATTTTTTGATACCCGACCCGACCCGACCCGAGCTCGAATATAATTCTTGATACCCGACCCGACCCGAATATCGGGTCGGGCCTAGGCCCGACGGGTAAGCCCGAGCCCGTGCAGGTCTCTAACGAGTACTACAATAGAAAATAAGCGCTTCTTGTATAGTTTCCATATAATAACTATACAAGGTATGTTCCAACCAATCGACATATCGCCATTTTTCCTTTTAGTGACGTCACTTTCGGATAGATAGTTTCCTAATTATGTTATTGGTTTTGGATTTTTTTTAAAGTAACAAATATATCGCTCTAAAAAATTCGGGATAAGAGTTTCAGTTTTGTTACTCGATTCATAAGTCATTTTTAGTCATGAGTAGAATTTTTTAAATCTTAATACAGTAATAATTCACTTCGTAGAGTATTAAAATCGATTAATCGAAAATTTATTTCCTCGAATAAAGTGTAAACCGATTTAGTGAAATTTGATTTGAGCGGTGGAAATGGATTTTAAAATGATTTTTGAATAAAGTTCTGGAATATGGCCAAGTAAGATGGAATTTGATTATTCCTTAACCGATTTTAGTGAAATCTGATATCTGACATGTGCGTTGCAAATGTAATTCTTAAATAATTTCTCTATGAAGTTCTGGAATATGGCCAATTGTTAAGAAATTTGGCTATTTCTTATCCGATTTTTGATCTGCATCCCAGCAGATAATCCCAACAGCATATTTCAGACATATTTACTATACATCTGCTGGAAAATTTAATCACAATCAAAGGCAAATAAGAAAAAGTAGGTGACGGCACGCGCAGCATTATTGTAACTTCTAGCGATAGTGTAGCGTCCAGGAATTGGTATAACCATTTTAGAATCTCATTTCCGTAGTGCATGTCGAATTTCAAGGAAAGGCCAAGTTCTATCCTAGTAAGCAATATTCTTTTTTTTTTTTTTTTTTTTTTTTTTTTTTTTTTTTTTTTTTTTTTTGGTCAAAAATCTTCAAAGTGAACAGTCGCATTTTGCATACTTTATAAAAAAAAAAAAAAAATCAAAATAATGGTTAATTATCATTGAAAACAAATTAATTTAACAAATTTAATTGTGATTCAAAGTTGATAGTTTAAAAAGTTTCGAGTTTAATAGTCTATATTACAACTATTATTAGCGGTTTATGTGAATTAACTGGTTTGTCTTTCAACAAAAAATGTGCAAAAAGTGATTATATAAACTTTAAAGACATTGATAGTGGTTTGATGTGTATAAACTATTTGTGTGTATAAACTATTTGTGTTTTAATCTAATTATATAAAGTTTATAGCAGTTATAGTTAAGTTTATTAGCAAAATATACGTGTTCTATCATGCGATAAATTTATAACCGATAAATTTATAACTGTACATTACGTAATCTGTGTTTTTGGTGCAACCTTGTTATTGATTGATTTTTATTTTTTATTTATTACAATGCAAGAAAATTGTGGTAAATGTAATGGTGAGGCGAATGGGCGTGAAGATTTCTGCCCATGCAGCGGCATTTGTAAACAAGCTTTCCATCTTAAATGCGCTGGGGTTAGCACCGCCACTTTTAATCAATTGACGAAATCCAAACAATTACGATGGTTTTGCACTGCTTGCAGTGAATTAACAATTTTTGCTGTATTGCAAAAATTAGACGATTTATCCGACAACATGATTAAACTATTCGAATCGTTTTCTGTAATGAGTGAATTTATGAAAACTTCTATTGAAGCACAGCGGTTAGCTAAGCAATCATTAAACATCAAGTTTCCATTCGACGCAGCAACCAGTCAACAATGTGCCAATACAAGCTTTAATAATGTCGTTCCAGAAGTTCTTGGAGTTGGAGATCCTGTCGTATCGCTGCAACCGGTTAATGTACAAGATCTTGAACATTTATATGTGAGTAGATTAAATCCAAATACTGAAGTGAATGCTTTGGTTGACTATGTACGATCAAAGTTGGAGATGGTAGAAGCCGTTGAGTGTCGTTTATTGTTGCCAAGAGGCCGGGATAAATCTAAATTAACTTTTATTTCATTTAAGCTAAGTATTGACAGGAAGTTCTCTAGCCGAATTTTATCGCCTACGTTCTGGCCAAGAGGTGTTTTGATAAGGCCTTTTACCAGAAAATCCAGCTCAAAAAACGACAATGCAGTTTCGCTGCCTCGAACCGATTAAAATTTGACGACTTGCAGCTGTATACAAAAGCACAATATCACCAAAGCAATCAATATCACCAAAACAGTCATTATCAGCCTACGGACTCACCTACAAACACTTTTAATTATCTGTTGTCATTATATTATCATAACGCAAGCGGTATTCGTTCTAAATCGAGAGATATATTCCTCAATACTTCTGATGAGGAATTTGACATTATCATCATAACTGAGACTTGGCTGAACCAGTCTTTTAAATCGGAGGAGTATTTTCCAAATTCGTATGCAATTTTTCGTCGTGACAGATATGAAGATGCTAACATTAATCGTCTGGGTGGTGGAATAATAGTTGGAGTCTCAAGTCAATTAAGATGTGAATCTGTGTTTTATTCGAATGAACCAGAATTATTAGTTTTGAGAATCCAATTCTTCTCTCAACAAATATTATTATGCGTACTATATATCCCATCATCTGCTGCATCCGAATTATATGATCGTCTCGCCAATGTAATTGTAAACGAGTTAGTACCTTTAATTAAACCTGATGACCAGATAATCTTCACCGGTGACTTTAATCTACCTAAGATTAATTGGATATTTTTGGACACGGATATTATCCCAGCTTTAACGAACGTAACCGCAACTCTCATTTTGGATACTATGTTTGGTTTGGGTACTAAGCAATGCAATAATATACTAAATGGAAATGGCAGACTGCTAAATTTGGTGTTCTGCTCAATGGATATGGACATAAAAGTTTCAGCATGCAATGATATTGGTAATTCTGAGAGTATATATCACACACCTCTTAAATTAGATATAATTTTTTGTAATTGTTTTAGCGATTCTTTTACCTCTAATAGTTTTAATATAATGTCTTCTTATTTAGATTTTAGAAATGGAAATTATGTTAATCTGAGGAACTTTCTCGATGGGATAGATTGGGACAATTTGCTGTTACCAAACAACGTCGATTGTTGTGCGGATATTTTTTATCGTATCTTAAATGTCGCAATTGATCAATTCATTCCACGTAAATCGGCCGGGAAAATTAAATGTGAACCGTGGTATAATAGATCACTCACAAATTTAAAAAATCGAAAGAATAAATTGCATAAAATATTTAAATCGAATCCGTCTGAGTTAAACTACCAGTTATATAGCGATCTACGAACGGAATTTAATATATTGAACAAGTTTTTATACAATTGCTATGTCATGCAGATCGAAAATGACATAACAAACGACCCTAGGCGGTTCTGGTGTTATATGGAGCACAAAAAGAAATCTAGTGGATATCCTGTTCAAATGCATCTAAATGGTATAGTTTCAAATGACAACCAAGCGACATGCAATCTATTTGCCGACTTTTTTGAAGAAGTATACACTAGAAATTACACAAGTTGCTCCTCGGTTTGTCGTGATAAGACAAGCATTAGCTCGAACTTAACTTTAACATATCAGGAAGTTTTAATAGCTTTAAACCAGCTAGATTGTAAAAAGGGGGCCGGGCCTGACGGTATTCCTCCTTGTTTCATGGTGAGTTGCGCTGATGTCCTTGCGGCTCCATTGGCAAAGATTTTCAATCTTAGTCTTAGGTCTGGAGTTTTCCCCAAAATATGGAAAATATCATCGATTATTCCAATTTTTAAGTCTGGTTTACGTAGTGATGTTCGAAATTATCGTGGAATTTCTTTACTTTCAAGCATCCCGAAGCTCTTTGAAAGTCTAGTTAATGCCCGATTATTTTTTATAATTAAAAATGTTATAACGACAAAACAACATGGTTTCTATAAAGGTCGATCTACGGTTACAAATCTCGCAATTTTTAATAATTATGTGTCAGGGGCGCTTGAGTTAGGTTTCCAAACGGATGTATTGTATACAGATTTCAGTAAGGCATTTGATAAGGTAGATCACGATTTGTTAATTAATAAACTCTATCAATTAGATTCAAATCAAATACCGGTGCAATGGATACGATCATATTTGACTGGTAGAAAGCAGTATGTTAGAATCAACAATTCCATTTCCAGATCGTTTTTAGCATCCTCTGGAGTACCCCAAGGTAGTCATCTGGGACCACTCCTTTTTAATATTTTTGTGAATGACGTGATTGGTTGCCTGTCTAACTCAGAAGTTCTTTTGTACGCAGACGATTTAAAAATCTATAAAACCATTAGGGGCATTTCTGATGCATTATCATTTCAAATTGATATCAATAATTTCGTTGAATGGTGTAGTACAAACTCGTTATGTCTTAACATTTCCAAATGTAAAACTATGACATTTAGTAGAGGTCGGAATATTGTCTTAACCGATTATTTAATCGACGGAGCACTGATCGAACGAGTTTCTATAATTCGAGACTTAGGTGTTCTTTACACACCTAACTTGTCTTTTAATTTTCATATTGACAGCGTCATTGCAAAGGCTAACAGTATGTTAGGCTTTTTGAAAAGACAATGCCGGGAATTTAGAGATCCATACACATTGCGCACTTTATATATGACATTTGTTAGATCCCATTTGGAGTACGCTGCTGTTATTTGGTCGCCCTTTTATCATAACTATTCAGATAGGATCGAAAGCATTCAAAAGCGTTTTCTTAAATATGCGCTTCGCTTCTTGCCTCGTGACGGCCGTGGCCCGGATTATATTTTGCCACCTTACAAAGGGAGATGCCAGTTATTAGCTCTGGAACCGCTTAGTGCTCGTAGGGACGCGGCGATTGCTATGTTTGCGCGTGACATGATTCTGGGACACATTGACTGCTCTGAGCTTTTAGAGCTATATTCGTTTTATGTACCGTCTCATAATTTGAGAAGACGTGCATTTTTGCAGTTACCTAATAGAAATACAAATTACGGGAAGAATGAATTGATCTACAAATCGACACTTCTGTTGAACTCGGTTGAAAATTTGTTCGATTTTGACATATCGAGGAACGTTTTTCAGAGAAACATTCTCCATTATTTTAAATTTTAATTTTTGTTTTTTTTTTCTGTTCTTTTTATAATGACTTTGATTGTATTTTATGTTGACGTGTGTCGATCAGATGTATTTTGTACTGTTGATCTAAATAAATAAATAAATAAATAAATAAATAAATAATTTTAGGATCCTGTTTCCATCGCAAATATCAAATTTCACTAAATGCGGTTAAGAAAAAGCCAATTTTTTTCCTACTTAGCCACATTGTAGAATTTCACCTAAAAATCATCTAAGAATTGCATTTCAAACGCATATGTCAAATTTATCTAAAATCTGTTTTAAAAATAGCCAAGTTCAAAAATTGGCCATATTCCAGAATTTCATCTAAAAATTATTTTAGAATCTCATTTCTATTGTACATATCGAATTTCATCATAATCGGTTAAGAAATAGCAAAGTTATGATTTTATGTTGTTTTTATATATTTTATGTTGTTATATTATATTTTATTAATAAAATTAAAAAACTGAACATTTAAAACGAATATTTTATCAAAAATTTAATTAAAACCAAAATATTAATTCGCAAAACGCATACCATATTTAGTTAACGCATAAATACCTATTGAAGAAACCGATTTAGAAAAAATATGGTGAATATAAATAGTAATAGTACAACAACCGTGCTGTTTATGTTCTTTTATTTATTAGTTGTTTGATATGTTTCATGATTTTTGCTAATGATAATTTTCATTGGAATTTATGATTTGATAAATAAATCTGGAGCGTCATTCCTTACTTCAAAATGATTCGACGTGAATTATTATTCGACAGTTTTCGAGTATGCGGCATGAATCCTATTCAAAATTTGCTATAAATTTGGGCGAACAGAAATGTTTTACTTAGCAAATTGTATTTTAAATAAAAACCCTGATGATTCGCTGGTATATTACGTCATTTTCCGTCTATTTTTAAATAAAATTAATTTGGGCAGAAAAAGAAGTTGGCAGCACTGATTTATATAATAATTTGAAATAAACTTTTTTATAACGAATGTTTTTCTAACGTAACTAGAAACCGAAGTGTCCAAAACATTTTCCGTCAAACCTACATCTTCTTTTATCGGTAAGTTGAAAACATTATTATTTTGGCCGTTAATAGTTTTACCCCGCGAATGAAATTTACATGTCAAATTGAAATTCAAGGGGGTTTAGCCTGTTTTATATTTAATCAACATTTTATCAATAAAATTCCCCATAAGTTTAACTATATTCAATAAGATTTGATTTCGAAATACAAGAAAAATAATAAAATTTCACTACATCCAAATCAGCCCATTAAACGGATATTATTTTATTTATTTACTAAAATTTCTAATTATTCCAATTAGTTCATTCATACCAAATTATACGATAATCTAATAATTTAAAAAAAACTGCATAGTTTCTGGTAAGATCACCACAAATGATTAAAGTCTCTCCAGGAATATAGCCCCTGGTCGTTTACAGACTGTTGCATTTGACCATTGGATCTCAAATTTTCTGTGTATGCACTGCATAATCGCCCAATTAACAAACTTTATCAAGCATCTACGAATTTGCAATCAACATTGTTAGGATATGAACGTGGTAAAATAAATCGACGCGGTTCGCTATTAAGCAAGTATAAAAATTTAATGTACATAATATAGAATTTCTCAAATTAGAATTACAGTAACTCGATTTAAGGGATCCCCGATTTAATGGACTCAATTTGTATTTAAGGGATACAATTTTTTTTTTATTATTTGATATTTCAGACTATCCATGAAAGTCAAGATATATCCCTTATGACTTTTTGTTAAAAAACAGATTAATTTTCTGGAATATGTTGAATTACAAATTTACTTGGCTATTTCTTTACCACCTATGATAAAATTCGACACATCCGATGGAAATGGGGTTTTAAAATGAATTTTGGAAGGAGTTCTGGAATATAATCAATTCGGAAGGAATTTCGTAATTTCTCACCTGATTCTATCGTAATCGTGTATCGCTTACGTTTCGGTGCAATTCAGCATATACGATGGAAACAAGATTCTAAGATAATTTTTGGAAGAAGTTCTGGAGTAAGGCCAATTAGGAAGGAACTTGGCAATTTAATAATCGAGTATGATGAAATTCAGCATGTACAACGGAAATGGGATTTTAAAATATTTTTTAGAAATAGTTCTGAAATACGGCTAATTCGAAAGGGACTTGTTTATTTCTCAGGCGATTATGATGTACAAACCCAATTAGGAAGGGATTTGGCCACATCTTAACCGATTATGATGAAATTCAGCATATAAGATTCTAAAATAATTTTTTTAAGGCCTTGAAGGACTTCTTCGAAAAATCAATATAAAATCCCGTTTCCATCGCACTTGCTGACCTTCATCATAATATGTACAAAAATTATCAAGTTACTCCCTACCTGATCAAATCATAGATTTTTTTTCGTTTTATTCTATGCAATCTTTTCTGGGGCTCAAGGCACTCCCAACTCTGTCGCAGTTAACTTTTACTGTCCTACTTTACGCAGTATTTGCCAAATCGAGGACTTACGGCTAAATACCCGTATAAACCACCTTATTGCATTGCTTCATGCCAACCTATAGTCCTGACATGCAAAGTGGGTCGGCCCATAGATTCTGCACTCTCAACAGGAGGTCATAGTTGTATTATCACCGATGGTAACCAGATGATGAAAAATCCCTTTTGCATTCCGCCCCTATCGCACCCTAACGCCACAGCTTTGACCACTAAGCCGTTTGGTGGGTGAATCACAAAACTTCAACTTAAATTCTATTAAGAACCCCATTTTCATCGTACATGCTGAATATCAAATAAACAGTTAAAAAGTGGTCAAGTTCCTTCCTAATTAGCTGTGTCCCAAATCATTCTAGCATTTCATCATAATCTGTTAAAAAATAAACAAGAGCGTACTATTTGGCCATATTCCACAACTTCATCTAACAATCATTTTAGAATCCCATTTCTATCGCATATGTCAAATTTCACCAGAATCGGTTAAGAAATAACCAAGTTCCTTCCAAATTGGCCATATTACAGAACTGTATCTAAAAATAATTTTAGGTTTCCGTCGCAAATATCAAATTCCACTAAAATCGGTTAAGAAATAGCCAAATTTTGGCCTACTTGGGCACATTCCAGAACTTCACTTAAAAATCATCTAGAATCCAATTTCGATCGTATATATCGAATTTCACCATAATCGGTTAAGAAATAACAGAGTTCCTTCCTAATTGGCCATATTCCAGAACATCATCTAAAAATCATATCATTTTAGGATCTCATTTCCACCGTACATATCGAATTTCATCATAATCGGTTAAGAAATAGCCGAGTTGCGTCCTAATTGGCCATATTACAGAACTTCATTTAGCAATCATTAAAAGCACCCACTTCTATCGTACATGTCAAATTTCATTATGATCGGTTAAGCAATAACCAAGTTCCATACTACGTGGTCAAATTCCAGAATCGCATCTAAAAATCAGTTTAGAATCCCACATTTAGTCATATTGACAAAACACACAACAATCCATTCAAATGTATTTTTTTTTTTTTTCGCTGGCGCTACATCCCATTGAGGGATTTGGCCGCTTAATTATGAAGTTTTCGTAATCAATTTTCTTAACGGATAATCAATGATTAATTGATTGATCCTAACATTAACCAGCCGTGATTTTTTCATCACCCGCCGGGAATCGAACCCGGGACCTCCGGGGCTTAAAGCAAAAGCATGCTAACCACTGTGCTACCGGGGCGGCAATGTATTCATTCAGTATATATTCAACTGCATATTCCTGGCGTTCCACAATAAATAACCCATAACGCAATGAAAACCCATTGTTAGTTTCATAAATTCGTTTTATTTTCATATAAACATGGTGGTGCAATTGTACTTATTCAGCTGGATAAAGGTTAACAAAATAATATATCAACATACATATGTATATTCCCTTTATCCACCGGTCATGATTCAATAAATACCACGTTAGCCCTAAATATTTAAACAAATGAGCATTTTTTTATGACGACACACAATTCTATTATTAAAAGAGTCGTATAAAGTACAAGTAAACAAATGAAAAATAAAAAAACAATAACTTGAAACAAAAATGTTTCATTGTTTTTTCTCTCTTTATTTATAAACACGTGGCGAATTGTATGACGTCACGAAAACGTGACTCAAAAGATCGAACTAACCTTATTTGTTGAACCATACTCACCGGTGTTCCATCGCATACTACTTATTTTAACACACGAAAAATTTTCTGAATAAATATTTTTTATTTAAATTCCTGCTCAAAGCAAATTTGCATTAGTTGGAGAGTAAATTTACTCAAAGAGAGAATTATATTTTTTGTGATTTTAAGTATATTGCGTAGGGCCTTACTGTATTGTTCGGAATATAATTTCTACACCCAAAAAATTTGAATTTTTTTTTGTTCGACATGAGAAGTCTTTGTGAAATTTTATTTAGTCTATGTTGATACATTGTTTCAGTCCCAACGAAAAAATTTCAGATATGACTTTTCCACATCATCGTTCATGTTTATGGGAGTTAAATTGTTATCCATATACTCCCATACAATACCTGGCAAGTTAAAATTACCAAAGATAAATAAGCGGTCCTCAGGTTGGAGGAGTGTAGTAATATTAAGTTTCACGGTGTCCAAAAACATATCATAAACCGCAACGCTTGAATGACATGGTATATATGCGACACAAATGATCAGCGAGTATGAATGAAACCGTAAGCGCACAGCAACAACTTCAGTACCTCAGTCGGTTAACGTTATCGGCATAGATGAGTATTTGTTATTTATTTATTTATTTATACTGAGAAAAGTCTACAAATATGACTTGAATTTATAACATACTGAACATGGTAGAATAAAAATTAAATTAAACAAAAAAAGAATAAAAATTGACCTAAAAATATTTTTAGGTTGGAGCAAAATGTTGCTTAAACCTACGTTTAAAGCTGTTTTTACTTAAGTAAAAGTCGAACAGATGGTCGATTTTATTAAAACTCTTCGACATCATGTTTACCGGTTCATTGTCACCATAGTTTGTTCTGTGTTTATTTAGATGAAGGAACTCATGATCTCTTAAATTCCTACTCGGTGCCTTTATTTTAATTGATTCCAGTATGGATGGTGCATCGATTTGATCAAGTAAGATATTTCCAATAAACGAACACTTTAAAAGCTCTCGTCTATTTGCCAATGTTGTCATTTGATAGGTTTTGCATCCAGTAGCATATGATGGTAATCGCTTAAGGTTAACGTGGTGCGGTAAGTCATGGTCATAATCCCATCCGTCTTTACACGTTATATACCGTATACACTTTTTTTGGACACTCTCGATTTTTCTGATAGGTTCGTCGTAAAAAGGACACCAGATGTTGACAGCATATTCAAGTTGAGATCTCACGTAGGCATAATACAGGATCTTGATTGTCTCTAGGTCATGAATATCCCCAGTCCAACGCTTAATAAAACCAAGCATGGAATTGGCTCTAGCAACGCATTGTTCAATATGCTTAGTAAAGCCCATGTTTTCAACGAAAGTAACCCCTAGGTCTTTAATCTCGAATACTTTTTGTAAAAGTACGCCATTTATTTGATATTGTTGTGTAACAGGGTTAACTTTTCGATGGAACGATAAACTCTTACACTTGTTGATGTTGAGACTGAGGAGGTTAGACTCACACCATTTCGCTAGATTGTCGATGTCTTTGTAGCTTATGGGTATCGCCGATGTTTTCTACTGTTTTAAAGATTTTGAGATCATCTGCAAACATTAATACCTTAGAATGTTGTATTACTTCAGTAACGTCATTGATGAAAATTATGAAGATCCAAGGACCAACATGAGAGCCTTGTGGTACTCCTGAAGTAGCTTGAATTGATTCTGATCTTCTATTACTAAGCTCAATATACTGAATGCGATTATTCAAATATGATTTAAACCACGCAACAAACTGTTTAGAAAAACCGAATCTGTATAACTGTTCCAACGTTTTACAATGACTGATGGAGTCAAAGGCTTTGGCAAAGTCAGTATACACCACATCAACTTGCTTATGCATTTCAATTTCTTTAATGGTGTTGCTGGTAAATTCAATAAGATTTGATGATGTTGATCTTTTGGGTATAAAACCATGCTGACACTGTGAGATGAATCGAGGAACCAAAGATCTGAATGAGTTGCATACAACCAGTTCAAATAATTTGGGTATTGAAGATATTGATGTAATTCCTCTGTAGCAAGAGACATCATTTCTTGCTCCTGTTTTGAAAATTGGTGTTACTCTTGTTACTTTCCATTTCGTTGGAAATACGCCTAGTTGTAATGATTGATTAAATAGAAGACACAGAGGAGTTACCAACGATGTGAAATCTTTCAATAATGAAGCTGGAATGCCATCAGGACCACATCCATCTCCGAATACTTCTAAAGCTCGATGAATATTCTCGGTTTCAATCCTTGGTGTTAGTATGGTTACGTTGTTTTCACCATTGTTTGGATGTTCATACTTATCAATGTCTTCCGGTTTATAAACTGATTGAAAAAACTCTGCAAAAATGTTTGATATAACCTGCGGGTCACAGGATTTACGTTCTTTGAATGTCATACACACTGGGTAACCATTAGTTTCACGTTTTTCTTTAAAAAATCTCCAAAAATGTTTTGGATCGTTTCTTATTTTTTCCTTAATACGGCTTATATAACTCTTATACTTTATCTCAAAGTATCTCTCGAAATTTTGATTACACGCAGTGAATTTATGTTTGCTTTCGTCTGAACTGATTTTGAGATTTGCTTTGTAAGCTTTGTCTTTCTTGTTCTTAAGATTGATTAGTTTATCGTCGTACCATGGTGGATATTTGTTCGATTTGGCCGCAGCAATAGTAGGAACAAATAGTGCAATGCCCTCAGATATAATTTTGTAGAATTTCTCCACGTTAATATCTATGTTGCTACTGATTAGTTCATTTTTCCAGTTAATCTGCTCAAAATAAAGATGAAGGTTTATTCTGTCGGCTTTTCTAAAGTTGTAATACGGCTCTCTGTTTTGATGGTTATCAATAATATTGCTACCCTTGCTTTCAAAAATTATTTCTAGGGCTTTGTGGTTAATATCATTAATAACGAAAGGTAATGGTGATTCATTTACTTTAAATAGATTCCGTTCATTTGTAAAAATTAGATCTAGAATTCGGTCAAGACCATTCTGCACCTCGCAAATTTGGCTAAGATTTATATCGAAAACAGTATCGATAAACAGACACTCAATTTCAGAACTCACGTTCAATGGTAAAAATATAAAGGGCTGAAACCTCACGAGGTGATCAGAACTTCGGTCTTTGGTATCTTCAATAATATCATAAAGTTGGTGTGACTGTTTTGACATTATTGATTTCTATTTTAACCAATATATATTTACTTATACAACAACAGCCAAACAGGTCAAAAGCTTCAACATGGGTACAGGCATCCAATTTAAAACGAAAAATCGTATTCTAGAATTTTATACCGAAAGTAGTATAACAAATTATACTGATACTTCTAACCGTTTAACTGACCATATTCCAGAAATTTATCCGAAAACTCATTTTAGAATCCCATTTACAACGCACATGTCCAACACAATGATACCCGCGGTTAAGGCATAGTCAAGTTCCATCCTACTTGGCCATATTCCACACATATCAAATATTTCCATTTCCAACACACAAATCAAATTTCATAATAATCGGTTGAGAAATAGACAAGTTCCATCATACTTGGCTATATTCCAGAACTTCATCCAGAAATCGTTTTAAAATCCCAGAACTTCATCCAAAACTCATTTTAGAATCCCATTTCTAATACAAATGTCGAATTTCATCGTAATCGGTTGAGAAATGAGCAAGTTCCATCATACTTTGCCATATTCCAGAACCTCATCCAAAACTCATTTTAGAATCCCATCTCTAACACACAAATCAAATTTCATAATAATCGGTTGATAAATAGACAAGTTCCATCATACTTAGTCATATTCCAGAACTTCATCCATAAATCGTTTTAAAATTCCAGAACTTCATTCATAAATCATGTTAGAATCCCATTTCCAATAAAAATGTCGTATTTCATCGTAATCGGTTGAGAAATGGGCAAGTTCCATCCTACTTGGCCATATTCCATAACTTCATCCAAAACTCATTTTAGAATCCCATTTCTAACACACAAATCAAATTTCATAATAATCGGTTGATAAATAGACAAGTTCCATCATACTTAGTCATATTCCAGAACTTCATCCATAAATCGTTTTAAAATTCCAGAACTTCATTCATAAATCATGTTAGAATCCCATTTCCAATAAAAATGTCGTATTTCATCGTAATCGGTTGAGAAATGGGCAAGTTCCATCCTACTTGGCCATATTCCATAACTTCATCCAAAACTCATTTTAGAATCCCATTTCTAACACACATATTAAATTTCATAATAATCGATTGATAAATAGACAAGTTCCATCATACTTGGCCATATTCCAGAACTTCATCCAGAAATCGTTTTAAAATCCCAGAACTTCATCCGTAAATCATTTTAGAATCCCATTTCCAACACAAATGTCGAATTTCATCGTAATCGGTTGAGAAATGGGCAAGTTCCATCATACTTGGCCATATTCCAGAACTTCATCCAGAAATCGTTTTAAAATCCCAGATCTTCATCCATAAATCATTTTAGAATCCCATTTTCAATACAAATGTCGAATTTCATCGCAATCGGTTGAGAAATGGGCAAGTTCCATCCTACTTGGCCATATTCCAGAACTTCATCCAAAACTCATTTTAGAATCCCATTTCTAACACACATATTAAATTTCATAATAATCGATTGATAAATAGACAAGTTCCATCATACTTGGCCATATTCCAGAACTTCATCCAGAAATCGTTTTAAAATCCCAGAACTTCATCCGTAAATCATTTTAGAATTCCATTTCAAACACAAATGTCGAATTTCAACGTAATCGGTTGAGAAATGGGCAAGTTCCATCATACTTGGCCATATTACAGAACTTCAGCCAGAAATCGTTTTAAAATCCCAGAACTTCATCCATAAATCATTTTAGAATCCCATTTCCAATACAAATGTCGAATTTCATCGTAATCGGTTGATAAATAGGCAAGTTCCATCATATAAAAAATTTGTTAACTATTCACCACATCCAAATCCAACCCCAACTCAACTCCAACTCAACTTCAACTCAACGCGCAAATTGACCCCTAATTTAATCTTCAAATCAATTCCCAATTCAATGCCAAATTCAATGCCCAATTCAATAATCAAATAAGCATATATAAAAAAATCGTAAATATTTATAAAAGCAGTTATTTTGGGTCAATTCGTATGGCAGGTACCCCACCCCCTTGACGTACAGTCTCCAAAAGCTTTTCAAATCTCCGCCTTGACCATAGAAACAGATTGGCGAAAAAAAAATTCAAATCGGACAAGCCGTTATTGAGATACCATGGATCCAGACATCCAGACATCCAGACGTCCAGACAGACGGACGGACATTTTTTTTTTTTTGCATTTTCAGACTCAGGGACTTTCAAAACGTCGAGAAAAGTGGTTTTGGACCAACCAAATTTTTCGTCATTTTTGACAGGATTTCAATACTTTGGTCTTTTTAGACCGAAGTAATTTCATCCATTTCTTCGTCATATGACCAGCTAATAGTTGGAAAATTAAAATCCCCCGTGATCAAGATTGTATCAGTTGAATTAGCAGCATTGTTTATTTCCATTATTGTGTCGCAGCAGGCGGTGTAAGATGATATCGGTGAGCCAGACGGAACATATGCAACGTAGATAAAGATTGACTTTTTGTTGATTGCGATCTTAACACACAATTGCTCGATGGTTAGGTTAGATATTTCAACTAACTCATTCGATAATGATGCATCAACCGCAATGAGTACTCCTCCGCCAGATTTTTTATCACTAGTTAGCGGTGATCGGTCGCATCTATAAACCACATATTGCAATTAATTAATTATTTTATTTATTTATTTATTTATACATACATATATACAAAATTTTGGGTTAAATACCACCCTCATGATTCCACTCTCGGTTTTGAGCATATGCTCATTTACAACAGATTGCGGCGTATGAAGTGGCTTAACATTATTAAAAGTAAAAATAAAACTGCAAGATTTTAGACCGGATCACATCACAGCTGTTGAATTGATTTAAATCATTCGCTTAGGAAATTCTGCAATTTTACGTTCAACGGCATCACCAAGGGATCCGTATGATGGTAGCATCCATTGTCCTCGATTTGCAAATTCTAATTTTTTTTTTTTTTGGTACGAACTTTGAATTAATTTAAGAAAAAAATATAAAAATAAAATCAACTAACTGACTCGAAAGTCAAAGCCTATTTTATTGGCTAGGAAAGAATTCAGAACTCAGGATTCCTTTGTGAAATGAAGTTTCACAGATGATATAAACCGGGAAGAGCGTTTTTAACACAAAATTGCGAAATTGAGCTGCCTTCGAAGACATTTTATTTACATTTTGGAAATAAAATGAATGGTTCCTAATTCTTGGTGGTTTTTCCATTGTTGTAGTCTTCTTGTAGTCTGATATTTTCAAAATATGTGCTGGGCTTTGAATGGTACTGGGACCAGATTTATCGATGACATGAGCGAGGTTATATTGGTTTGCAGTTAAAGCAATTCGTATTAAAGAGTGCAGTTGGTCTCCTTCAATCGGTGAGAAGTAGTTAAATTTGTGTGTGTGTCTGGTTAATGCTACTATAGCATGTGGTAAGCTAACGAATAGTTTAATTTCTTTGTCAGACAGTCGGACACAGTTAACGCTAGCTGAAGTTAAGCCTTGAGCCTCATGAATAGTTAGGATTTTACATGAATCAGGTAATTTTAGATTGTTAGTTAATTGCCTTTTGTCGCGTTTTGTGAAAGTTAAGTACAGTGAATTTGGCATAACTGGAATATCAGAAATCAACCGGCATTTGTTAAAACTGACTGATTTCGTATTATTATTAGTGGTATAAAATTGATGATAAATTAATTGTAATGCATGTACCACATCCGCAGGGCATCTATAGGTTGTATTAAGATGTTTAGAACGTGTTGTAAACTTATTTGCATCAAAATAAAGCATGTTGACATAATTAAGCCGTATCATATGTTTTGAGTCCATTTAAGAGGTAAGAAGCAATCGTGCGGTAGTTAGTTTTAATATCTTCAAAGTTTTTACCAGCTTCTTTACATTGGAAAGCCACCTTAGTTTTTATATCATTAATGCCGTGCTTCGTAGAACTGAGGACGAGATCTTTTCCAATTATATGTGAATTTAAGATCCATGTTGATTTGCCGCAGCCTGGCACTCCTTGAATAGATATAATTTCAGGTTTATTTTTATCAACTGATAGTGGAAGCTGATTTAATCTTTCAAATATTTTCTGGTCTAGCATTATTTCAGTAGCATTGGAGCAGAAAATGTATCTGCTAGATGTGATAAAGCAGTTCTTTTCAGAATCAAACTGTACCAACGCATTCCCATCGAATCCATATTGGTGATCAGTTACAGGTTCTTCTATGTAGGCTTTGTTATGATTATCATAAACAAAAACTCTAATTGATGATAAGGAACTCGCAGAAAACGGTAGACTGTCAATTGATTTGTTATAAAGTTTCGACAGATGATCACTCGTGAAGATGTTGGAGAATTTCATAAAGTGGAGAATTTCCTTTATAGAATTACGATAGTAATGATCAGATACTTCTTCAGAATAGTAAGTAGGTGTTGTAGGAAGCGGTGTGGTGTTAGGTATACCTGCACTATGAACACTATTCGGTAGTGGCATGTCAACAATCCATCTAGATGATAAAGCTCGTTTATATTTAACTGAATCGTTAAATGGGATGTTCAGTATCCATTTGACATTTGAAGACATTATGCCACTGATGAAGTTGATTACCTTTTCTAGGCGGTCCACATTGCAGCAGACATCAAGCACCAGCCGAAATACCTCAGGTTTTCGTGAGTGTAACAAAGAGGTAAAGGTACGTACCAGCTCAACAAGATCCCGGCACATGGTTTTGTTTTGATTATTTATCACCACGATGTATTTATTCTCAATCTTGTATAACTTAGTTACTGAATTAATTGTCTTGAGGTAATGTTTATTGGGATCAACATTCATATTCTTAAAGTATGACTTCAGCATACAGTTGTCCAATTTTTCGTACATGGCTACAGCAATCAGTAGTGATACATCCGGAAGTGTTTCAGCTTTAATCCAAGAAATTACCTCAGGTTCATTGTATTTGAATGTTTTATTAGGAATCAACTTTAAAAATTGGAAGCATTCTTCATAATCTTCTACTAGATTTGTTTTAGATTTAGTTGGTTTGCGGAGATTCGAGTAGAGCCTCGAAAAGAATGTATTGGACAGAGGATCTGCCTGTCGATTCTGCATGTGTTCCGTCTGTACTCCGCAATGAACTTGGCCTATAGCAGATATTTTCTTTTCTCGGTAATACGATTCACCAAATTCAGCAAATAAAATTCCACAGTTAACTGAGCACGTCACGTCTCTTGTGTTCTTTTTATCGTAGTAGAATTCATGTTCTAGATTAGATGGTAGCTTTATCGGTGTTCGTGGTTTAGCCGAAGTTGTTGAAAAAAAGGTTTATTTTGTCCCCATTCAAACTCTTTGACAAGAAGCCCATCAGGCCATAATTTTGATGTTATGGCGGCTTGAAAAGACTCCTCTGGCATGTTAATCTTATATGACACGTAATCGTATTTCACAAGTATGTATTTCACGTGTATTCAAACAAGACTGAAATATTCAGCGGCAAATGATAAATACTTGAAGATCCAGCTAAATCATCACAGGTTATGACGGTCATTTCATGATCAATTGGCACAAAGGCTAGGTCTAGCACGTTGTTACTGCAATTCTTCACATTGATACATTGTTTCAGTCCCAACGAAAAAATTTCAGATATGACCTTTCCACATCATCGTTCATGTTTATGGGAGTTAAATTGTTATCCATATACTCCCATACAATACCTGGCAAGTTAAAATCACCAAAGATAAATAAGCGGTCCTCAGGTTGGAGGAGTGTAGTAATATTAAGTTTCACGGTGTCCAAAAACATATCATAAACCGCAACGCTTGAATGACATGGTATATATGCGACACAAATGATCAGCAAGTATGAATGAAACCGTAAGCGCACAGCAACAACTTCAGTACCACAGTCGGTTAACGTTATCGGCATAGATGAGTATTGTTAGAGGCGGCTATTATAATACCACCACCTCTGGCATAAGTGTCCTACTGTAAATGTCTGTCTCTCCGATAAACAACATAAGTTGGTGGAAAATACTCCTCGGTTCTGTAGTGAGCAGTTAACCACGTTTCCGTGATGCAAATAACGTCGTAATTTTCCTCCAAGATTGACAGATATAGAGACTTAGATTTAGTTCGAATATTACTGAGCACATTCCGCATAAAGGATCGTTTGAACATCGTTTTTTGCTATGTCCAAAGCGCTAATACTGCGTACATCTAATTGGATTTGAGATATATGTATAAACGAACATCCAACATCAAGTATCCTGATTTAATTTTTGTAGGTATTGAAGGTAATGACACTGTTAAAAAGTAGGTAAAAGAGCAATTACCCGACTATTGGTACGCACCCTTAGAGTTAACCATAACTGCATTGCAATGTATTTTGAGTTTTTTTTTTTAAAATTATCAATTAAAAATAAATTATTTTTCAACAATTAGAATTTATTTCTATAAAATTAAACGTTATCAATCAAATAAAACTAATTTACATAAATCAAAAATGAAATAATTTTTATTTTTCAAGCTCAAAGCCTGGTATGAACAGAGAACACAAGTTTTCTTTTTTTGTAAAAAAAATGGATTTAACTGTTTCAAATGCCGGTTTGTCGTTTGTGCATAGAGCAAGGCCTTAAAAGCAATGCCACATGCAAATGATTCCGGCCGGCATTCCAAACATGCTCTATCAAAATTACTAAAAAATTGCGACTCTATAAAAATTATCATATTCTTCGAAAAGTTTGTTAATCTTGGTTCTAATTTCAAAATTAAAAAATACAAACTTGGATCTTTTTTCAATAAAATTATGTCGATTTTAAGATTTTTCAAAGAATATGATAATTTTTGTAGAGTCTAACTAGCTTCTAATAATTTTGGTAGAGCCGCGAAATAATTTGGTCAAAAATTTAATTTGGCCGTTTGGAATGCCGGTCGACATCAGCGCATGTGGTAATGCTTTCAAGCTGTCGTATGATGCCGAGTTTATGTACATAAGTAACGTTGGTACACCGTTCAGTACAAACTAGAAATTCAAAAATTCCAACTTTTTTATGTTGGCAAGCTCCTAATACAAACATGCTGGAGATGTACATAAATACGGCAACCTGTGAAGCCGCTCGCTGAAATTTTACGATGAGCTGCACTCGACGTTGTGTTTAAAATTTTAAATTTTGGTTTCTGCTCTATCGTATTTCTTTTTCATACTTCTGTTTCTTCGTTGTCTCGTCGACAAATTTCCTGCAAGCGGCTTTAAGACAGTCATGCGACATAACAAAGTTAAAACTGTGATCGTAAAGCTTGCTGCATTAAATTTGTCAATGGAGCTCGAGAAAATGGAAACTTAACGAAGTTAAACATATGTTATCTCGCAACAATGAAGCTGCTGACGAGGTATAAAAATAAAAATGCAAATTATACTCTAAATAAAAACCGAAAATAATTTTCTTTTTACTTTTATCAATTGACTTACTTATTATTACTAGAATAATTCCATACCAACAAAAACTTGGTTTGAAACTATTCATTCTGGAATGTGCATGCAATTAAAAAAAATAATAAAAAAATGCACGGATAACATATTTTTAAATCCGTTAAGTTGCCGTTTACTTCTTGACGAGCTCAATTGACAAATTTCATGCAGCAAGTTTCAAGCAGAATAATAATTGGTATCACTGTCTGAAGATCACACATTTAAAACTTTATTTTGTTGCACATAGGTCGCTCATAAGGCCGTCTCATGAAAATAGGTGAACGAGTCATGTGCAACATAACAAAGTTAAAAATGTGTGAGAATTGGTCGCTCACCTATTTTCATGAGACAGGCTTAAGTTATGTGGAACTCCAGCACTTTCTTCTAGAAGCATGCCAGCATAAAAATGATGAAATTTCCTAATTCTCAAGAATTTGTACTAAACAAAGCTAGGGCACCAACCAGGTGTATAAATAAATTTTGTCAAAAAAATGCCCAAAATATGTTTTTTTATTGACGATTGTAAAAGTAAAGAAAGCGCCTCTCGAGGACAATAGTTAAAATGATGCACCTGATAAAATGAGATTTGTCACAAATGGGACTAAAGAAAATTTAGCAATGCGGTAATTAAAAATTGTTTTTATAGTTCAAAATTGGAATTATTTACAACAATTTCGAACGTCAAATTACCAGGTAGCTCAGTTTAAAAATGCTCCACTAGGTGGAATCCGTGATACTCCAATCGTCAATATGTAATTTGGTATGTATTTCATTCAGTACCAATTCATAAGAAATAGAAAATTTCAACTTATATATTAGCAAGCTTCTAGCACAAAAGTGCTGCAGTTCTACATAAACTTACCCAAGATCAAATACACCAAGCTCTATTTACGAATGTGCCCATTATATTCAGGATAAATTAAAATTGTTAGTGTAAATCCAAATTGGCTGATGGCCAATTTATAATCTATGCTTTTGTTGGGCAGTTTGTATTTGATACCAGCACTATTTATATAAAATAAATATCATTGTATTTCGTGGGCATTTCAAAATTAAAAATTAACATTTTGTTTAAAGACCTTTAGATTAGATCAACCTTGTTTAAACAAAAATTTATGTTGATGGTCTCACAATTGCTCAAACAAAAACATGTCGATAGCTACATTGTTAATTGAGCGGTGTTTGTGGATGAATTTTTTTGAATTCATTAGCTCTATCACGCCCCTGATCAATTTCCGATACCGATGGTATTTCACAAGGCCATTCCAATAAATCCGCATCATTATTCATAATCATTTCGGCTTCAGATATTATACGACTAATTTTGGTACCGTAGGCTAAATCACAAAAGTAAGCCCAAAGAAATGTTACGGGCACTAATGGTGTAAGAGCACTTGAATTTCTAAGTCTGCGAAATTTGGTGAATGATCCAATCAAGGTAACACCATAGAATGCTGATAACCAAAAGAAAAATTCACGTGCCTTTGCAATCTCTAGCGCTTTCTGTCTGCGGTATATTTCATATCGCATTTCGATTTGGCGCTCCAACTAAAATTAAAATACACACAATTTTATTTACAAATAAATTACACCAAAATAATTATTGCGATTTTCCAGTTGCGCATATTTTAGATCTGAAATTGCTCCCTTCCTTGAAATCGGTAGAATGTAAAAAATTTCAAGGGGAAGATAATAATTTCACTTCTCTGCGTGCAATTGGAAAACGACATTTAAAAAACTAACTTTAATTTTACTCATCTCAGCAATATATTCCTGATTTCGACGAAACTCTTGTTGTTTCTCCGCAAAATTCCCCATTATCCTTTTTTGTTAATTTTTTTTTATTACTCTAGATTATATTTGGAATTTAATTTATTTGTTAGCGTATAAATTCAAACACAACTAAAGTTAACAGATACTTTTCAATTATAATCAAACATTCATTTTACTTTAAATATCGAAAATTATTTAAGAGTAAATACTAATAGTGATTAACAACTGACATTAGACATAAGTATTTTTCCACAGACTTTTATGGTTTTTTCCCAAAGAAGTAAACACTAAGAGAAGAAATAAACAAACGTCAAGTGTACAAAAATCTGCGGAAAAGAGAAAGACTAAAATAGTTTAGGGCCGTAATTGACGAAGAGCATAAAGGATTACACCTAGTGGAAATTTATAAACTGAGCTACTGATAATTTGACGTTCGATAATTCGACAATAATTTTCTTTCGTCGCATTTGTGACAAATGTCATTTTATCAGGTGCATTATTTTAACTTTTTTCCTCGAGAGGCGCTTTCTCTACTTTTACAATCGTCAATACATTTGAACGTAAATAAAATGGGATTTATGTACATATTAAATTATTGTAAAATAAAAATAGTTCATCAATAATACTTACATTACACCATTTACCAAAACATTTTGACACATGACCCCCTTTGGCTCAGAGCTATTGTAGCGCCTCTTGCGGCGCTTTAAATGCGAATAGATCATGTTTTTAAAAAGGCAGCACGATCAAAAAGTAGTACGGATGTTTGCCACTTGATGTCACTACACAATCAAAAAATTTATTGACGTTTTTCAAAAGAGACAGCCAAAATCAATTTATTTATTATGTACTAGTGCTGCGTACCAATAGTCGGGTAAATCATTTAGTACCGTAAATTTCAATTTTGAGTACATATTTAACTAAATTGGCGTAAAAATTTTCTAGAAGTAAAAATGGTTTGATTGACACAAATTATGGTTCGAAGGGTTAAAATTGCTTACTGCTAGGTGCAAAAGGAAACGTCAAATATTTTTTAATATTCTTATTTCGTAAAATAAAAATAAAATTAATTTTATTAGCTTCGAGTACGTACAGTATTTATAATTATAGTGCTCCATTGGAAACAATTTGCTACTGCCAAGTACTTTTGAGTAGATGTCCAATGGAACGTGAATTTTTGTGACGGTAGTAAAACATAACCTCAATTTAAATTGGTAGATTTTGACAAAAAATACGTTGTTTAAAATAGTTTTGCTATTTAAAAATTGTCGGTGACATAAACAAAATTTTTTTTAACCCTAATCCAACCGGCATATTTTTGTTATGCTAGTAAATTCAAATTCTAATCAACTAACTTAATAAATCTTTGCAAAAATGCCAAGTATGTTGTATGGAATGTATGGAAATGTTTCACAATAAAATATATACAAGTTTATAATTAAATTAACATTATTTTGAAAATCGATGCATTTATCAAATGAGCCAAAAGTCATACCTTGGTTGGATTAAGGTTAAAAAATGACATTCCACACAAACAAAATTGATATAAAACCATCTATTAGAATTTTTTAAACTAAAATCCCTCTGCCGTAAATTTTGTACGTAACTACACCATCGTTTGAGCATGAGTAGTTGCGAGTACATACAAGTACTTGTGAGTAGTTTACTCAGGCCAATGGGACCCAGCAAATGAAAAACAAGGAAATTTTAACAAAAATCACTGAAACGTCAAAAAGTTAAAAACAACGTCATTTATTTATTTCTCCTATTTTACCCAACTTTTTAGTACAGTATTTCAATTTACAATTATTAAGTATTTACAATTATTAGCAATCCGGTAAGGAAAAATTGTGTTTACAGTTCAAAATTGGAATTGTTTACACTAATTTCGAACGTCAAATTATCAGGTAGCTCAGTTTAAAAATTGTCCACTAGGTGGATTCCGTGATGCTCCAATCGTCAATAAGGGAAATCGCTATCAAATTTTGAAGACAACATGAATTCCATACCTTTGACAGACTAGGGATTAGCTAAGCGCGATTGGTGATTTTTTCGAGATTAGCTGTAGTGCGTCAAGTTGAAGATTAGCTAATCTCGTTTTATTTGAGGATTATACCACTGACAGACTAGGGATTAGCTAAGCGCGATTAGTGATTTTTTCGAGATTAGCTGTAGTGTATCAAGTTGAAGATTAGCTAATCTCGTTTTATTTGAGGATTAGTCACTAATCGAGATTAGTGCACTAATCCTTGAAAATTTTCGAGCTTATCTCGTTGTATTGGGTTTAGTGATGGTACAAGTGGCACTACAATGTGAAATAATTATTTAAACATTGCTGAAAATGCAAGTGGCGTGAATTTACGATAGAAGTTATAAAATCAATGACATCTTTAAAAATTTGTGCTGAATAAATTTGGATCAAAAAGAAAATCTAGTGAGTTTTAATGTATAAATCTTAGAAATATTGAATTAAATAATGAGTCCAGCTGATTTAATAGCTATATTTCAGCGAATCACCATAATAATATTTTATTTCTCTGCAAGAAACTAATCCCTAGTCTGTCAACGCATATGGATTTGTGGTGGATTAGCTAATCTCGTTTCACTAATCGCGCTTAGCTAATCCCTAGTCTGTCAGTGGTATTAATGTATAAATCTTACAAATATTGAATTAAAAAATAAGTCCAGCTGATTTACTAGCTATATTTCAGCGAATCACCATAATAATATTTTATTTCTGAACAAGAAACTAATCCCTAGTCTGTCAACGCATATGGATTTGTGGTGGATGAGCTAATCTCGTTTCACTAATTGCGCTTAGCTAATCCCTAGTCTGTCAGTGGTATTAGTAACTAGTCGAGATTAGTGCACTAATCTTTGAAAATTTTGAAGTTTATCTCGTCGTAGTGGGTTTAGTGATGGTACAAATGGTACTACAATGTGAAATAATTATTTAAACATTGCTGAAAATGCAAGTGGCGTGAATTTACGATAGAAGTTATAAAATCAATGACATCTTAAAAAATTTGTGCTGAATAAATTTCGAGGAAAAAGAAAATCTAGTGAGTTTTAATGTATAAATCTTAGAAATATTGAATTAAAAAATGAGTCCAGCTGATTTACTAGCTATATTTTAGCGAATCACCATAATAATATTTTATTTCTCTGCAAGAAACTAATCCCTAGTCTGTCAACGCATATGGATTTGTGGTGGATTAGCTAATCTCGTTTTACTAATCGCGCTTAGCTAATCCCTAGTCTGTCAGTGGTATTAAACAATTTGTATTTCTTAAATTTTCAATTACTGAAAAATTTACGAATTTACAACGATAGCATGGTATTTTTATTGCAGACGTATTGCAGAATCGTTTGCGTAGGTTTTCAGTAGGAGAACTAAAAAAAATTGAATATCGTCAATTACAGCGCCATCTATCATGAATGGAAAAAAATATTTCAGCCAAATCCTACGTACTTTTTAGCCGTAGAACCCGAATCTTCAATAAAAAATAGGGGTTCCTATCTTAGTTTCAAAGTTACCCCTCGCCCCACCTACAAGGAGGAGGGAGGGGGTTCTAATTTTAACACTACTGTATTTCCCCCGCGGAATAATTAAATTTTGATCTTCACCATTTTTTTCGTAGAGTGCTAATACCACTGACAGACTAGAGATTAGCTAAGCGCGATTAGTGAAACGAGATTAGCTAATCCACCACAAATCCATATGAGTTGACACACTAGGGATTAGTTTCTTGCAGAGAAATAAAATATTATTATGGTAATTCGCTGAAATATAGCTGGTAAATCAGCTGGACTCATTTTTTAATTCAATATTTCTAAGATTTATACATTAAAACACACTAGATTTTCTATTTCCTCAAAATTCATATAGCACAAATTTTTTAAGATGTCATTGATTTTATAACTTCTATCGTAAATTCACGCCACTTGCATTTTCAGCAATGTTTAAATAATTATTTCACATTGTAGTGCCACTTGTACCATCACTAAATCCAATACAACGAGATAAGCTCGAAAATTTTCAAGGATTAGTGCGCTAATCTCGATTAGTGACTAATCCTCAAATAAAACGAGATTAGCTAATCTTCAACTTGACACACTACAGCTAATCTCAAAAAAATCACTAATCGCGCTTAGCTAATCCCTAGTCTGTCAAGGGTATTATTTTCCGAGATATTTCAGTGTATCAGGTTAAAAAAATCACCCGGTATAATACCACGATTGGCCCAAATAAATTTAAAATTAAATGTTGTTGATTGCAGTAATTTCTTGGTATTATATAGCAAAGTTTTCACTGCCGGTGACAGATAGTCTGTTACTACAATACTGCACTCATATCTCTGATACCCAAATAAATTATTATACCCTATAAAGGACATCATGACACTTTTCCATAGTAAACTTGCGGTCAATGATATTGGCAGATTTACCGATAATGCAGTATTATTTAATACGGGAAAACATAGTACGGGATAACTTCTAAAGATGTCAGCTTTAACAATTTTTAATTTTTGGTTAATAAATCAAAAATAAAATTAATTTTTTTTATAATTCATGTCTAGTTGTAAGTTTTATTCGTGTTTTTTGCTTTTGTTTATATTTTTGTTTCGATACAACAAAAAAAAAATTTAAAAAAAACTACTAGTGCCATCTTAAGATTTAATCTATCTATCGCCGTTTTTTGACCGTTAATGTCCTTTATAGGGTATTATAATTTATTTGCTGATACCATCAATAAAAACTATTACTACTTCTATTACATATGTATATTTGCTTTTGTTTTGATTAAATCACATAGTTTATGCAAAAATATAAACATTTTTTATAGTAATGCAGAAAGATCCTAATTTTAATACATTAGTTTTCATCAATACACTATTTTGACAGAAAATAAAAATAAATAATACGCATATAAAAAGTGTAATTCGGTTGTATTGTTCGATTGAAGCTGAAATTCAGGTTGCACTGTCAAAAAGGGGTAAAAAATCAATTAAAAAGGACATAAGATTCATGTTGTCTTCAAAATTTGATAGCGATTTCCCAAATATGTACTACTTAGTTATTATAAGTTATTTGTTTTTGACATGTCGATCCGTAAACCACCATGAGCGCCATCCATTTAGTTCATTTTTTTAATATCTTAATACGACTAAAATTCTATATTCGTGTCATGCATGAATGTCATTGACGATTTGTTAGTGGGCCGCTAATGGCTTTCTTACTGGGCAATAAACTAATTTTAGTTTAGCAGAAAAGAGGAAACAAACGAGGAAGGAATATGATGAGTCCAATACTTGTGTGAAGAGGCAGAATCGCCCTCCTTGTTTGATTTTATCTTCTCATTCATTAGATTATTTCGTTCATTTTTTTTTTGTTTTTTTTTTTTTGTTTTAATTTTTCCCTATTAAAAATGAAGAACTATAATATTGACAAACTTCCACATTAAATTTAAAAAAATAAATAATATATTCTCAGTTTAGTTCTATTTACTTATAATTTATTTATTTATTAAAAATTGTATATTGCTTTTTGTTAATTGTTTTGATCAGGTAATTTATTTCGATATATTTGTTCTGTCTTATATATACAATATACATATTCATTTTTTGACAACATATTTTATTCAATTCAGAAAAAAAAAACGATAACGAGAGCCAACATTTATTTTTACAACACATTTTTTTTTATAAATAAACAGTAGTTTTCCATTTACTTACTGTGATTATTTGATAAATTAATTATAAATACATATAGGATATATTTAGGTAGATATAATTTTGTGTGGCTTGAGGTAAGAATGTATGTTTTATGAGGTTATGTCAATTTACTTCCAATTTCGTATTATTTTTATTTATTTGCAGATACCTAATTTTAAAATGGAACAAATATATTAAAGTTGGATAAATGTGGAATTATTTAATATAAAATTGCACATTTTTGCTTATACATATACTTATATATACCTAATTAGTGTTCATAAAAGAAATTTAAATTTCAATAATAAAATTTCGTAAATGTTACAATACATGGTGCTTTCGGAATAATGAAAGGTAACAAGCTAAAAAGTAATAGGATCGAATTAGTGTTTAATAATCTTGAAAAAGAGTTATAAAATTTACCCAAAAAAATGGGTGATAGGGAATGTGCCTTATATCGAACTACCCGTTCTTATATAGCAACAAAACCGCATGAATTATCGTATGCGCGCTGTGATATCTTAGAAGTTTTAATAACAAAAAATTTTCAAAACGGTGATAACAATGATTTGTTTAAATTAAAACCCGGTGAATGGTATCAGGCCAAGAACAGGCGAACTAAATTAAGGGGATTTGTTTATAGTGACTACATCGAATATTGTGATGAGTACATCGACATTCAGAAAAAAATAAGTGATATAGAGGATATTTATGTTCAATGTACAAATAATCAACGTAATTATATATACAACATATATACTAAATTCTAATAATATTCTAATAATTTTATTTATTTCTTATTTAGACTTTGAAAGTGTTGTAAATAATTCAACAAACACTGTTACAAATTCAAACAATGCATGTCACAATTTTGTGGAAGTTTATTTTATAACACCAATTCTATGTTTATTTTGTAAAGATTATATATGGGGTTCGGGCAAACAGGGTTTACAATGCCGCGGTAAATCAATATTAAATTAATAATTCGTAATACTTGGATTCGAATAAAGTTTTTTTTATTTTTTTTACAGATTGTCTTTCATGTTTTCATTCTGTGTGCGTAAACAACCTACCCATAATATTTAAGGAGCGTAGTTTATGTTATCAAAATGAAAATGTATATCCATCTGTACCGACAACATATTCAACCGATAAATCAGTTACTGATTGGAATTCAATCAATGTCGTCGAATGGATGGCGGCAAATAATTTATACAGTTATGCTGATATATTTAAGTCTAAAGATATTAAAGGATCAGATTTGCAGAACCTGGATAAAGACAAATTATCGGTAGGCTAATATTATATCTTGTATATAACAATTTATAAATATTGGAATGTAGTACAAAATTGTACATAAAGTCAAAGGTATTAACTTCAAGAGGTTTTTGCTAAATATTTGTGGTGAATCCAACTTTATAGCCGATTTACATTCAACGACATTCGATCGCATGATGTTATGCAAAAATGTTGAAACACAATATACAAAAAGCTATAAAAATATAAAAATATTTATCTGCTTAAAAAGTTAATTGAAAACCGAGATACAAATCCAAAAATCGCCGTTTTTTTTTTGAAATCGTCAAAGAAAACCATTCTTTCTGACATTTGAATCAAATCGAACGAAAAATTATGTACATATCTCGTAATGACTTCATACATACTAAAGATACATGTTAAACCCAAAAGTGATTGACTGAGTTATGACTGAAAGTGATCTGACTGAAACTTTGGGTTGGTGGTTACATGGGATTTTTTTATTTGATCTGAATTGACATTTTAAATGTCACTTTGTTATAAAATTATATTTAAATTATTAGAAAATCATTTAAAATAATTTAAAAATTACTTCAAATATGTATGAAACCTTTTGCCTGTATGAAAAAATCTGTCAGTTCAACTAAATTATAGTTTACATGTTTAACTCAATATACAAACTGACTCAACCAACCAAATTTAAGCTGACCGAACTCAGACTACTTTCAGATAACTTTCAGCCAAGTCGCCGTTTACATGTTGAATTTAACTCAGACGTTTTCGGTCAGATCACTTTCGGTTTAACATGTATCTTTAGTAACAGAGATTAAGTAAATCACGATGCAGACGGTTTGGTTTATTATGATTTGAATTCGACGACTTCGTACCATCTGCCTTCAAATTGATACCGAAGCCATTATAATAAACTAAACTCAGTGGTAAATGTAACCTGTTGATGCTGTCGACAGACGGTATAAAGTCATTACGAGATACCTAATTTTTCGATCGATATATTTTTTTTACTATCGTTCTATGAAAATGGCAGACGGTATAAAGTCTGTTTTCCAAACGATACTTATTTTGTGGAATCTAACTTATTACAATAAGTAGTAATTGAATAAGTTAGTTTCCACAATAAGTATCGTTTGGAAAACAGCCAAAGTAATGAAACATCACTTATTCTGAAGCGATTTGAAACCGATAGGAAGTGCGCTACATTCAACTGAAAACCCTTAGTTATTCGGGATTCATAACTGCAAAAATCTTTGAATGTAAATCAGGTTTTACTACACATCAACGTTAAATTAAAAAAAATAGTAACGCTGCGATGTTGAGCATGTGAGTTGATACCAACCAAGTATTTTTGAAATTCAATCAAAAAGTCACAGGTGATTTCGATCGAAAATATAAATTGTTTTAAGCTAAGTCATCGATGATTTTTCTCGATTGAAAGCAAGAATACGGGCCAAGAAATCGGAATTTAATAAAATGCGATTTCATGATTTTCATCTATTTAGTTTTACACGATTCGTAGAAAACTCATATATTTTTTTAACCTCACAGGATCACAACATACATTTGATTTTTTTTCTTTATTCTATTTTCAATACACAGCTACACTACATGTCAAACGAATCAATGAAAATCATCGAAAACAGTGCCAAAGAAAAGAATCAACCACTTGTAATATGGATTTTACATATTTTTATTTGGTGGCCTACAAAAGAAAAGAAAACGAAGAAATCAGATAACGTAAAATGCTTATACATTTTTTGACGTCATTATGCAACATTAGACTTGTAGCTTTTTTTAGACAAAAGTATATTATCATTTTTTTACTGCAGCTTCAAATCATTAATCCCATCTTAATCATAGCGGATTTTTGAAAGGCTCGTATGCACAAAATGTAACATTTTGATGTAAGTTAAATTTTACCACGCTAAAATGTTTATCACCATAATTAGAATTAAAATAATTGCAACGCAACTCACACAGAGCATTCGTTAGGGTAATTTTAAGAATTCATCTAACAAAACTGATCGATGGTCAACTTTAAAATTATTTATGCTGGTTTTACAGCTTAGCAGTACAACAGGGGAATAGTATAAAAGTATTATCTATGAATTTTTAAAAATGAAATACGATAGTGAAAAGCAATATTAGTTTTATAACTGGCCGTTCGAATCATAATAGGGGCCGGCATGCAAAAGGGATTTTTCATCATTTGTTTACGATCGTTGAATACAATGATCATAGTTATAAACGCCGAATTCCAGGGCCAATCAAGGATTGATACCATATCCACATAGTTTATAACTATTAAACCAATCATATAGAATCAATACCCCATATAGTAACCATCTAAGTAGTCCAAATAGTTATTATAGGTTTACATATGGTGAAAACCAGTCCAAATCCTACTAGAGGCGGAACGCCAAAGTTTTTTTTTTAAATCTATTTATAATCGATAATGGAAATATACACCCATTGAGAGCTAAGCATGGGCCGAACAGGATGAAATTGAAAACAAGTAACTACGAGGCTTACACGGAGTTTCTACGTAATGTGCAAAGTGTTTACGTAAATCAGCCTAGCATGCTCAACTTGGTTACTGCATAATACAAGCACATTAAAACTTGACTACGAAAGAAGCTTTATACAGTTAGAAGGCTTATACAGTTATCTAATAAGTACATATATGGAATATATGTATAATGAATAAACCATAAAATTGGTATGTTTTGGGGCAATTTGCATATTTTCAATTTTAATGAATCACCGTTTATTAGGTGTAAGATAGTTCGTCTAAAATAAATAAGGTTTTGTTGATTAAGCCTTTCGATTTCTTACCATTTGGTGAGTTGTTGGGTATTAAATTTTAGAACCAATTAACAATTTCAATGATGGTTTTTAACCTCGGAAATTTCTTTCGTATTTATCTATATGTATAAATATACATATTTTGGTCGATTTATCTTTCCACCAAATTAAGTTTGAAATGAATTTTGATACAAATTAATATATTTTTACTTTATTATTTACAGTACATGGGGATTAAAGACGAGTTTCATCAAATAGCTATATTAACCGCAATTAACGAATTATTTACAAAGAGTACGTCATTTGGTTTAACGAATAATGATAACATTTTAGGACGTAATATCGATGTGGACCAACAAATAGATACCAGCTCAAGTAGTCATAAGCTAGTCGAAAGCAGTTTCTATGAAATGCAAATTTGTGATTTTTGTAATAAATATTTACGCGGGCTCCAACATCAAGGCTTGCTGTGCGAACTATGTAGTAAAATATTTCATCGTATGTGTGCTCAAATTGAGTTGAACAAATGTTCAGGTTACATAAATTTTCGTAAAATTTCAAAAAGTGTACGTATCCAACCAAAATTAAATGTATTCGGTATGGCTTTAATGCTGCAATTCAATCCAATTGAAACATCAGCACCAAAAATCGTTATACTATGCACTAAAGAGCTTGAAAATCAGGCAAAATTGCGTTTAAATTTAGATTTATATCGTTTGTATCGTTCTTCTATGCAAAGCGATGATGTTATACGGTTGCGGGAGATTTTAAGTACCGATAGTTCAATTGTTAATATTAGTGATTATACACCACAATGTATTGGTGAAGTATTGAAAATATATCTTCGAGAATTACCTGATTCCGTGATACCAACCTCTTGTTATGATAAATTTATTGAAGCATCAAGTAAGTTATCCTTCTCTAAATAATGTTTATTCGTACTAATTTTTTTGCTTAAAATATTTTTTTTAGGACTTAGTCCAAACGATCAATGTATAAGGAAGTTATTAAAATTAGTAAGTGAATTGCCTGATCATCACAAATATACTCTAAAATATTTAATGGAACATTTTCGCCGAATTTGTCGAATGCAACATGCACGAAATCTGCGTGAACCCCCAACAATTGTAATACAAGCGATGTGTAATATTTTGATTCGTCCGCCATGGGAAAATATATTGTAAGTATTGCAAATCAATTATGGTGCCTGTAATAATGAAATTCCCTAGTTCAAATTTCTAAACTCTTAGTTTTGAATTCCCCCACATTTTGTATAAATCCCTCAATTTCTTTGTAGCTAAATTCCTAAATCTAAATATCTTTGTTGTATGAAAATATTGTAAGTAATATTTTGGTTTACTCGTTATATTCAAAATAATCATTAAATCCATCTGGTTTTAAACGAATGATTTTACAGGAAAAATTGAAGGATTATATTGTTATACTTAAATGTCGTTAAAACCGTAGTCGCTGTAAATGAAATCCACTGTATGCATTGTAGAATTAGGTAATTCGGGCGAACCCATAATATTTAATAATGTTAATTATTTTATTACCATAAACTGCTAAAATTGGTATCAAATAAGAACTAAAAATTGGCAGGTCATTGGCTATTTTTCGTACTTACAAGTAAATACAAGCGGTGGCCTTTTGGATTCCAAAATTCTTAATTAAGTTAAAATATGGGGTTTTAATTTATTTTTAAAATTTATCAAGATATGTGATACGAAATGCGGTAAGATATGCGTTTATAGCAAACAAGACCTCGATAATAAGAAAAGTTTAGGGGCGGGGTTTAGTGGTTCTGTTTTTCACAGTAATCAAAATTACATTACACCAGTTTAACAATGATATTGGAAGACGCCAACGGGTCCTAGAACCCTCTTAAGCGTTTATTCGTATTCTTAAACATAATCCTCAGTTATAATATTGACAGACTAGGGATTAGCTAAGTTCGAGTAAGGATTTTTTCGAGATTAGCTGTAGTGTATCAAGTTTATCTCGTATTGGATTTAGTGATGGTATCAAGTAGTGCTACAAAGCGAAATAATTCTGTCAACATTGCTGAAAATGCATGCGGCGTGATACCATAGAAGGTCAAAATCAATGTCCAGCTGATTTACTAGCTATATTTCAACGATCTTTTGTACAGTACTGTAGGTGCGGCCTAAACATATTCTCCTAATTATTTGTAGTTGTGGCCTCGTTCGGATCTCAGATCTTTATTGTAATCTCCGTAAAGAGGTAGTGTACCCCGCTCTTCAATTCTCGTTGTAAACACCCATCATTTTTTGTTTGTCCTCAATTCCGAGATAATCACCTAAGATGAGTTGAATACGAATTTTACCGCTGTTTTTCCGAAAAGAGCGGGTTCTCCTCATTCGTTGTCCACAGTTACGCAGTTTTCCACGGCTTAAAGTTGTTGCCAGCCTGTGGTGGCTTTGTCCTCGTCATAATAACCACATTGCTTTCATGAATTACATGGATATAATTATCTCAATGATTTATATTTTTTCTCTACGACCACTGCCATCATGGCGGTTACTAAGATAATTTTAAAGGAGACTGGTTCCCACCTCCTACAAACCAGATTTGGGAGAAGATTTTTCTCCTTCCTTGCTGGAGATCTTTATCTTCGAGATCATTCCTTTGTTTATGCTGTTCTTCGCCTTCTGTGACACTATTTTGGTTTATCTGAGAATTGGGAATTGATTTATTGTGACTTTTTTAGTATGTTCAGTAAAGATTTTTTGTATTTTATTCTCAGCTCTTTCTGTTGGCTTCGAATTCGTAGCTGTCCATCTCCATTCTCGTTTTCTTCAACGAAAAAAAAAATAAACGTAACCCCTTCAGTTATCTATATCGTTCTAAATTACATAGACATTGTTTAAATTCTTTCCCCTGTTATGTAGAACTTCACAACAAATAACAGCCTTTGAAGCCTTTTTGGTAGCCACTCGGTATTGTCTGGTAGGCTTCTTTATGGAGTTAACAACATATCCACTGCCCCCAAGTAGAGAAACAGGACCTATAAACTGCTAAAATTTTGCTTGCAAGGCTTGGGTAATGATAAATTTTTACCCTAATGCTCGAGTCCTGTGAAGTAGTTAGGAATTAATTATTATGATTAATAACTAGTCAGGTTACCACTGGTGGGGCCAGACTAGTTAGTATTAAATCTATATATGTATATAATTAATAGAATTTGGATAAATTAGTTAGGTTACCTCGGGTGCGCCTGACTATTTATTATGAGAAAAACGACTTTGCTCACTATCAAGTTAATTCTAATTTATTCGTCAAATAATTACACTTTATATACAGCCAAACTTCCATAAATTAAATCATGCGCCTTCATTCTAAGATATAAAAAGGTGAAAAGTACTATCAGGATTCCTATAATTGAGTAGGAAATCGTCATGATGGTTCATTTCTGTTAGCAGTCGCTCATTTTCCTTTATCATCTCAGCTTTCTTTCCAAATCGGTAGTCTCAATTGCTGGCATCAACTTATGATTATCATTTATTGTTGTTTTGTTTCTTAATTGTAAAGTGAATTCTGTTAGATTGATGGCTCCGTTTATTGTATTTGATGATTTTTTAAATGATTTACTAATGTTGTTATTTGCTGTACCGATAGTGATGATGTAGAGATTCTTGTCCTTTAGCATTCAACCAGCATCCATCGTCATTAAACCAGACCCCTGGGAGCTGTATGAGTCGACGCTGGAACCGCTTATGATATCCACAGTTGTTTTATTGGGAATTACATTTATCCATTGATTTGGTGCATGCAATTTTATTCAATGGTTAGTTGAACTTAGTTCTTTAACATTGTATAGCGTATCAAGCGTTGATTTTCGCTGTAAGATTGCTACTTCGCATTGCGTTTTGTGAGCCAATGCATTGAAAACTCTCCACTGTTAGATATTTTGTTGATGTTATGATAGATATCAGGAACTGGGATTATAGCTAGTAGTTTATAATCCGCTGCAAAGGACAGTGGTATGATAATTTCAATTATCACATTTCGTTGTGTTACCCTGCTATGCACAATCATGCTTTGATTATGTATATGAATGTGGTCTTGAATGTTGTGGCCAAAGATTGTTATCGATGCTAGTGTGTGTTGACGAATAAATTGCAGTTGGTCTTCTAATTGTATAGTGAACAACATCAAGTAGGCCCTGATACGTGTCATCTAAGTTTTTTAGTATTAAAGTCATCTCGATCATGCTCATTAATATTAGGCGAATCCTTTCCTTATCTTAAACTTTCTTCCTCTTAGAGGTTAGAATTTTGCTTCACCAGCTTGATTGTGTTATCGATTATTGACGTCTGGTTTTTCATTAATGCCATTAGATGATATTCATTATTGTTGATGTTCTCAAATTGGGCTTCATACTGACTTTTTTAAAATGACACAAGAAAAAAAATGACAAACACAATTTACAACTATATACATATTGTCATTTTATAGCAGTTAAAATTTTAGTACAAAGTCACAAAAAATCATCATTTGTCATTTGATCAGAATCTAGGCTATGGACTGCGGATTGTATCTCTGTGTGGTTGTTCTCCCTGGCACAGATTCGTTTAGAATTCGGGGCGTTGGTAGCTGTTATGTTTTTATCTCTAGCTACTGTTGAATGAACAGGACATTGGCTCGTTGGTTATGGGTAGGCGGCATATTTTAATGATATTCCTTTTAACCATGTTGTTTCTTTATTTATCTCTTATGTCTATGTTGGGTTACCCGGGTAACCTCATCGACTTTCATCCATAGAATTTTTATTTTATCATTAAATCATTTAATTGTGAACACATTTTGATATTAAAAGTAATCGTCCCTATTTGGGTATTTGAGATGTTTAACTGCTTACAAATTAAACATAGAGGACATCGCCAACTATGCTTTCCAATGTCTGAGATTGAGGTTATTTTCCTGTAAATTATGGGTCTGCTTGATAATTCGTACGGTGCGGTGCAGTGTAAATTTTTTTCTTTATTTCACTAATAGAAAATAAATCATAGGCAACAAGGAAAACAGTGTGCAAGTTATTGTTTTAGGTTCAGGGAAATAAAAATTAAATAAAAACTTCAGTCGTAGTTTTAATTTTTTTTACAATAACAAATTTATTTTAACCTTCTTCGTTTTGCAGTCAAATATATTCTGATGTTTTATAAAAGAAAAATAAGTTGGCATAATTATCTTTTATGCTTATATCAACGTTTTTCATTACAATGTAGAAATTATGAGTCGTGTGTTTCCTGTGTTGATCCGATTACTTATTTTATTTAAGACCGGATGCGGATTGTGCAATAATGGGACACGTGCCATTATGTAACTGCTCCCCCCTAAGAGAAATACTGTTCTCAGTATTTGAGGAATTGTTACTGGGTAGCTGATGATTTGATGAAATTTTTAAATTCGAGTTCCCGGCACATGGATTGCCGTTTGGGTAGTATCTCCATATGATCAGGTAAGTTAGGATTGTGAATATTACAGTCGCTGATATGATCCAATATAAGTGATGATGGATATCTGGAATTCTTGCATTCTGCACTTTGATTAAACTTTCTATGTTGTTGATTGACCAATTTAGTTGAGGTAGATCAATTGGTGTGGAAATATTCTTTATTATTATTTCGTGAAATGGTTGTAACTGTATTAAATCTTCATTAAAAGTTTTGCATTTTATTTTGATATATTGTTCCATTAATTGTGATTCAACAGTTGATGAATTTTATTAATTTTATGTTTTTAAAGTTTTAAAGTAGCGTATATTCCGTATTATTCATTTTATTGATGATGAGGTATTGCGAGAATATTTGGAAAATTGACTCCTCTGTTGGTCTGTTGATCAGATGACATGGTGCTTGGATGTTTAATATGATGTTGGCAATACAATCAGCGTTGGTTGGCTGAACCTTGTGTTCTTTGCAGTAATATTCATAGTTTATTTGTTTACACGGTTCGTTTGAATATTGTATTTTATGGTCATTTAGTGTGATATAGTGGTTTTGAATAGGAATAGAAAATGTTTGGTTTATTGTTATTGGAATTATATAATATTGTTTGAAAATATCTCTATAGAATTTTGGTATTGAAACAATGAATATTATTAATTGATTTTCAAAAATTGTTGTAATATTTATAAATTGATATAATTGGTGTTTCGAAGTAATTTGTATATCTTGTTTTCGTAATTGATTAATAATAATTTGTGTGAGATATAACCTTGTTTAGCTAGTGTTATTGTATGTAATATTTCGTCCAAATGTCTTTGTAATCTTTCTATGTCGTATTCTGTGTTAAGTAAGATTTGCTCGAAAGTGTAAGTTTCTAATTTGTCTTGGGTTGTGTTTCCAAATTTCATTATTGTTTCGTGTATTAATTTTAATTCTGAAGATATTACATCCTCTATGTCTCTAAATCGCTTTAGCATTTCATTATTCAAACTAATTTGATCGTTAATTTTGTCAGCTTTTCCGTGTATGTCATTGCACGCGTTCTGTATTATCGTATAATCGATGCCAGGCAGGTTTCTGAATGTAGCATTGATTTCTTTTCTTGATCTGTTTACCTGTACTAATTTGATATGATTTAATGTATCGTTCAATATGGATGCTTTATTGGTTATTATCTTGAAGAGTGTAGTAAATAGCGTGCTCAAATTACCGAATGGTAAATGGCTTTCGAGGATCTCTCGCTGTTTGGCTAAGTTTTCTTTGATTCCTCGTTTCAGTGGTATCATGTAGCAATTTTGAATAGCCTTGAATAATTCTAGCGTTGCCTAATTGTATTGGTATGATACCGTTGTTATTGGAGTAGTCACTTAGCTCTATTAGTTGGCTGTTAGTTGTTGTGATGGCCCTGGAATAATTCGTTTTATTTTATTCTTATGGATTCTTTTATTTTGGTCATTGGTGATGGTTCTAGGAAATATTGTTAATTTTAAATAATTTCCGTCTTTTTAGTTCTAAGGGAGCATTTTCGTGGTGGAATATATTGTATTGTTGTATGTTATTATTACGTCCGTCATTACCTCGTCAATATCTGTGTTTGGGTTCGTGCAAGTATTCTTTGTAATTCTGTAGATTTCTATTAGAGTTGAGTGGAATCTCTCCACAGGCGAGTTTCCAGTTGAATTACCTGAGGTTGTAAAATGTAGTTCGATATCTTTGCTTGAACAATAGGACTTAAAATTGTTTGATATAAATTCACTTCCGTTGTCGGTTACAATTTTTCGAGGTATGCCATGTATTGATATATATTTTTTCAGTTCTTTGAGAGTACTGTTGCTTGTTCTGTCCGTTACCGGTATTGCTTGTCCGTATTTTGAGAATTTATCTAATATTGTAAGAAATTTCCTTCCTTCAATATGAAATGTATCCATATGAAGTATGTCTAATGATTTGGTACTTAATTCCCTGTCGTGGTTGTCTTCTGGGAATCCTAAAAAATCACTTTGATCGGATGTTATAGTGGTTACATTGATTTCCGGGCTTAATCTAGATAATGCGTCTGCATTACTGTTTAACATGCCTTTTTTGTAAATTACTTCATAGCCATATTCTTCTAATTTTAGCCTCCATCTGACCAATTTGGAATTTGGTTCTTTTAGATTCATTAACCATTGAAGTGGTTTGTGCTCTTTTACAATTTTGAAGCGTTTACCGTAAAGGTATGGTCTGAACTGTTTAACGGCCCAAACTATTAACAGAAGTTCTTTGTTGCACTATAATTTGTTTTGGAAGTATTCAGTGTTCTTGAAGAATAGCAGATGGGCAGATCTTTCCCTATTTCTGCTTGGGAAAGTACAGCACCCAAAGCGAAATTGCTAGCATCTGTGGTGACTATGAATTATTTTTCAAAGTCTGGATATTGAAGAATTGAATTATTACATAAAATTTCTTTGCACATATTAAAGCAGTTGATGTATTCTTCGTTTAACACTATCTTTTTGTCTTTTCTAAGACAAGCTGTTAATGGCTTAGTTATATCGGCAAAATTCCTTATAAATTTCCTATAATTGCCGAGTAACCCTAAGAAGGATTTTATTTGCTTTTCTGTTTTAGGCAATGGACAATTTTTTACTGATTTTATTTTCTCTGGGTTTGGTTTAATACCATCCTCAAATATGATATGGCCCAAAAATGCTAATTCTTTATGCAAGAATTCGCTTTTGTCCAATTGCACTTTTAGATTTGCATTTTTTAATCTGAAGAACACTTGTTTTAAGTTTGTGATGTGTTCTTGAAGGGATGAGCTAAAGATGACTATGTCATCCATGTAACAAAGGCAAGACTTTCCTTGAAGTCCTTGCAGAACGTTATCCATAACTCTTTGAAAGGTTGATGGAGCGTTTTTAAGACCAAAAGGCATCCTTACAAATTCATAGTGTCCAAAATCCACTGTGAAAGCAGTTTTGGGGATGTCTTTGGGATTCAGTTCAATCTGGTGGAAACCACATGCTAAATCTAGCGCAGTGAAGTAATTGCATCGCCCTAGTTTATCGAAAATCTCATTGATGTTTGGCAAAGGATACGTGTCGTCAATGGTCTGGTCATTTAATTTGCTATAGTCCACGACTAAACGCCATTTTACTTTGCCAGAAGCGTCACGTCTTCTTTGGCGCAATCCATATTGGGGAGGACCATGGGGAAAATGATGGCCGAATTATCCCGTCTTGAACATTTTAGAGATTTGTTTTTTTACTTCCTCCTAAAAAATAGGTTTTTCTTGTTTAAGATCAATACATAGAGTGTTTTACCGCATTGGTAAATGTTAAATCTTGATCTTCTTTTTGAGAAATATTCTCGAAATATTGTCATAATTTTTCAATTGCTGATTTTTCTTCGGAGTTCAGGTGACTGGTTCTAATTAGGTCCCTGATATCTTAGATATTTGGAGAATCTTTGTAAATTGAGGAATGATTTATTTCTTGGTTCAGAGTTAATTGGTTGTTCGAATATAACGGTTTGCTCTTTATTAGAGAAATTTACAACTTCGCCTAGAATTTCGAAGTTTCTTGCATTATAAATTCCCTCGGGGATAATTGTTTGAGAATTTATTTGAACGGGTTTAATATACAGATCTCCTTTTTTTACATCTACTGGAATGGGGATGAGAATTCTGTTCCGTGGCGGAATTTTATGGATTGAAGATTTGTAATTTGGTCTATATATACATATATTAAAGGAATGGTAACTTTATCAGTTTCCAATACTGATTTGTGGAAATCTAATTTTATTTTTAATTGTTTGATTAGGCCTAAACCTACCTATCAGTCCATCAAAGTATTTGTGAAATTTAAAAAGGTAGAAGGGTAATGGTTCCTTTGTCTTGAATTCGGGAAAGCCTGGAACTATGACTTGTTGGTTTATTTCATGTCCCTTGAAGAGGGTTTTTGCGAACAAAGGTTTTATTATTTTTATTTTTGATGGTATGGTAAACTTGGGATCTATGTAGCTAGAATCGGATCCAGTGTCTATCAAGAATTTTAATTTTAGTGTAGGATTTACCGTTATTTCAATATAGGGCAGCATTGGTTTATTTGTAGAATGGGAATTTATATATCCGATTGGTTTTCTGAGGCAACTTGCCGAAAAACCTGTTCGTCGGATCCTTCGAGGCTAACTTCTGGATTAGTTTCTTCATTAGGTGGTTGATACCCATCCAGGTCTGGAAGATAATTTGCTTGTTCCTCGAACTGTTCGTAATATTGGGTATTTTGGTCCTCGTATTGTTCTGCGTTAAATAGTTCCCTGGATTGGAATCTTGGGTGTCCTATTTGTTGAAAACTAAATTTTTGAGAAGTATTTGGTTGGAAGCTAGTTGTCTGTCTAAATTGGTTTATGTGAGATTGGTTCAATTCTGTTGTTTCTGTTCGAGATTGGAGGAGGTTGTTGCCTGGGTAGTGGTGGTAAGGGTTTTGGATTTGGTTGTCCAAAATTTTGGCGAGAAGGTGGTGAACTGAATATAGATTGACCTTGAGGCCTAAAAGGGAATGGTTTGTGATTATAGTAAATATTTTGATTTAAGGTCTTAGCGGGTAATAACCCGCACAAAATTGACGGGTGTTTTACCTACTCCCATTATTCTTTCGGTTTCATCCATGATTTCATCCACACTTTGATGAATTCATGGAGTGTATTATTTTTTCCAGAGAATGTAGGTAATGATTTGATAGAGTCAGGTAATTTAAAAACATTCAATAATAAGTTAATTTGGTAACTTGTTCGTGTTCAGCCGCCCCGGTGGCACAGTTGTTAGCATGCTTGCTTTAAGTCCCGGAGGTCCCGGGTTCGATTCCCGGCGGGTGATGAAAAAATCACGGCTGATTAATGTAGGATCAATGAATTAATCACTCATTATCCATTAAAATACTGATTACGAAACTTCAATATGAAGCGGCCAATTGAAACCACGATCAAGTACTACACGTGCTACCAACGAATGGTGTGCGGAACAACCATTCTGTTGAAACCACATATTCCGTCGCACTTCTAAGCTCAAGTCTTCAAATAATGTTGGCAGCTTATTTTCCAAAATATCTCGGTACATTTGACCATTCAAGTTGCTTCAATAATGTGGGGGCCGATGAGCTTGTTGCCAATTATTCCACACCACATATTGACAATCCAAGGACGGTGATGTTCAACTTGGCGAAGCCAGTGCGGATTTTCAACACTCCAGTAATGCATGTTGTGGCGATTAACCGTTCTATGTCCGTTCTAACGGAAAAAATTGGGTTTTGCTGTATTTGTTCACGTGCCCACTGACAAAAAGTTACCCGATTTTGGAAATCAATTCCATGATGATCTTGGTGTAAAGACACATGATACGGATGATACTTATGGCGTTTTAAAATTCTCCAAACACTGGTCTGGGACAATCCGGAATCGCTAGCTATTTCTCGTGTACTAATATGAGGATTATGAGCTACTGCAGCCAATATATCAATTTCATTATATTCTTCGGTGACTATGTTGCTGGACGAGTCCTTTTTTTTCGGTGGAACACTTCAATTAGTACACTCTATTAGTAATAAATTGTTTGACAGTACGCTGAAATGGCACACGTGACCGAATCCTATCCGGAAAACGCGAAGCGTAGAGAGTGACAGCATTATCAAGACTCCGGCCAGCTTCTCCATAAACCAGAATCATTTCAATTTTCTCTTGTACAATTAAATACACCATTCTGAAGTAGTATTGCTAGCTTTACGCAGGTATTGTTGTTTTCGAAATAATCTTCGGACTGAATCGCTATTTTTAAAACAAAATACAAACAATTTCATTAATTTGAAAGCCGATTTAATCGCATGTAATTGAAAATTTAAGAAATCCAGATTGTTTAAGACTAACTTCGAGTATTTACAACGAAACCATGGTATTTTTATTGCAGATGTATTGCAGAATCGTTTGCGTAGGTTCTAAGTAGGAGAAATTGAAAAATTGAATATCGTCAATTACAGCGCCATCTATCATGAATCGAAAATAATGTTTCAGTCAAATCCTACATATTTTTAGCCGTAGAATCCGAATCTGCAATAAAAAATAGGGTTCCTATCTTAGTTTCAAAGTTACTCCTCGCCCCACTTACAAGGAGGGAGGTGTGCTACTAATTTTAACACTAATGTACTTCCCCCGCGAAATAATTAAATTTTGATCTGTACCATTTTTTTCGTAGAGTGCTTGTTTTCCGAGATATTTGTGTGTATCAGGTTAAAAAAAATCACCCGGTATATGTTTCTAACCAGAAACCTCATTCTGTTTTTTAGTAGCTCCACTTAGCATTTCTTGATTTTCGGATTCCTGTAATGGTTTGTGACGTTACACCCCACTTGTATGTTTCAGGCGTTTGTTGTTTCGCTGCAATCCAGCTGCTTCTCTAACTAATTACAAAAATAAACCTTCGTTGAAAGGAATTTAGACCTTGATAAGAGCGGATTAATTTATTTTAATTTTTGGTAATCAATGTCTGACGGTAATGCTTTTTTAAAACCTCCAGCTTCGACCGCTCCCTTTTTAGACCTTCTGATTAGAGAAATTTAAACCTAAATGGAAATGACTTATTTTACTTTATCTAAAAATCTAAGATATAGGGTTCCCCATAAAGATTCGAATTTTAAAAGTACGTGTAAAGGGTACAAAATTATTTAGGCACCATTAGTTAATATTTCTAACAATCACATTATAAATAATATAAAATATATTTTTTTTCTAATTAAACAGAGCAATTGTAAATAATGTAGAGTATCATATAAAAATTATTGAACTCCTTTTATACAATGGCGAATGGAATGAATTACTACCTGAATTTGCCGCACCACCAGTTTTACCTCCTCGTAAAAATTCTCGTGTTACTCGACCGAATATAATGCCGCCACAGCAACAACCACAACCACAAAACGGATTAAATAGTTCAGGTCAAAATGTTAACAATCAAATATTATTGCAAGATGCTGAATGGTATTGGGGTAATATAACACGAGAGGAAGTACGAGATAAATTAAAAGATACGCCAGACGGTACATTTTTAGTTCGTGATGCTTCAACAAAAAGTGGAGAGTATACGTTAACGCTTCGTAAAGATGGTAGTGATAAATTGATTAAAATTAATCAACGGAATGGGAAATATGGTTTTACCGATCCGTACAAATCTGACACGGTTATAGATTTAATAAATTATTTTCGTACGGAATCGCTAAAACAATATAATCATACGTTAGATATTACGCTAATGTATCCGGTGTCTCGTAAAGCTCAAGATAAAGAAGAACTTCTTTTCGATAATGATCTAAATCAATTGGCCCAACGATTTTGTGATATTCATAAAGAATATTTAGCAAAAACAAAAAATCATGAGCAAAAGTATGAGCTTTATAAAAGGACCGAACACGAAATTGAATTGAAACGTCAAGCTAATGATGCTTTTCGAGAAGCGGTTAATTTATTTAAAACACAATTAGGTCTTCAGGAAAAGTTTAAAGATGAAGCGCAACCTGATGAAATTGAAGCTCTTGATGGGAATGCAAAGTTCCTACGAAATCGTCTAATTGCTTTGAACGAGAGTAAAAAGCAGTTGGAGAATGATTTACTTTTACAAATGGATAATTTTAAATTGCTAGAACGTGAAATAAATTCTCTGAAACCAGAAATAATTGAATTATCTAAACAGCGGGAACGATGCCAAGCGTAAGCCGAGTGTTACTCTGGTGTATAAACGCATTTAATTACATTTCTTTTTCTTTTAGGAAATTATTGGCTTGTGGCATACCGTATACTCAGATCAAACAGTTGATGGAAGAAGGTGTGGGAAAATGGGCAAATCATGACGTGGCAGATAACGGTCATCATGATGAAAGTACATGGTTAATAAATGATTGCAGTCGATCTGATGCAGAACGATATTTGAACGATCTACCAACTGGTACATTTCTTATTCGTCCGCGAATTCAACACTATGCACTTTCAATTAGGTGTAAAGAAATCACAAATCATTGTATTATATATGATACTGAGCATGGTTTCGGATTTGCTGAACCATATAATATTTATGAAACTCTTAAACACTTGGTCATACATTATTCAAACAATTCACTTGAAGAGCACAATGATTGTTTGACGACTACGCTAAAATACCCTGTATTTTCGTCATACATTAAACAGTTACCACAGCAACAGGTTCAACAACAAGCTGTAAGTACAACACAAAATTTAACAAATCGGAGGGAGACATCAAACATTAAAAAGACTTAAATTTAAACATTCGGCCGAACATGCATAAGATAATTCGTAAGCAAATCCTAGAAAAATGTATTAGTTGTTCATTTAAATTTGACGCTACCAACATAAGTGCGATATTCCATCGTTTTAACATCTTGGAACGATAGAATCATCCCTTTTTATACATATACAGTCATGTTCAAAAATATTTGTGCAAAGTGAATTTTTTTTTTATTTCACAAATTCAATTGCTTCGGAAATAAGATCTGGACCAAATTTTGTAATGAATTAAAATTTATTAGTTAGGCCGAAGTATCTACTTCGGAAACCCATAACATATTTTTTTTGTTTTTAATTTTAATTGTATGTGCTCGGTCGTAAAATTTTTTACAATCTGTGTACTGATTCTCTAAAAAATAAAATATTGTGTAAACGTGAAAACTTATTTAAAAAAGCAAAGCTTAATTTTATGTGTTACACAATATTTTATTTTTTAGAGAAACAGAGTGGAAGTTCGTTGTTTGTTACTTCACTTTGTTAAATCACAGATACATGTAATTTGACGTCCTAATAAATTTGCAGGCGACATACAGATGTGCATTTAAAGAATTTGTTTTATTCAATTACATTTTTTTCCATTTTAAACACAGTACAAAAAAAAAAAAAAAAAAACTACACTCGACACAATAGAAAATGATCGAGGTTAGTTTGGTTAATCGAAGACGACATTGGTTTTTACACATTCTCAAACACCAAAGGAAATCAAATTTCAAAAATCATTACAAATGCTTTATACTGTATCGACTAGAAAAATAAAATTTGTATATCTACATACCGATTACATACAGGTAGGGTAGGCGTAGCTAGTGAAGAATGGAAAAAAATATAATTGTAAACATAACATTATGTTGTATAACATAACATTTTGGCTGTGAGTATTCTTAATAATTTTATTGGAACCCGGCAATTTTTGGATACTGGGTTTTACATTTATTAAGACGTCTAAGTATATTTAATTTGTGTATGGTTAAATATTACACCAAACCAGTTAATCGACCGAGCAACCAAAACAAATATTAAAAAAATAATTTGGTTTTAACTATCAAAATTAAAAAGCCAAACTATCGCTAAAGCACTTTTAAACATCTAAGAATATTACAATATAACTATTATATTTAAGTAGATTGAGTAAATCAAGCGCATGTAGATTATACCAAAATCGGGTTCCGATCATTTTAGCATATACATAATAACAATATAATATTCCAAGTTTCATTATGAAATTTCATACGGCATATTTTAGAACAACATAAAGTTCAGTAAGGCATAAGGTACAGTACGGAATGTTTCAGTGCGCAAATTTTAGTGCAGCATATTTCAGAACTGCGCATAGTATACTATGACATATTTTGTTTATTTTATTTTATTAAGTAAATAACACAACGTTTATGCTAAATGTTCTAATTATTTGCTTAATATTACTTAAAATTGAAGTAAGATTTGCTTTATTCCGTATAATAAATATAACATGATGTGAAGAAGATATTTTATGTTAACAAATCAATGGAAAGTAATTTAAATCAATCTGAGCTGTTTTCTAATTCATATAAAAATTCTTATGTTTTAATTCTTTTTTTTTATGTTTTCATCCATGCAATCTTTTCTGAGGCTCAAGGCACTCTCAACTCTTTCGCAGTTCTTGTTCCGTATTTTGTCTTTTCCCATCGACATGTCCCTTTCGTTGATCCTGCTTTCTTTCATGGATTTCTCGTGCTCTTTCGATAACTTTCCCTACTCTCAGCAAGTGAGGAGTAATTTCCGGTACTAAGTTTTCATTTTGTGTCACTGTTCGATAGTCATGTTTATTGTCAAACACGTGTCTCAATTCCATTCCGAAGGTAATATAACGATGGCTTAGTGAATATCGGCCCTTACCCACATTTTTATCAAAAATGACATTTTGATACCAAAATGTAGAATGCAACACGTCGCGTCTTTCTGTGCGACTGGTTTAACCTAAAAGCCAATAAAACACGTTCGACATTCAATTTTGTTCCTCCCTAAAGCGTATGGTATTATCTGTCAAAAATCTCGTTTTTTTAATTTCTTGAAAAATGTTAGAAATGTGGGTTAGAGCCGATATTCACTAAGCCATCGAATTAAGCGGGGGTGAAACTGGTGCTTTCACAAACGATGGTGTTCATCGCGAATCGTACCGATGGTAAATATTTCGGCCAATCTGAATGGTCGTTCTCTACGAGAATTGACAGCTGCGTTTTCATATCCCTGCGGATAATATACTGGGGTAAAGGATTGTCGAATATCCAGTACGTATGCCAATTGTTGCATTATTCCACCAATAAATTGTGATCCATTGTCGGATATGATTCGACGGGGAATCCCATAACGGAAAAAAAATTAATTTATTAAGGTTTTACTGCAGGCCTCAGCAGTCGCTGACTTTAATGGAAAAATTTCAACCCATCTAGTTGCCGTATCCTCAACGATCAAAACCCAACGAAAACCCACCTCACTTTCAACCAATGGGCCAAAAAGATCAATGGAAATTACTTCAAATCGCTGATTGAGGACTGGGGTACGAAGAAGTCCAGTCGGTTTTAACTTCGATGGTTTGTACCCTTGGCATTTAGTGCAGTTCTTTAGATAAGTCGAAATTTGCGATCGCATACCAGGCCAAAAATATCGATGGCTAATCTTTTGGTAAGTCTTGTCTACTCCATAATGTCCACCGCTAGGATCATCATGAAGTGCTCTCAGAGTTTCCAATCGATTTACAGTTGGGAGAATCAACTGTGGTTCCTCGGAATTAGTTCCTGGAGTAAATCGATACAGAACTCCACACGACATCATGTAACTACGATCCATCCAGTTTTGAACATCATCAATTAATGATTTTATTTATTTCGGGGTCCTCGATTTGATTTTGCCGGATCGTGGATGAAGATTCAGATGGGAAATCCAACTGGATGGAACACAAACTACATTTAGATTCATCATCACATGGGGGCCGCCGAGACAGTGTGTCCGCGATCACATTTGCCTTTCCCGGGCTATATTCGATCGTTAGATTAATCCCCTGAATATATAATGCCCATCTGGCGAGTCGCCCTGATGGAGATCTAAGAGACATCAACCATTTAAGTGGTTGATGATCGGTACCTACAATAACGTCGGATCCGTCCAAATATCCTTGGAACTTCTTGAGAGCCAAGACCACTGCGAGAGCCTCCCGCTCAGTGGTGGAGTAATTACGTTCCGGTGGTGTCAATAATCTAATCGTGCGTAAAATATAAGCTTTGATTGGGTCCGCCTGTTCAAGAATCGGGTGAGTTGTTAAAGCATTCTTTAACACGTCAAAAGCATGTTGGTGTTCAGAAGTCCACGACCAGGTACGAATTTCCTATACCAGCTACAGGTTTGAAGAAATGTCTACAGATGGCGAACATTTCGAGGGACAGGAAGATTGGATATAGCCAATATTTTCGATGAATTTGCTTGGATCCCTTCCGGTGTCAACACATGTCCTAAAAAGGTGATTGTGTCCCGAAGAAACGAACACTTCTAACGATTAGCGCGTAAACCAAATTTGTTTAATTGATTGAAGACGATTTCCAAATCTTTCAGATGATAATGAAATAATGATCAAATCATCCAGATATGCAAAAATCGTCACTCCAGATATTTCGGCCTTCATACGGTCGATGAGTCTCTGGAAGGTAGAAGGACCGTTTTTCACGCCGACTTATCAGATACAGTCACCGAGTTCAGTTTGTAATAATCCACACAAAAGCGATAAGAGCCATCTGTTTTTTTTGAATTAACACTACGGGAGCTGCCCAAGGTGATTCACATTCTTCAATGATATCGTCTTTCAACATTTGATCCAATTCGGCTCGGAGGATCTTTCGTTTTGGTTCAGATAATGGATAGGCCATTGTGGTACAGCCATAGGACGACTATCACCAGTTTCGATATGATGTTCAACGAATCCAGTTGGATCTCCCCCTGGAGCAAAAGTCATCTCAAATCTCTCCAAGAGTTTCTGTACTATCAGTTTTTGGTCACCATCCAGTCTAGACCCCTCTTCTGGTCTAAGACTGAATTCCATAGACGATATATCCATTGACGAGGTCACTTTCTTTCCATTAAAATTATTACTATACGTAATTGTACTTTCAGGTCGTACCATTTCTGGGTCTTGATCAGACATTACCATATCTGACAATAATTCCGCACTTGTCTCCGTATCTGTATAGGACAAGATACTTGAACATTCAGAAACGATTTTATCCTTAGCCGCGTTCTCGAATTGCAATACAAAGTTCTCTGTTGAATCATGAAACGACCAAACCCTTTCATAAAAATCCAAATGAATTCCCGCATCCAATAAAAATTCTATTCCAAAGAAATCAACGGCCCTTCACACCGGCATCAACTGTGCACATCTGTATCGATTCCAGCTTATGAGAACCGTCAGCTAATTTTACATTCATCCACATTGTTTGAAACCTGATTCCCTTTTTTGTTAGAATTTCAAATAATGACCCACTCGCTACTGATAATTTCGCAGCGGTGTCAATCAATGTCGTTCCATTTGCACCGCAGATGGAAATGGGAAATATTGGACGAAATATGTCTCTGTAAATCATATGAGAAGGCTTTATTATACGGAAAGTGGATCTCAAAAGCTTTGTGGCTTCACTGAATGACTGTACAGATGACTTAACACCTTCCCACCAGACACTCGCCTCACCTTGCAGCAACGTGATTCCTGTCGTGTCTTTATAAATACCGGCTACTACAATACGCAAAGTTACCAGTCGGCCTACCTTGGGAAACACCATCACCATAAGAATCTGTTGGACTCACCTGTGTTCTAAACACTCGATCCATCAAGATTTTGAATTGTTCCTCGGTAAACGCGGCAGCCAGAGTGGGAGGTTTACAGTCTTTTGAATTAAATTTATTCTTCTCGTCACTCATCTTCAATTGATGGTTGGCTTCGTATGCACGCGTAGATGAACACGTGGTCGCGGTACAATTTGAGGTTACGTTATCTACCGTGGCTGGATGATTATTTTATCATACGTTCTCCAGATGTTTTGTTGTCTGGTACTGCAGTGTTGTTGGAATCCGATTTATACTCACTACTATAAATGTGACAATACTGTGCCTTACTGAAAATTTCCTTTTTCACAACTTTTGTTTTATCAATTGGTGGATTTGACACTGTCTTTTTTAATTTATCCTGAAGTCTGTTAGAACGACGAGCAAATAATTGTGCTCCGCTTGATAATCTTTCCTTTTCAGCACTTGCAGATAACCGGGAATGAAATTTTCTTTCCGTTTTTGCTAACGGTTTTTCACTCGGCATCCAAAATAGCGAACGACGCAATTCCCTCTCCCGATAATGACTAACTCGAACTTTGCCGGTAATGACTAACTCGAAGAATTTTTCTCCGCGACTACATACCAAGTGCGAATCTGTGTATGGAGGCTGCAAGGCTCTCCGCAATGCGTCCGTTCTTAGGAATACATGCGTACAATTATTCAACTGTTGACTAACAAAAAAATTTTCCGTATTGTGTCGCGCCGCCGTTACTGGTCTTAATTCTTTGAATTGTATTTTAAGACTTTTAACAAACTCGGACTGTGGTATGAATTTCTACCTGTCGTACCTGTACCGTACATCTATACACCAATTCTGACGATGTTGCTTCTAACTCCTCTCGATATGTTGTTCTCAATCCCAACAGTACCAACGGCAATATGTTTGACCAATCAGTCCTATGCTAGCGTTTCACCATGCCATTACACTTTGGATTATATCCCGTTGTACGTCTGCGTTCAAACCCTAATAAACCTGACAATTCCTGGAATAGTAGCGACTCAAACTGCGCACCTTGGTCTGTCACTATAAATGTGGGAACGCCGAAACGTGCGATCCAATTTGAAAACAGAACGAACGCCCCGCGCCCATCGCGTATACCTGTCAATCATCGTAATGCAGTATCGGTTTCTCTCGGAAATCGGTAACGGTCCTATAATATCAATGTGGACTTCACTGAAACGTTTCGACGTACTTTCGAAAGACCCTACTGCGGATTTAGTGTGTCTCGAGACTTTAGCTCTCTGATATGGGACACATGACTGAGCGAAAATTTTGACGTCCTTTCTAATCGACGGCCACACCACATGTTCTGTGAGCAAAGTCACTGAAGCTCTAGCTCCCGGGTGTGCCAAATTATGGAATGCGTCAAAAACTTGCTTTCGTAGGCTGATTGGAATACGAGTAATCCACGGACTCGGGAACGTTGATCTGCCAGACACATGTTGCAAGTCAGTAATGAACTGACTTATATAATCTAATTGTCTGCATTGCCGCGGTGTTGCTTTCTCTAAATTTTGTTTGAACGCGAATATTAGCGGCTTATGATCCGTATACAAAACAAAAGGCCTCCCCTCTAGTAGGTATTTGAAATGTCTAACACCTAAATAGGCAGCCAACAGCTCGCGATCGTAAGCGCTGTACTTGCGCTGCGCTGGAGTTAATTGGACAGAAAAAAAACCTAATGGTTGCCAACTCTGTTCGATCCATTGTTGCACCACCGCCCCAACTGCGGAATGTGACGCATCTACCATTATTGAAATGCGCGCTGTCATAAGAGGATGTGCTAACCTGGTGGCTTCGGACAATTTTATCTTACAGACTTCGAATGCTTCGCTTGCCTGCTCAGACCAATCAATACGAACTTTGCTATTTTTCCGATAGCCCTTCAAAAAATCGTTCAATATTGCCTGATCTTGTGCCCCAGCTGGAATGAATCTCCGATAAAAGTTGATCATTCCAAGAATTTTTTTCAACTGCTGCACTGTTACTGGGAGCTCGAACTGGGAAATTGCTAGAACTCGCTCTGGGCAAGGGAAAATACCGCGAGCGGTTACCTTATGACCTAGGAATCGTACCTCGTGCTTCAAAAAACAACACTTATCTACATTTATAATCAATCCATAACTCGCTAATCATTGAAATTCAACCGATAAGTGCTTCAAATGCTCATTCTTCGATTTAGATGCGACAAGAATATCATCCAGATAGGTGAAACAAAACGGAAGCCCTGATAGCACTAAATTAATAAGCCGCCGAAATGACTGGGCGAAAGGAAAAATCCTGCAAGTGTGGTATCGGGTAGCAATCAGGCACTGTAACATTATTCAAAGCGCGATAGTCGCCATTCACCGTTTTTTTTCTGCACCAAGTGCAGTGGACTTGCCCAGGCGCTACAGCTAGGCCGGCAAATGCCTTGCGCTACCATGGATTCGAAGTGAGCTTTCGCGATCTGCAACTTATCAGGGGCTAAACGCCGTACTTTGCAGGAAACGGGCGGACCTTTAGTGACTAGACAATGTGTTACATTATGTTTGATCCGGTTCGAGATATCCGGGTCGATAACAGTCTTATTCAAAACAGACAGAGTTGGAACTTGGGTAGCCGTAAGTGCACCAATTGCAAACATAGATGTCAATGGGTCGATAACTCGACGCTGTTTAATATCCACGATTAGCCCGGTACTACGAAGAAAGTCTGCGCCCAAAATAGGTATCGTCACGTCAGTCACGATAAACGTCCAAGAAAAATTGCGTCTCAAACCGCTATTGATGCTGAGTGTACGTGTACCAAATGCCTTAATGGGTGTACCGTTAGCGGCATATATGTTGAACTGTGCCTTAACCTCCTACTCCTTCCTGAAATTTGATGGAATTACCGACACATCGGCCCCGGTATCAATTAAAAAATTTTGGTTGGTATTTCGTTGTTTAATAATAAGACGACTAGATTCTGCCTCAATCGAACGCGCCGTCAAAAATGGCTGGGCAATTATTTTTTTAGCGCGATGGATGCATCAGACCCCACAGTAAACGACCGATGATGTTTGCACCCTGATACACACTTCAACGCACGGATTCCTTCCTTAACGGATCCCATGGATATTTCCTCCAGAATTTTATATAACAAAATTAATTGTTTTTAAGCCGTTATTTTCAATTCCCATAGAATGAGCAAAATTGCGATTTATTTCCTGTATATCGATCATCCGAGTGGTATTCATTTCATAATTTTCTATATTTATATAAGCGCCATATTCTCGAGATATGGTATTGCTGTTGCTCATTTCTTCTGGGGTAGCTATAGCTCATTAGGTTATTCTCATCTGAATGCATAATACCAATAAAATTTCCATCATTACCAGTTCGGTTATTTTCATTTTGCTCTATTGTATTCTGATGTTAAGACCCAATCTCTGCCTTTTTTATGGCAAATATTAAAATTTCACTCACGACAAGAAAAAACGAAAATAAATAAAATGTGTGATATTTAATATTCTTCCATAAAACTCCTAGTAGTAATGTATAAAAATCGGCAGTCAATAAATATAATTGCACGGCGGTTGCACTTGACTCTCTCAATATGTACGCTAGTATACAGTAAAATGTAAATTGAATAACAGAAAAGCACCCGTTTGTTTCCCAATTAACGTTGGTCAAAGTGTTTCGTTCCAGTAGAAATGTTTGTATTCCACATATTATGCTACCAGAAAGCCCAAGCATTCGCACGATGTAACGGTGTCATCAGAGGGACGTCGTTCCACAGTGTTTGATAGAAAAATTATATTTAGGAAAAGTAGACAGGGGGGGGGGGGGGGGGGGGAAATTAAAAAGGTTTGGTAGGCGAGAATTTTTTTTTGTGATTGTGAATAAGTAATCATCCGTGTGTGTCGGGGCCCATTTATATCTGGAATATATGCTTCTATCAGTGAACCACCAACAAAAAAAAAAAAAAGAATCCCTGTTAATATTTCCGAGATAAATAACATATAGTTTACGGGTGGGGATCGCGGGTTTTGTTCGTTTGGTTGGGTGGGGGTTATAACGTGGTATGTAGTGAATTTCCACGTACCACCAAATTTCAGAGGACTTCTTAGAAGTGCAAAAAAAAAAAAACTTATACTTATAAAATTGTTTGGAAATAAAAAAAAAAATATTAAGAAGAATCCAATTGGTTTCATTTACGTCGTGAACAAGGTGAAGAAAAGGTCCTCCTCAGGTCTAGTGGAGGTTGTCATCTGTAGCATCTGAACGGGAGGATACAGCAGCATCGAGTTGGGTATAGCAGCATTGGGGGTTGGAGTTTGGGGACACACCTGACCAGTCCATATTTTGGGGGAAGTAAACGTTTATTTTGATTAGTATTTTAAATTATATACACTCCCGAGCAACTGAATCGACTAGACTGGATCGATTTTCGAAAAACAACCTTTTTTTGACAGCCTAGTATTTTATCTTTTCAAGGATACCTTTATCATTAAAATCCATACAGTACTTTTCAAATTAAAGCAGTCTTAAGGCGTGATGCAATCTCCTGTATAATGCCACGTTGACCGATATTTGTAGTCACTTATGAGTCAGACGTTGACCTGAACAAATCTCTACCAGTTTAATTCATTGTTTCCTTAAAATCATGGATACCACTCCAGAAAATCCGCACAAGTTGTTGCTTTATTGCAAGAAGGACGTAATCTACAAGAAGTCGCTCGTCAGCTTAACATGGAACTTATCTGCTGTCTCAAGAGTATTCAGAAGGTTTCAGGAAACTGGTACCTTCAATCGAAGACCACTAACCAGCCGGTTTCGGTGTACATCAGAGAGGGACGATCGATTTATCGTCCTAAGTATTTTTTTTTGTGGAGCTTGCGACGGACCATATATCCGGAACGATAGGCCTAACTGGAAAAGTTACCCACTTTCCAAATAAGATGAGGGCGTGCTAAGCAAGCGGGATTAAGGCGGGGTGGAGTCAAATGAAAGCCCGGTTAGCAGGTTTTATGTTACCGGTGGTCGAGCGAGAACGAACCCATTACCACTGAGCGGCGGGACGAAAGAAAAAAAAAATCAGCTCATCAGACCCCAGTAACAAACGCCGATGATAGAAACACTCATTGTCCTGACTGGACCCGTGTGAATTGGATTGATAACCTCCCCGATCCCTGGAAGTACTGCGAGACGATCTCTGACCACTCACTATTCCGGATACCTGTTTGAGAATCCGAGATTCGAAATCTTCTCATTTCTTTTCAACACTATGCGAATTATCTGCGCCCCTAGACCCTACAGAAACTAACTCCTTACTAACACTATTGGCTGAACTGATCAAACATAGCTGCTGATGCGATAATGTTTCGATGAGGTTATCCGCTCTTTCAGCGAGCACCGTTAACGTCAAATCGTTCTCGAAAGGTGACAGAACCAACTGCACCTGTGGCGGAAGACGCTGCATCCAAAGTTGACGCATGGACACGTCATCGAACCTACCAGCTGCATTTAATTTAAATTTAGCAAGCAACTGGGAAGGTTTTAAATCACCCAAGGACAAATTATGCAGTTTGGACTTGTCCGATTCGCCTAGGATTTTAATGACCTCCTGCTTAAAAGTAGTATACGGAGAACTACCTTTGCTGCTCATAATAAGGCCAGCGAATTGGTCATGCAACCGCGCGTCAGGGCACTGACCGCATGGGAGTATTTTGTGGCTTCGCGCGTAATGTTAGCTATGATGAACTGTTGTTCTAAAATTTCGAACCATACACATGGGTTCTGTGAATAAAGCGGTTGAGTAGCCTTAAATGAGATATGCGCTACTTGAGTCCCTACCTTAACTTCACTACACGGGTCCGCGGTGGCGTCGCATGGAACAACTGTATCTTTAGTACTCTTGGACTCGCTAGGGCCCGTGCCCAAAATATCGTTATTGGTCTCCTGACGAAAGTCCTGTACTTGCGCTAAACGCCCGTCAAACATTTGCTGTTCCTTTGAGCTAATTAAGTCGTTCAATTGTGCCACGGTGACAGTAATCATTTCCTCCCCTACACTTCCGACTTACCTCGCTGGCGCACCACCCGGTGGGTGTGCCGCGCCCGAATCATCCGGGTCATTACCAGAAAGCGAAAAATTAAAAAATCTAAAATTTGGCATCTCTAAGTAAGTAAGTCCATTAAAATCCACAAATGTCTCTACAAAATTCGGTAGATATATTTAAAACACACGGCACTTTGATGTGCAGGTACAACACACGCCACACGGTATTTTGACGTGCAAAAAACATTTGCCGAGCACCTAAACAATACACTTAACACAAACTTATTAAAATCACGTACTAGCTGACCCGGCGAACTTCGTCCCGCTCCAAATTACTTCGTTTCGAGCAAATACTTTTGTCATTCACGAAAATTGATTTTGATGATAGAAAAAATCAAACAACTCAACTCTATTCTCAATAGATGATTGAGTTGAGTGGACATTCCATTCCATTTTCATCGAATTCAACACTAATGTATTGAAAAGTGAATGAAATGTCGATTCAAACTCCCACACAAATTTGGGCCTACAAATCCCGTACAAAAACATAATTTTTTAATTTTCCGAATTTTCCGACTTTTCCAAAGGCTTTTCCCAAAATTTTCTTTTGTAAGAATCATCTCCTGGCAATTTCAAACACAATAAAAAAAGATTAAGCCCAATCGGTCATCAACACATACAAAAAATTCAAAATTTCATTGAAAAAAAATTCAATTTTCTTCGGGTTTTTCCGGAAGTTTCCGAGTTTTCCACTTCGTTTTCCCAATTTTTCTCTTCTAAAACACCATCTGGTTTGGATACGCGCCAAATCCCGTACAAAAATATAATTTTTCGATTTTCCGAATTTTCCGACTTTTCCGAAGGATTTTCCCAAAATTTTCTTTCGTAAGAACCGCTCCGGGCAATTTCAAACATAATAGAAAAAAATTGAGCCAAATCGGTTCAGCCGTTCTCTATCTATCCTATAGATATAGAGATATATAGAAATTTTTTTATTTTTTTAGCTGAACTTGGGGGTTTTTCAAATTTTTTTTTTCTAAACCATCCCTGAACTATAGCAAACAAAACAAAAAAAAAATTTTGAAAATCGGTCCAGCCGTTTTTGAGTTTTAGCGAGACTAACGCACAGCAATTCTTCATTTTTATATATAGAGATTGTGAGGCGGCAATCCTGGCAAATCTAGTGAGTTTAAAAATTCCGGTGGATAGTTCACGACATCATCATCATTAGTTGCCGTATCAACTGATTTATATGTCTTCATTTCGCCAGGAATGTCATCTTGAATTTTGAAATTTAATTCATTTACATCAGTGTTTTTGGCAACCAGTATAGCTCGTTCGCTCAACCAATCATGGAATAAGTAATTTTGAGCAACATTTGGAAACACTTTTTGAATGAGTTCAGCTTTTGATTGCGTTAACTGACAAAAACTCTCAGGAAAGGTGATGCAGCCAGTCAGCACGTCTATAGGAAATTTGCCATTACCAATATCAATGAGTCGTTTAGAGAAGATGTCTCCAAATTGATCATTTTGCAACATGACACGCATATTCTTGCTTAAATGTAATACCTTGACATGTTTCCACAAATTGGAGGACTTTAAACATGCGTTCAGTTCATCAGCTTGCGTTGAACGTGGAACCACTGGCAATGTTTGCCGAAAATCTCCTGATAATAAAATCATTGCGCCACCAAATTGGTTTTGGTTGTTCCGTAGATTTTTTAAGGTTTTATCTAAAGCCTCCAAAGATCTTTTATGCGCCATCGTGCATTCATCCCACACTATTAGTTCACATTGCTGCCAAACCTTTGCCATTGCAGAATTCTTGGAAATGTTGCAGGCTGGAGTTTCGTTGCTTTGCATATTCAATGGCAATTTTAGAGCTGAATGGGCTATTCGACCGCCTTCAAGCAAAGTTGCTGCAATGCCTGATGAAGCAAGAGCAAGAGAAATTTCATTTTTTGAGCGAATTGTTGCCAATATTAAAATAATCAAAAAAGTTTTTCCTGTACCACCAGGAGCGTCCAAGAAGTAAATCCCTCCAGTTCCATCATTTATTACTTTCATAAGAGTATCAAGTATCATGCGATGCTAACGGATCACTATGTTCCTTCTCTATCAGTTGGTTTCTTATTTTTATTGGTGTCCACAATTTCCAGATAGATAGGTCCGATAAGTCGTCTTTCAATTTTGGTTCAAGCCGAATAAATATACGTTCGTTATCTACGCGAAATGCTGGAAAACTGTTTGGATCAAGTGTAATTTTTGAACGTAATGTCTTGTACTCTTCATCTTCGAACTCGGACGATGCTATTTCCATTAATGAATTAATTTTTAATATGCTGGACAAATGCTCTTCGTTGGAATCACAGTAAATACGCGACAACATATCTGGAACAACATTTTCTTTACCTTTTTGGTGCTCTATAGTAAACCGGTACCCCTGCAATTTTAAGCTCCAACGTGCGAGTCGACCACTTAAATCACGTTGTCCCATGAGCCACTTTAGACTTGCATGGTCGGTAATCAACGTGAACTCATGTCCCTCCACGTAAGGTCTAAATTTTTTAATTGCTAAGATTGCTGCCAAACATTCTAGTTCTGTGATGGAATAGTTTTTTTGTGCCTTGTTTAGTTTTTGAGACATATAGGCTATGGGCCGTTCATAAAAAAAGGTTTTTCATAAGAGTCATTCACTAATACCGGAGCCGTCGTCAAAAGGGTTTTTAACTGGCTGAAAGCATCTTGTGCCTCTTTAGTCCAACAAAACTTTCCCTTTTTTAAACAGTCAGTGATAGGAGCTGTGATTGAAGAGAAATTTAGGATAAACCTGCGATACCAGCCGGCCATTCCGAGCAGTCTTCTTGTTTGGCGTACGTTTTCAGGTGCAGGCAAGTTAATTATTGCGTCTATTTTGTTCGGGTCAGGTCGCAAGCCCTCTTCGCCTACTAGATATCCTAAATATTTAATTTCCCGCATAATGAAGTTGCTCTTCTCGACGTTAATAGTCAGTCCCGCCGTCCGTAATAAGTCTGCGACCAACTCTAGCAATTCAAAGGGTTCCCTCAATGTGGCAGTGATGACCAGCAAATCGTCCAAATACACAAAAACTCTGTCTTGAAGTTCGTGAGGGATTACTTGGTGCATCAGCCGACACATTGATTGGGCTGCATTACACAGCCCAAATGGCATCACTCTGAATTGATAGAGTGGTCGCCCTGGTACTGTAAAAGCAGTCTTGTCACGTGATGATTCCGCAAGCGGAATCTGCCAAAAGGCGTCTTTTAAGTCAAGTCCCGTAATGTACTTTGTCTCAGAGAGTCTACCAAGAAGTCCGTCAATTATGGGGAGTGGGTACGCGTCTTTTTCTGTCACCGAGTTCAGTTTTCGTGCGTCCAAACATAGTCTTGTCTTTCCGTTCGGTTTCCGTACGAGTGTCACCAGCGAACTCCATGCACTTTTGCTCACTTCAATCACTCCTAAATCCAACATTCGATCGATTTCCTCGTAGAGACATTGCTGTACGGCAGGTGATATAGGATAATACCTTTGTTTAATTGGCTTAACGCCTTGTGTCACTATAATTTCGTGCTCGTACAGCTTTGTCTTTCCGAGTCCATCTTTCGAAAATGATGGAAATAGGTTCACCACTCTATCTCGTTCTTCTTGTTCCACTTTACTCAAAACGTGTGTGTTGCTTTCTTCTGGTTTATAAATCTCATTGACATTATACGTTGGAACAATCTTAAACATCTCCCAAAAATCGATACCAAGATATACCGGAGATTCTAAGCTCGGTACAATACAAAACTTAATTTTTTGTGTTTTAGAACCAAATGTTACGGGTAACCATACATAACCTTCTATGTTATTTCGTGTTCCGTCAGCTGTTTTAATAAAAGAATTTAGTTTACTATATTTTATGTTTAGATCTGCCAGAAATTGGAGTGCATTTTTGCCTAAAACACTTACCGAAGCCCCGCTGTCTAGTAAAGCGTGCATGGGTTTAGAAGCAAGAACAATTTTGGCATAAGGACGTGGATCATTTTTGAAGAAACTATTAGAAATGGTGGAAATGCAGTGTTTTATGAGAAATCTTTTATGTTTGAAATATTTTAATGTTCTATTGTGTCTTTTAGATTTGGATAATAACTGTGGATGTTTGAAAATTTGGGTATTATATGAAATTATTTTGGATCTTGCGAATTTTATCTGTGTGTAGTCCTCATATTCGTCATCATCACACCCGGTTGAGTGTTTTCCGCTGCGATTCTGTGGCAATTTGGAGCCCCGCACCCAAAGCAGAAGATATCTCTAAAATCTTTAATACAATCCTGGTATCTGTGTCCCAAATCTTTGCAGTTCCAGCATACTAGTTGACTTGCTTAGTCGTTGGTGTAATTACGACGATCTGGAGGTCTATGTGAAATTGCCTCGACAGAAACTCTCGGCTGATTACCCCCTTCCGTACTATAGTCGATTGGAAATGAATTGCTTTCTCTTGAATTAATATTTAATTGCGTATTGCTACTTCCCATCTGTATCTCGTTAACCATCTGTCTGCGCCTTATCACGTTGTCATTGAATCGCCTGGGATCGTAACCTGTCTGGTCCCACATCCTTTCATATCGCTGGCATAATGTTCGCAATTCTTCGACTGTTGTAATGGAGTTCTGGTACGGCAATGTAACATTTTTTAACGCGGGATTCATATTCTGACTTAACCGGTATATGAGTTGATTTTCGCTCAAACGCTGTTGAAGTCTGGTGTTTAGTTTCTGGATTGCTAACGCGAAATCCGAGAAACTTTCTTTCGGATGTTGGAATCTTCTCAAGATTTGCTCTTTAGTTTCCTCCTCGAAATCGTAAGAACTGAAAAATGAAATGAGCGATCGTTTCATAGAAGTCCAGTTAGCATTTGGGTTTGCCGATTTAAACACCCAATACCAGTCTTCCGCTTTTTTGGAGAGGAATAGGTGTAAAATTTTTGTAAGGTTAGCTTCTGGAAATCCGTCATCTTGCGCCATATGTTCCAGCCGATAAATGAAATCGTGAACATTTGTAGATTCACCTCCCTCGAATGTCAAGCTCCATCTCTGACGTAATTTATAAAAATTTTCTTGTCTATACTGTTGAACTGGTGGTTGATAGACTTGTGGTTGATAATTCTCGAAATGTATATTTTGTTCTGGTAATCGTGCAGCATCTTGATAGTTTACTCTACGAGTAAAAATTACGAATGCTGATGATGATGCTGATAGTTGGGTCAGTCTGACATAAGATGAGCCTTAGTTAAATTTTGAAATACGGTAAATTAATTATCAATAACAAAAATAAATGTAAACAATCGGAAAGACTCCACAATGAGTATCGCTAAAAGACTTCAGTGAGATTATCCCACAGAATCACTGCGTTTTCGACCACTGATTTCCAACAGCGAATCAATCATTGAGACCTCTTTCGATCGTTGCAAAAAAAATATGAGATGAATAAGTGTAAAAGTTTCCCTATGCAGAAATCAGTAATGGATGGATCAAAGGACATCATGAAATCATCATGTTTCTAACAATGAATCATCAATGTGCATCGTTTTCTAACAGTTGCAAACGATGACAGGCTTCTCTGTAAGATCCACACAATTCACCATCAACTGTTCGTAAATGTTGGAATGATGTTGGGCCACGCACATTGACTATGGATGAACGGAATAAATTCGACCTATTGCATCGGTTGAATATACACCTGGGTATCCTGGAACTGGTTTTCCTTGTTTCCTTCGCATAAATTTCGTTGTTGATTGATTCCAAGTATAATATTTTGGCATTTCAGAATAGAGCAGTGTTTGTGCGAAATGATCATTTTGGCAAGTCTCGAAAAAACTTGTTAAGGTAGTAGATGGTGCATGGTGAGCTCTCTGTACTGCATTCTAAGCTGTGAAATACACTCTGTCCATTTTCTAAGTGCACGGCTAAGTGAACAACTGTGGGGTGTCTTTCATGAATTGGAAAAGAGAAAATTCGCCAAAATGCTTCATTACTGCTAACATAGCGGCCCATTTGGTATTGGGTTACTTCATCATTTGAATTCTCTGCACCAAATTCAATCACAGCCATATCACTTCCTTTGGTTACATATTTACATATGTACTTGATAGATTTTACTGAATGGCAAGATTCAACATTGATGTGTGCTTTGAAAGTTTTTGATAAGATCGGTGAATATGGAACAATCCAACGATTATCTATTTCAATATCTTGTTGATTTATTTTGACAATTGTTGATCCGTGGATAGCGCTTTGAACATTTACCATCTACCATACACGGTGCATTTTGATTAAGTGTTCCACATGGACCATGTATCATGTTTTTGATAACTACCTCATGCAAGCCAGGATCTACTTGTTCATTAGGGATTTCAGCTGATACGACTTCATCAACTTCATTTGGCCTAATTTTTTCAACCAACCCCGATTGCCCTTTCGGCAATCCACGTTTCTGCCACTCTACAGAATACATCCAGCAGCGTGTCTCACCAAACACACAATATTTCACAATTAAATCCTTTAAAGATTTCAACTTTTGTCTTCAGACTCTTGCTGTAATGTCATGACTATCAATAGGTGATTGGCCAGGGAATAACGCTTGTTTAATTTCTATCCATTGTGGATTACATGGAAATCCTATTCCGAACATAGGACATGAAATCTTGAGCATATTCATGCATATGCCGAGGACTTCCGATATAGGTTGCTGGAAGAATAGTCATCCGGCCAACATTTTCTGCATTTCCATCAGAATTAATTGCATCTCGAAGGTGAATATACTCTTCAGATCGAAGTTTGGTCTGATTCAACCTGAAGAATGTTAATCTCTCCGTTTCAACCTTTACATACATATAAACAACATATCTGTGACATAATCGCCGGCATTTCAAGATGTGATTGTCTTCAGTTCCTTTGATCATTAGGCGGTATGAATAATAGTTCATTGAACTTACTTTTTTGTTGATTTCAGAACCTGTAAATATTTTTTTTATTATAATGATGACAGTTGAATAACAAATTAAACTATTTAGTAGGTGATATAGTAGATGATGTAACATCTCATAAACCAATATTTCAATTACCTGTAATGGGATTTATCATCTTGATTGAGAAATCATAGCCATCTTCACCTTGCCAAAATATAATGGGATATTGCAGTGCATCATATGAGCGATGTGTTTCCTTAAAACGTTATAATTGATTATTTCGACGATGTAAAACAATATCACGTGACTCCAAATTTTCTCCAACTACAACAATGGCAACTTCATCGATAGTAGGTGCATTAAAACGTCCTGCATGTTGGCCCACAGTAGTTTTATCTGCTCTGATAACAATTTTGTGATCATCAGATGGCATCATATCCATTGCACTTTTAAATAATATAATCAATTGATTGTGTTCGTGAAATAAGTTTTGTAATTGTTGAACTATTGAACTTTTCACTAAATTGCTATGTGCACAACGTGGATTGATTTCTTGTGGACAATTGCCCATAAAATAAAACGGGGGCCCAATATATATGATCTTTCAGCACTATTATCAGTTGTGAAATTAATCTTCACTGTATACTCAATCGAAGGTTTGAGTTTTATTGAATCGCCGAGACTAAGGCAGCAGCTGCCCCAATTTTTCTGTAGTACAATACCGAATTTTAAATCAACGTCTTCATCTGTTTCATTAATACATTGAATTGGTCCATGGTCTTCACTATCAGTGTCACCGTTAACGTCATCTTCCTTGTGGTCTTCATCTTCATCGTTAAAATTACCACCGCTAATAACGTAAAACCGCCCCGGTGGCACAGTGGTTAGCATGCTTGCTTTAAGCTCCGGAGGTTCCGGGTTCGATTCCCGGCGGGTGATGAAAAAATCACGGCTGGTTAATGTTGGATCAATGAATTAATCACTCATTATCCGTTACAAGAAATGATTATGAAACTTCAAATGAAGCGGCCAAATCCCTCCATGGGATGTAGCGCCAGCGAAAAAAAAAAAAAAAAATAACGTAATTAATCATCTTCAATTTAACCGCTTCATTAATTGAGATTAAAGTTGAATGATCTAAATTCGATGATAAAATTTCTATCTCAAAATTCTTCATACAGGTTGTTCCTTAATCTAACGCCGGTCAATAATAATCTTTTTGAAACTGCAAATTTGGTTGAAAACGATGATATTGCCCCAAACGATATTTCCGATATTTAATCGGGCGTGGTATTCAGTGGAATTGGCTTAATTTTTTTAATAGTTAGCTTTTACCTAAACAACGATATTTCACTTTCACAATATTTTAGTTTTGTACATGGACGACAAACTGACAAAGCACAAGCAAAGAAAACAGAAAAAACACAGGAATTACGATGAGTGTTGCCATTCGTGAAGTTTTAAATCCTTTTATCCCTGCCCTTCAAACAAAAAGTTAAGCGTGAAACACACCGAGAAGAAGATTTAAATATGAACAATGAATAAATCGCAGTTTGAGCATAAATATAAGCATATTTTAGGAAAACAATCAATTATACTAAATTTCTAAAGAAATGTATTGAATGAAGTTGGTTCTGCTGTCGCGTCAACATGTTCCATACCTAGCGCTACCTAGCAGCGCTGCTAAACATAACCTAAATAAATCTGACGTTTGTTTTGTTTCTAATATTTTCTTGTGTACCTATTTGTTTTGAAATAAAATATTTTGAAAAATAAACTTTCTTCACAAATTATAGTACATAGTTCTCACTTTTTTATTAAAGTTTTCATTTATAGCTACTGACAAAGAGTTGGAACCGACTATCATCCACGTCCTTAGATTTCTTTGTATTGTACATGTGACAAGTAAATTGCTGAAGAACGTTAAACAGATCGTGTAACATATCCGGTGTTAAATCAGCGTTTCCCAAATTTGCAAATGCTTTTTGGAATTCAATGTTTTTTTTAATAAGGTTAAGGGTCTTTTTTTTCCTTTATCAAAAAATGCAGGGTTGAATTCACATCACTGACACACAATCACAAGCATCCAAACATGAGACGACGGATTTTTTAAGTGAACCATGTTACCAAGCATTATTATCAAGATATCTGTATCAGAGCCTCTAATGACAATATTTGACGAGTTTGGAATACTACATACATGAAAAATTATTTTAGTATCGGCTTCTTCGTGCAAAGCACAGCAAAGATCACCAACAATACTCGATTCAATTAATCCATTATTTACTTGGTAAGAATAACAGTTTCGAAATCTGTTGGTCTGACTTGTTCAGGTCCTGAAATTATGTACTGCATTTGAACAGTCTCATGTCGTAAACATCTTTCGTTATCTTTAACTGATGGACACCAATATTGATCAAAGATAACGTCAATTCTTTGTCCGGGATATTTTGTAACCATTTGCAAATTTTTTTTGGAAATATTACCAAATGTTTTCGGCACTTCTTTCATAGAGAGAGTGTAAAACAAAAAAACCATCAATTAAATAAACGTCAGCAAAACGTGGTGGCTCGTACTCAATATTTATTTCTAGAGCCTTTGCAAGTGCCGATTTATCAGTTTTATATATTGCACCATTTAAATGGCACAAAGACAGTGGAACAGGTGTTATGGGATAAGATAAAATTTTAAGGATATCAACTTTATGATCCATTGATATTCCTAACATTCGACCGAATAGGTCTCGCTGTATTTTTATTTCCTGACTTTTCCCACCCACTTTCACCGATTTGCGTTTTTCAATTTGGCTGGCAAAATTATGCATCGGTGTTTTCTTGATTGTTTTATCAAATCGATTAACATTCAAATAGAAATAATTCTCGTTTTTCATTACCAATTTGTTCAACATTTAAAAGAAACTCTTGGACTTGATTCGTTGCAGTCAGGACTAAACGGATTCATGTATTAATCAAAGGTCTTCATAAATTTCTCAAGCTGTTGTGAGCTTCTTTTAATATTGTGTGTGTGTGTGTGTAATTCAGCAGTAATATCTAGCTCTTTGGTCAACCCAATCTCTCCCAAAACGTGAGAAATAATAGTAGAGCGGATATCGTGACTTCTAGCCCAACGTTGACGTGCTGAAATTGAATCCGTAAGATGGATGATTCCTGTAAGTTTCTTAGCTGCATCAGCGTTGATGGTTTGCTCAAGGGGTAAATCTACGGGCTGCCTTGAAAACGGCTTTTCTGTCCGTTTTATTACAAAAAAGGCGTGTTTAAAATCATCCTCCAACCCTGGATGCGTTTCAGCCACCCTTGACAAATTGTAATGATACTGCACTGTCCATCTCGCGTAATTTTGGTGGTTGCAAACGAAGAACAAGTTGGTTATTTTCGGTAGTATGAACTTGAATAGTTCGAAGTCTCCAACGCGAATACTTCGATTCAGACGTAAATAATAATGTACGAGCTTTATATACACCATGTAAAATTGAGCTGTTTTTTCTTCAAACTTCTAATACTTATCGTATAGATCTTTAAGGTGTTCGTTATGAATAAAAAAGAAAGGTACTTGGCAAGTTCTTAATCCTTCAAATTCTTCAGATATTTCACCGGTTATTTCCGGAAAATGGAGAATTTGCAATCCTAAGGCCATTATGGGATGTAGTCTATTGCATCTATTAAAATGTTTACCTTCCATAAAGCTCGATACTGATCCACTTGCAAGAAGTTCGCTCTCCACCATAATTGAATGATAATCCACAATCATCGATAATTTTCCCTATTGCTTTGAAATAAGAGAGCATGATATGAAAACGCCCAAATGTATAAATAATTTAGAAAATTTTAATTTCCCTTTTTTTGCAATTGCTAAATCATATGTCAGTTGCATATATGGTTGATTTAATTCTTCCAGAATTGTCATACTTTGTTCCATCGTCGCTAAAACTACTGAAATTGCGGTTGGTGATGAATTAATTGGAGTTAAATAGGAAATACATTGCTCTGGACTGTCGTCTTTTATTATCATACTATTAAACCCTACCCACATAGGGATATTTGGCAAACCTTGAGCATGACTTAACATCCAAACAGCATCAATTCGCTTATAAAGATTCATATTCACAATTATATTGTTGTCTTCATTTTCTTCTTCATGAATTTCTGGTTGAAAGCCACTAGTCATCCTGGATTTTTTTGTGTAAAAAGGCAATTCTATATCGATAGCTTCAAACGACCTTCTTCGACGTCTATTTGTGAAAGTTTGTGGTGACTCTTCATCATCTTCCAGGTTATTAGGTTTGATATTTTGATAGATTATGCCCACGGTGTCATGGAGGGTATCTTTATCACTTTTTGTATCAACAAACCTGTCAAAGTTATCATACGCAATACCTACGGACAGGTTTTCGGTTTTGTTGATAACTTCAGGACATAATCCAGTTCGAGAAGTTGAAGTATACGTGGCTTCTGTTTCTAATTCCGACTGCTTGTCAGACTTTTTAGTGTCATTCCTAAGCAAATATGTTTTGTAGTTTTAATATTACCATTATGAACCGTATATATCAAATCTTCAGACAAAGAATTAACGTGCCGCTTAAAACTATCACAATTTCGACGCTTACGAGCATAACCTCCTATAACAGAAGCTACAAAATTTGATACAGTTGGCGGTACTGTACATTCACCTTCTATCAATCGTTTACTATTAAAGTTGTCAGGTAATTTTGATTTATTTAAGTGAGTAAATAGTGAATCATCAATAGTAGTAATTCCTTTAGGTGCAACTACTTTTTTATGATTTGATTGCAAAATATTAATTTTATCAGCAAATTTATCACGTGCAAAGACACTATTTTTGAACGGAATTTTTTCAACATCTTCAGAAGGTGGAATATCAGTTATTGAACTTGTTGGTTCTGAAAGTACATCAACCTCTTCTTCCAACGGTGCATATAATTTAGGATTTTCATCTTCTAAATTTTCACTTACATTACATTATGTTTTCTACAGTCGAATCTTGGACTGAAGTATCAGTAATTATTGAGCTGTTTGCAGATGTTGATGGCTGCTCATTTGATGAACATTCTGATAAAACGCTAGATTGAGGTGCTGATGAAGATAAATGTTTACTTGTTTCAAAATAATTTTTTTTTAATGCCGTAAATGATCTGTAGCAAGTACTATGATATCCTGCTTCATAAATATCACTAGGTAAAACTTTGTCTTGATATTTAAGTTTATTAAGTTTTCGTAACCGCAAAATGAATCGACATTTTTTAATTGTTTCCTCGGAAAATAAATGTACTTTATCATCTTTTTCTTTGGCACAAAAAGCACACTTTAATTTCGACGACATACTTGTGATTCACGAAAAAAATAATTAAAGTCATAAAAATCAAATTAAACTTTACAACATTATATATTTCAATACGCTCACTGAATTAGATGCTTCTTTGCTAACGTTCTAAAATAAACTAAAAACATTTGACAAAATAACCGTTACGCCGTAGAAAAAAATGTAATATGAGAGTGAATGCGATAGTAGTAGTACATCATGGGGAATAGAGAGAGAATGGGAAACACTATACTCTTGCATTATATGCCTCAATGCCTAATATACACACTGATGCTCGAGTGTGTTCGCAATAAATTTTTATTCGAATTCACTTTATCATAATCCTTGCAGTTTTGTTTCTGTTGGTATGGTTTATTACGTAATCTTTTCAAAATCTTATTCAAAATTGAAAAAAAAAAACATACTCATGTATGGTAGGTATAGGAGAGTCTTTGAGCAAAATATCATCTTTGGTAAAATACTTATAGTCTGCCTGCCACTGGCTCTTAGACTATAAGTACCTATGTATAAGCAAATTTTTATGGAATTGATCAAATAATAACAAACTCAAAAGGTTGTTGGCCGACGAGTATAAAAAGCATTAATTTACTATGAATACGAGTACATTAATATATTTATTAAATATGTGTCTAAATTTGGTGTAAAAATGGTATAAGGGCCCAAGTATTGTCATAGGGGGCAATATTATTAGTTTAGTGCACTCTGATTCAAAGGGAAATATTTCCAAATTATTTTCGTCTAATCCATCAGTAATTACGATTTGTAAAATATCTTCCGAATTAAAAGGAGTTTCAAATAAACAACGACAGTTTAAAAATCGGTGTGCCCGGATGAATAATTCTCCATTTTCATTTTCAAAACTATTAATTATCCTTACTCTAGTTTTTTTCTTTAAGAAGTTGACACGCATTGTGTATTATTATTTGTGTATTATACACTTGGGCTAATATTTTTGAAGGTGAACGAATGCCTTTTCCTAGTCCCCAGCACTGAATTTATTTATATCACCAAATTCGAGAACACAACTGGACAAATGCAATAAATTATGGACGTTATAATTAACGAATTTATTCCCATAAATCTGTGCAAACTTGATGACTTAGGTTTGTAGTAATAGGTTCGCATACTCCGCATTAATAATTGCAGTATCGGAATGAGATAAGAGTCGAATCCGTTTTTTGATTTTGAAACTTTTAGACCTTTGTTCCTTAAAGCTTTTAAAATGTCTGCTATAGCTCTAACAGTTATTTGATGTTCTATGAAAATATTTTTCAATATCTCGCAAAATTCAATGTCTATGTCAAATACCAAAAAGTGATCTTCACATAACTCTTCATCATCTGATTGCAAGCCGGACATCTCTTCTTCACAATGTAATGCGCCATTATCATATTCATCAAGATTAATCAATTCATCTAACGTAGTATGCAACTGAATTGCTTCAGCATCTACCGCGATTATTGATTCATCGGCTTTCGGATGAAATTCTTCAGATTCGATGGGCAATGGATTTTTAATCGTATTATGTTCGGTTGTCAGAGAATTATCTATATTATCAATAATTGTTTTTTCTTTTTGTTTTTGTAACAGTTGCTGTTGGGGCAACGACAGTCGTAAGTAAAACTGCACTATTTGTGGTTTATGACGCCTTTGCATTTATCCCAAGTTTTTTATTCGACTTAGCGGACTGTATATTGTTTACGAACGTTGAATTTTTGCTCCTCACAATTAAAATACTTTGTTCAAATATTTATAAATTCAATTTTTATTGTGTTTAATATAATATAATTTTAAGTATTTTTTAATAATTTGGCTTGGAGTATCACAATCGTAATGAATGATATGCAAAAATTAGAAAACTAGTTATAATTTTGCTATAAAATTTACTAATAATATAAATAAATATTATAAATCGCGACATCTAAATTAAGAGCTTATACAATTTTTAATTAAAACATAAGTACATGTAAACATGTTTAGCCTGAATGTTGGCTTAATGAAATTGATACAAAATTTAAGTTAAGTCATAAAACTAAACGTCACTTCAAAATATTGTAAACAATAATATTAGTGAGTGATTTTTTTTTATATAATTTTTCCTAATTTTAATTTTTAATTAATTAATTTAATTATTTTAATATTTTAGAATGTTTAATGGAATGTGACTGGACAAATTTTAAATAAGTGAAGATAAGTTTTTAATAGAGTTTAATAAATAAAAAAATTCTGTGATTAAGGTTATGTTGACATTTCTATTTTAGGTGATCCGGCTACTATGGATTTAGGTGTTTTCCAGCTATTCAACATACACCCCCCTTTGAACGGGATGGTTCAAGATGATAATACATAGATGGAACACGAATGTTTCAATGCCTTTATTTTGTGATGATGTCCTGTTGTCTACTTGATGATGTCTTGTTGCTTGTATTTTAATTTTGTTGTGTTATTTTATAAAAATCTGGATGATCATGGTGTTTGTTGTTGCGTTTTGTCTGGCGATTCTGGATAAACTGGTAAAATACAGAGTTTATTTATGGGACGTTTGAACTCATTGTTGCCGGATTTTAAGGTGACTACTCTGACCAGACCATCGGAACCGGGATGAATTTCTATGACCCGTGCAAGCGGCCACTGGTTGACGGGTAAGTTTTTGTCTTTTATTAAGACAACGTCGTTTGCCTGGATTGATGCTTTTCTGGTTCTCCATTTGGTTCTTTGCTGCAGAGAGGTGAGATATTCTATATACCACCTTTTCCAGAAGTGCTGGCCCATTTGTTGAACGAGTTGCCATCGAGTTAAATGCGATACTTTAAGATGAGTAATGTCTATTTCTGGAATTTTGGTATGTGGATGTCCAATTAAGAAGTGCGATGGGGTAAGTGGATCGACCTCTACGTCGTTGATGGTGCTTAAAGGCCTTGAATTTAGAATGGCTTCTATTTCAGCTAACAACGTATTCATCTCCTCAAGGGTTAAGATATGTTTTCCTATTACTCTCTTGAGATGAAATTTCGTTGATTTTATTGCCGCCTCCCACAGTCCACCAAAATGTGGGGAACTTGGTGGAATGAAACTCCAGGTGATGCGATTACTAGAAAGATAATTAGAGACATTATTTGAGTTTTTAATTAGCTTGTTGAATTCCTTTTGCAGTTTATGGTCGGAGCCAATAAAATTGGTTCCATTATCACTATGTAATTCACGACAAATTCCTCGCCTTGCAGTAAATCTTTTTAGAGCTCCTAGGAAAGCATCGCTGGATAAATCACTTGCTAGCTCTAAATGGACAGCTTTTGTGCTTAGACATATGAATAGACATATGTAAGCCTTGTAGGTTTTTTGTCCTCGTCCCTTGGTTAGGTGGATCGATATGGGACCAGCATAATCTACACCAGTTTTCAGAAAAGGTCGAATCAACTCTACTCGTGCACGGGGTAAGCTACCCATAAGTTGTTCTTGGCATTGTGCTTTGAATTTAGAGCAAATAACGCATTTTCTTATGATTTCCTTTGCCTTCGTTTTCCCATTTGGTATCCAATAATCTTGACGAGCAATGGATAGAAGAAGAGTTGGACCAGCGTGTTTATTTGCCAAATGGATGTCTTGAAGGATAAGTGCTGTAATTCTCGATTTAAGATGCATGATTATCGGGTGCTTTGTTGAATATGGGGCCAAACTATTGTGCAGTCTACCGCCAACCCGAAGTAATCCGGAATCATCAAGAAAAGGATCCAATGATTTAAGAGAACTGGATTTTCTGACTTCTCCTTCTAACTGCAATACTTTAATGTCATCTTCGTAATATTGTTGTTGCTCGTGTTGACAAACTATGCGCACTACGTGGAATAGTTCGTCACGCCTTAAATGATTGCCTTTGATTCTGAAGTCTAAGGGCTTTGATGCGTTGCCGATAAATCGCAAAATGTAGCACAAAACTCTTTGCAATTTGTGAAATGACGAATACCTACTGATCATTTCGTCGTACCATTCATTGGATTTAGTGCAAATGAAAGCAAAAGTGATCGGTTTATTGGCCTTTTCATCAAGATTACCATAATGACTTGCCTGAGGCGGCCAAGCAGCAGAAGCTTTATGCAACCAACTTGGCCCATTCCACCATAATAGATGTGATTTTAATTCACTAGCTGATAAACCTCTGGAAGCGCAGTCTGCCGGATTGTCGGTCGAAGGAACGTGCCTCCAATTTTTTCGAGATAGACCGGAGAGGATCTCAGCTGTGCGGTTGCCTACAAACGTGCTCCATCGTCTTGGGTGGCTTGCGAGCCAATCGAGAACAATTTGTGAATCAGTCCAGGCAAATGTTTCGCTTATATTGGTAGTTGTTTCTCGTTTGACAACTTGAATGAGTTTTGTTAATAAAACTGCTGCACATAGTTCGAGTCGTGGCAGTGTTTGCTGCTTTATAGGTGCTACCTTTGTTTTCGAGGAAATGAGTTGCACCGAAATTTTACCATCTGCTTGTATTGTTCTGAAAAATACAACAGCTGCATAAGCTGATTGGCTTGCATCGCAGAAGCCATGTATGTCAGTAATGGAATCTTTGAACGAATTTATAAATCTTGGTATGGAAATTTTATTGATTGTCTTCAAGCTGTTCCTCATTTTTTCCCAAAGGACAACTCTATCATGCGGAATTGGATCGTCCCACTCTAGATTATCTGCCCAAAGCATCTGTAGGAAAATTTTGTATGTTATTACAACCGGAGACACCCAACCCAGTGGATCAAATAGCCGGCTTGCTTCGGAAAGAACAGAACGTTTTGTATAGCTGGTGGAATCCGGTAGTTGAGATGTGAAGGTGAAATTATCAGTTTTTGGGTTCCAATGAACTCCCAAAACCTTAACTGATTCTGAAGGTATTTGGGTGTGATCTCTTATTATTTTGTTGTTATCAGCATCTTGATGTTCATGAGCGATATTCCTTAATGTTTTGCTGCTATTTGACTTCCACTTCCGGAGGTGAAAACCGTAACCTTCTAAAATTTCAGAGATTTTTTCTCTCAACTGGTGTAATTCATCTTCATTTTCAGCTCCGGTCATAAGATCATCCACGTAAATATCAGAAGCTATGACATGAGAGACGTGTGGTGAAGAATTTTTGTTTTCTTCGGCGATCTGCTTTAAAGCTCGAGTAGCCAGGAATGAAGCTGAAGCCAGCCCATAAGTCACTGTCATTAGGCGGAAATGACGGATAGGTTTTGAAGAATCATCTCTCCAAACTATTTGCTGATATTTTGCGTCACTGGGAGATATTTCGACTTGTCGGTACATCTTTTCGATGTCCGCGGAAAATGCGTATTTGTGTTCCCTAAATCGAAGAATGATGGCGTACAAACTTGATTGAACGTTAGGCCCAACTGCTAAACAATCGTTTAGGGAAACACCTGTGCTGGATTTCGCAGATCCGTCAAAGACAACTCTCATTTTGCTGGTTTCGCTTGATGCTTTAAGTACACCATGATGTGGTAGATAGAATTGAGATTGTTGGTCGTTTGGTGGTGAAAATTCAATCATATGGTTGAGATTTTGGTACTCAAGCATGAAGTCTTGATATAACTTCGCAAAGCTAGGATCCCTGATGAAACGGCGTTCCATACCTCTGAGCCTTTGTATGGCACATGCGAGTGATTCTCCTATTTGGTTGGGGGATTCCTTAAAGGGAAGTTTGACGATATATCGGCCTTGATTATTTCTTTCTAAATTCTTTGTAAAGTGATTCTCACAAAATGTTTCCTCTGGTGAAAGAATGATTTCTTGGTTGTTGAGTGATTCCAATTCCCAGAATTTTCGTAAGCTTCGATCAATATTTATCATTTCGGATTCTTGGTTGGATAAAGCTAGCATTGAAATTAGCTGATCATCTTTGCGATTACTGGATTGCCCTGAAACTACCCATCCAAAGACTGTGTTTTGAAGAATGGGTTCATTCAGACTAGATTTGATTTGGCCATTTTGGAGGAGGTTAAAAAAATGGTCAGCTCCAATTAAAATGTCTATATTTTTGCTCTGATCAAATTGTGGATCAGCTAATTCGATTCCTTTATAAGATTTTATATTTATAACTAACTTTTGCGGAGGTAGTTGGCTGGTTATTTTTGCCATTACAAGAGCATTTATCGAAAATTCAGGAAAATGCTTAGGCCTGACATGAATGGTGACTAAACCCTTGGATATTCCAGAGCCCGTTTGTCCTATCCCACTTATTGAAATACGTGCATTTGTCTTTTTCAAGCGAAGACGTTGCGCACAGGATTCAGTAATGAAACTGGCTTGTGACCCAGAATCTAATAGTGCTCTGCAAGGGATTAGCATTCCCGAATCGTCAACTGCATTTATGATGGCCGTAGGTAGTATTACGGAGGCTGCTTCATATTGTGAATGAAGGCCGTGTACTTTTTCTGGTGCTGTAGACTGAGTTTGCTTTTGGACGTCATCTGAGCTTTGTTCTGAGTGCAGCAGGGTGTTATGCTTCATACCACATTTTTGACAACGACGTTTTGATGGACATTTGAAAATTGGATGTCTTGTACTAAGACAGTTGAAGCATCTATTGGTCCCGCTGGCAAATTCCATGCGCCCTTTTACGTCTAATGATTGAAATTTGTTGCAGGTGTATAGTAAATGACCCTTTTCTTTGCACATTGCGCATTGATAATCAATCGTTGATGTAATCGCAGCATGACCCTGAATTGGTTTCTCTGGATCTCCAGCAACTACATGACTTTTTACTTCGGATTTGCTACTGGTTCGTCTAGAAGCAGGAATTA